>WEIT01033591.1:86159-98930 GCA_013389985.1 Dryoscopus gambensis
GCCGGGCTGGAGCTGCCGGGGCTGGAGCTGCCGGGCTGGAGCTCCTGGGCTGGAGCTGCCGGGCTGGAGCTGCCGGGGCTGGAGCTGCTGGGGTTGGAGCTGCCGGGCTGGAGCTCCTGGGTTGGAGCTCCTGGGCTGGAGCTGCCGGGGCTGGAGCTGCCGGGTTGGAGCTGCCGGGGTTGGAGCTCCTGGGCTGGAGCTGCTGGGCTGGAGCTGCTGAGGTTGGAGCTGCCGGGGCTGGAGCTCCTGGGCTGGAGCAGCGAAGGCGCAGGGTCCCTTCCTGTGATGAGGTCTCACGTCGTCCCGGCTGCCCAGAGCCCCTGTGGGTGATGTGTCCCCCCCAGCAGGAAGGGACACCCCCAGAGGTGTCCCCAGCACGGCCCCGGTGCTGTGCCTGGGGATGTCCTCCTGGCCAGGCTCTGGCACATTCCCTCTGTCCCCTCCCACGCGGCTTCAGCCGCGCTGCCCTCGGCGCTCCCGGGTTTGCTCCTGGGCGCTCCCAGGCTGTGTTTGGTACAGAAGGCGAGGGGTGAGCTCAGGAGGGGGAGGCAGCTGCAGGGGAAGGAGCAAATTCCCCTCTCCCAGCTAATGTACTAATGAGTATCTCTGTGTTCGTGTCTCTGTGGGGGCAGGAGCCCTCGCCAGGAGCATGGCCCTGCTTTCCTCTGCCGGTGGCCGTGCCTGACTGTCACAGCTGTGCTGCTGGGGCTCTTGTGGGCTCGTCTGTTGTACATCCAGCAGCAACAAACGTCACGTGGACCCTACAAGTGCAGTGCCAGGACAGTTGCCTGGGGTTTGGGTTCCTTGTCCCCACACCCAGGCTGGGGAGAAACTTGAGACCGGGCAAACCTTGGAGCAGATCAGTTTGGATGGGCACCTTTGGGCTTGGATGGGCACCTTTGCAAAGCCCAGCTTTGGTGCCAGAGGACAAAGGTGGCTTTGCAGTGAAAGTCTCCTAGACCTGGGCTGTCACCTTGTGGCTGGGGCCTCTCCTGGCTGGGTGGGTGACAAGGACACCACGGGGGCTGTGGCCAGAGCCTGCTCCTGGTGACAGACTGGGATGGGAAAACACGGGGAAGTCCCGGCGCTGTGGGCTGTCACCTGCACTTTCCTTCCAGCCCTTCCTCATCCTGCCCCTGACGTTAATGGGCTTCTGCAAATTAAAAGTTCTCCCTTGAATCCTCAAAAGAAGAGCTGTCCCTGCTGTCCCTCCAGGGACCACAGCCACCGCCTGAAGTTCAGCTCCAGGGTTCCTGCTGGCATTAGCGGAGCAGCTCAGTCGCAACGAGGTGGTCTGGGATGCAGCTGAAGAGGGGGAGCCAAGCTCAGCCTTCGCTGCCGTGGGGTCCAGCAGGTTCTGAGGCTGTTGCGACCCAGGTCAGGTTCATTCTCAGCCACCATTTCCAGCAGCAGCTGAGATTCAGCTCGGGCTGGTAGTTCAGTCAACCCACACTGGGTGGAAACAAGAGCCCAGCATCCACCTGCCCTGCCCTCCTCCCCTCCTTTCAGAAGAGTTATGCACCTTGGCAGAGAAATAGAGATGCTCATGGAATATTAAACACCTCCCCAAAGCCCCTGTTGCTGATGAGTGGCTTCTGCTCCTCGTTGCCTGGCGCAGGCAGTGACCTTTCAGAAATGTTGTACGCTGTGGTCGTCTCCAAATGTCTCCTCTCCTGGGAGCATCTTGTGGAGATAGAGATTCAGACATGATGTCTGTCAAGAAGAAAAGCAGATTGCGGCCAATCTGGGGCTGCCTGTGCAGCGCTGCCTGGGCCACGTGCTCAGGAATCATAAGGTTGTCTCTAAAAATATGCGGTGGCTTCTTCTGGGTTGTCTCCTCGGTGCCGTGGCTCATCGGGGAATCCTCGCTCCTGGGGTTTCGCGGCGTTTGCGAGGGCTGGGAGTTTCCACGTGGGAGAGGAGTGGAGAGTCCTGTGGCCACGGCTGCCGAGGACTCGGGATGGGAGCCTGGGGTGGGAAGACGGCTCCATGGAGACGCCAGGTTTGCTGGGAAGGAAGGGCGGATCCTGCCTCCCTGCGAGCTGCTCCGGCGCCGGCTTGGCCGCCCCGAGACCTGGGGCTGCTGAGCAGGAGGAGCCGCGTGAGAGGCAGCAGCTGCCACTCACCAAAATAACTCCCTTCTGTGGAAGCTTTCCATGTTCTCGAGCCATCCCTGAAGCCGCGCCCGGGGACGTTCCGTGGCGACCCAGCCGCCGCCTGGCTCCTGCACAGACGGCTCCTCTCACGCCGCCCTCCCCATCCCCGTGCCTTGCCAGGAAAATCCGCTTCTGCTCCAGCAGCCCTGAGAGGGACACGAGGGTGGCATCAGGGGCACGGCCACCACGGCCACAGCCCAGCTGGGCTCTGCCAGGGCTGCTGGGGATGGTCACGCGGCCACCTGGTGACCTGAGGACCCTCAAGGTGTTGGCCAGGTGCTGTGGGGTGGGAAGACGCTCTGGAGGGACCGTGCTGGGTGCCCTCAGTACCCACCCAGCCTTTGGTTCTCCCTCTGCTCCTGCAGCCCTGCCCAGCCCAGCCCTGACCCAGAAAAACGTGCTGAGAGCGGCAGAGCCAGGAGAATTTGTTTCCCAGCCAGCCCCTGATGGGATTAGGAATAACTCTCCCCTGGATGAGTCTCCATTAGGTCTGGTGATTGATTTCCCTCCTTCTTACCCCCACTCTGTCCCGCTCTCCCTGTTTCAGCTGGATTATTCTCATGCTTGGCTTGCTAATTGCCTGATCACCAGAGCTGAGGCTTGGCCACATCCCTGGCCTCCTTTGACCCTCCAGTTTCTGCCTCTTTTGTCTCTGTCTCAGCTCTGATTTAATCCCCTCCACGCCCCAGCATAAACTGGGATCTTTCTGCTGCCCTGTGCAGAGGGAGGAACCTGCTGGTGCCACCCCAGGAGCCAGGGAAGGTCCGAAGGATGCTCCTGCAGCTGCTTCCCATCACCTCGATCCTCCCCATGCCCCCCTGTCTTTTCTGGGGTTTTTCCAAGCTCAGCATGGCCCCAAACCCACTGACTTGACGGACTCGAGGCAAGGGATAAAATAAAGCTGCAGGAGCCACAGGTTTGTTTTTGGAGGGTGGCACAGGTCACCTTTGGTCCTCATTTCAGTGCCCCTGGAACTGTGCTCTGCTCTGAGCTGCAGCAGCAGCTGGAAAAACACAGTTGGATTCCCTGGCTTCACATTTGGGCAGCAAACTTTGCTCTGCCAGCTCTGAACAATGCCAGAAATCCCCCCGGGGATCCCCAGCAGCCCACGGGGCAGTGTGGGTGGTGTCACCAGTGAATCTGAGCACGGAGCAGACTCCAGGGACCCTCATGTTTTTTCCTTTTCAGCCTAAAATCATATGGGGGGAGGGATGTTTTTGGAAGGTGTAACTGAGGGCTCGGGGTTTTCCAGCAGGGAAGAAGGAGCAGACGTCTGGCCAGGCTTTGGCACAGGACTGGGGCCTGGGCTCCTCCTCAGCTCTGCAGGAGCTCTGTCCTGGGGCAGCTCCGGCTGCAGTTTCCCCTTCCCCACGGGCACAGCTTGGAGCCAGGGAATTGTTGGCATCAGCATCAGGGTGCCCCATCCTGTGCTCCGAGCCCTGCCAGCAGCTCGGGCAGGTTCGGGTCTGTGGAGCCTGCCTGATCCAGCCAATTCCTGCTCCTGGGAACCGAGACCTCATCCAGGGCACGCCCCGGACAGGGGAGCACACGGAGCTTGTCCTGATGGAGAGTCCAGCAGCAATCCTGGCGAGCTGTCGGCGAGCCGGGAACTCCACGGGGATGCTCGGACGCTCCCTCCGACCCCAGCCCCAGCCCCCGCGCCGGGGCTGAGCAGGGTGACAGAGTCTGTGAGGATGCTGGCACGGCCCAGCACGGCTGGCATTGCCTTCCCTGGCACGGAGCCGGGCTGGGGACAGCAGCCAGGGAGCGAGGATGGCGCGGGGACACTCGGCTGCCAGGCAGGGCTGGCTGCCGGTGAGGGCTGGGCAGCGGGGCAGTGCTCGGGGTGTTCCCAACAGCGTTTGGCTGCTGCTGGTGTTTGTAGGAGCCCTGTCCTCTCTCATGCCAAGTTTGGGACACGCTGGCGCTGGCACGAGGCGCTGGCACCGGCACCTCCCTGACACCTGGGCACTGGGGTTACCCCCCGTCGATGTTTTCAGGGTGAGGGTCCCAGCATCACTTTGTGCCCCGTTTGCTCCCTCCCTGCTTCAGGGTTCCCATCCTCTCCCAGGGTTCCCTGCATCCCCGGGAAGATGCAGCAGCATCCCCTGGCTGCCTCTGGCCCCCGCCAAGAAGGGCCTGGCCTGGAGCAGCAGCAGTGGGGTGCCGGCAGGAGAAGGGCTCAGCAGGAGCAAGGAAGGATAAAGGGAAGGATAAAACAAGACCTTGCTGTGACTGAGGTGCTCGTGCTCATGCGATGTCCAAGCAGGGGAACCTGGAAATGTCAACCTGGGCTGAATTTTTGGTCTTTATTCCGGAAAAGGGAGCAATAATGGCAGCTGAGGAGCAGTTGTTCTTGGAGGAGCTGGCAGGGCCAAGCTTGTGCCCGAGAAGCAGGAGGCGTTTGAAGGGTGGAGAGGGAGCAAAACCCCACCTGCAGGAGTCATGGAGTCCCAGAATGGTTTGGGATGGAAGGGACCTTAGAGACCATCTCGTTCCACCCCTGCCATGGGCAGGGACACCTTCCACTGTCCCAGGCTGCTCCCAGCCCCGTCCAGCCTGGCCTTGGGCACTGCCAGGGATCAGGGGCAGCCACAGCCTCCCTGGGTACCCCCAAGCCAGGCTGGCAGGAGAGCAGCAGTTCCTCTGTGCTGCTGGTGGCTGGGACAAAACGAGCTCCGTGGTCACAAATCTTGGTGAGGAAAAAGGGAATGAGGCAGGGAAGGAGGGGGCTGCTCCAGGGGCTCACAAAATTGTCCAGTTCTCCAAATTGTCCAAAACTGCTCTGCTTTCCTTCCCCCACCGCAGCCCCTCAGCCCCGGGCTCTGCTGGCGCTGTCCCCAGCCCTGCGTGCAGCAGGCTAGTTATTTTTAAAAACAAATTAAATGAGGAGAAGAGCCTCTATCTAGGCCTCGCTCTGGATCCTAATTGCCCTGGCTCCCCAGGGGCCGGGCGAGCCCGGCGAGCGCCGCACGATCGCAGTAATGAGCTATTAATGAACAGCCCAGCTCGGCCCGGCTCGGCCCGGCTCCCGGGGACCGCGGGGCCCAGGTGGCCCTGCAGGGGACACGGGGTCTGTGCTCTCCTCTGCAGGGACTGGCAGGGCAGAGCCAGGCTTGCTCCAGAGCTCGGATCTGCCCGGATTTGCAGGGAATGGCTCGTCCAGCCCCCCTTAACCCCGCTGTGGGGTTTGCTGAGGGGTCAGTGGGGCACCCATGGGTGGGGGCTGTGGGGCAGCAGGGCTGGCTGATGCTGTGGAGAGGGAAGGTGAGCCCAGGGCTGCAGCTCCCGCTCTCCATCTGCCAGGGAAAACAACTCCAGCCAGGCTGGAGCTTTGCTTAGAGGATCAGGTGGCCGCAGTAGTAACCAAAAGTGGAGTTGGGTTACCCCGGGCTCATCCATAATGAACATGGGGCAGGGAGGGGAAGGGCCGGGTGCCCCCCCGCTGGCACGGAGCGATGGTGGGCACGGGATGCTGCCCAGCGTGGGACACCATTGAAGAGGCACCAGGGCACCTTTATTTAGTGTGGAGACACTGAACAGGACAGACAAATGTCGCAATAAATGGGGAGGGGTTTGTCCTGTGGGTTTGCAGGTCACATTTGGGAACATCCTTCCCATGCAGCCCCAGGGCAGAGCAAGAGTGGAGCCTCCAGAACCAGGAGGACCAAGGGGAGCTGCCCCCACCTCACCCCAGAGCCAGCTCAGGTTCCCGGGGCCACCAGCCAGGCAGAGCCTTCACAGCGTGGCTCTCCTGGAAGGCAGAGGCNCCCAGGCTGCTCCCAGCCCCGTCCAGCCTGGCCTTGGGCACTGCCAGGGATCAGGGGCAGCCACAGCCTCCCTGGGTACCCCCAAGCCAGGCTGGCAGGAGAGCAGCAGTTCCTCTGTGCTGCTGGTGGCTGGGACAAAACGAGCTCCGTGGTCACAAATCTTGGTGAGGAAAAAGGGAATGAGGCAGGGAAGGAGGGGGCTGCTCCAGGGGCTCACAAAATTGTCCAGTTCTCCAAATTGTCCAAAACTGCTCTGCTTTCCTTCCCCCACCGCAGCCCCTCAGCCCCGGGCTCTGCTGGCGCTGTCCCCAGCCCTGCGTGCAGCAGGCTAGTTATTTTTAAAAACAAATTAAATGAGGAGAAGAGCCTCTATCTAGGCCTCGCTCTGGATCCTAATTGCCCTGGCTCCCCAGGGGCCGGGCGAGCCCGGCGAGCGCCGCACGATCGCAGTAATGAGCTATTAATGAACAGCCCAGCTCGGCCCGGCTCGGCCCGGCTCCCGGGGACCGCGGGGCCCAGGTGGCCCTGCAGGGGACACGGGGTCTGTGCTCTCCTCTGCAGGGACTGGCAGGGGCGAGCCAGGCTTGCTCCAGAGCTCGGATCTGCCCGGATTTGCAGGGAACGGCTCGTCCAGCCCCCCTTAACCCCGCTGTGGGGTTTGCTGAGGGGTCAGTGGGGCACCCATGGGTGGGGGCTGTGGGGCAGCAGGGCTGGCTGATGCTGTGGAGAGGGAAGGTGAGCCCAGGGCTGCAGCTCCCGCTCTCCATCTGCCAGGGAAAACAACTCCAGCCAGGCTGGAGCTTTGCTTAGAGGATCAGGTGGCCGCAGTAGTAACCAAAAGTGGAGTTGGGTTACCCCGGGCTCATCCATAATGAACATGGGGCAGGGAGGGGAAGGGCCGGGTGCCCCCCCGCTGGCACGGAGCGATGGTGGGCACGGGATGCTGCCCAGCGTGGGACACCATTGAAGAGGCACCAGGGCACCTTTATTTAGTGTGGAGACACTGAACAGGACAGACAAATGTCGCAATAAATGGGGAGGGGTTTGTCCTGTGGGTTTGCAGGTCACATTTGGGAACATCCTTCCCATGCAGCCCCAGGGCAGAGCAAGAGTGGAGCCTCCAGAACCAGGAGGACCAAGGGGAGCTGCCCCCACCTCACCCCAGAGCCAGCTCAGGTTCCCGGGGCCACCAGCCAGGCAGAGCCTTCACAGCGTGGCTCTCCTGGAAGGCAGAGGCTGCCAAGCAGCTCCAGTGCCCAGGTGGCATTTGGGGACCTCCAGTCCCCAAAGGGGGTGTGGAGCAAGGAGCAAAGCTGAGCAGTGCTGGAGAGAGGGGAGAAAGGGGCAGGGGCAGCAGCGGGGTCGGTGGAGCCACCCCACTGTCCCCCAGCTGCATCCACCAGCCGTTAATCCTGTGGCTGTGGGAAACAGCGACACTTCCCTCTTGGTTCCACTCGTTGGAAGAAAAAGGGAAATGTGGCAAAATTAAGATGTGCACCAAAAAAGGAAGCAAAAAGGTGTCACAGACTCAGAACAGAATTGGTGAGGTTGGAAATCCCTCCGAGATCATCGAGTCCAACTGTCACCCCAGCACTGCCAAGGACACCGCTTGTCCCTCAGTGCCACATCCCCACGGCTGGAAAGGATCACGGAATCCTGGATTATCCTGAGGGGAAGGGACCCACAGGGACCATCAGTCCAGCCCCTGGCCCTGCACAGGCACCCCAACAACCCCACCCCGTGCATCCCTGAGAGCGGTGGCCAAACACTCCTTGAAGATCATCCAAACTGCACTGGGCAATGGGTTTAATCCCAGAGAATTGCTCCGCTCGGATAACAGGATCAGGACAGGAAATTATCCATGGAGAGCGCATCCTTTGCTGAGACATGAGCACAGAGAGGGTCAGCAACCCCCCAGCCCCCTGAGGCTGTTCCCGTGTGCCACCAGCCCATGGGGACAGGAGGGAGGGTGGCACCAGCCACCCCCAGCACAGGGGGTGTGAGCAGCAGGAGATGCCAGGCTGGGCCAGCTCCTGCTGTCCCTGCTCCACCAGTGGCACCTCTTTGGGGGACCTGGGGTCCCCATCACTTCTCCCTCTGTCACCCCCTAAGCCAGGCAGCAGCCACCTCGAGATGGGCCTTTTCGGGAGCTTTTGGGGAGCTGCAGTGGCACCGAGGTGGAACAGTGCAGCCACACCTCGATGGCCTTGAGCAGCCACGATGTCACGGATGTCACATCACCCTCTTCCCTCGCCCCACATGCAGCAGGGTTCCCACAGACAGGTTTGGGGGCCCTGACGTTTCCAGAGGGACAGAAGGGAGCCTGTGAGGGGTTCCCAGGAGCCACAGCTTGGGCTCCCTGGAAGTCAGAAGGGCTGGAACCAGTCCTCGGGGACTGCACACCAGTTTGTCCCAGTGCTGTGGGAGTGATGGGACAAAGCCCCCGGTGCTGGAGGGGTCAGCGCCTCGCTCACTGCACCTCCACAGGGGTGGCTGGAGAGGCTGGCCCTGCTCTTGGTACCCCCAATATTCTCTTGCCAGGCTCAAAAACACCCCGCAGCTCCCCAACCGAGCAATTTTGACGCTTAATTAGGTTAACAACCGTGCTTCATTAAGGAAAGGCGGCTGAGGAGTTTGCAGCGGTGCTGGGAGCTGCGTTTCCAGGTAGCCTGGCAGATTTGGGGCACGGATGGGGACAGGGAGCGGGAAAGGGGAAGCAAAGAAAAGGGAAAGCGGCGGCAAAGTGCTAATCCCTGGAAAGGAGGGCAGCCGGGGCACGGCACCGCGGGGTGGGCGTTAATCCCTCCTCGGCAAAGATTGTGCCCGGGGCCGCCTTAATCTGCGCTTACTGAGAGGGCGGGATGGGGATGGGGACGGGGACCGGGCCCTACGTGCGGCACCGAGCGTCCCCCGTCCTGCGGGACCCCCCGAGCCGGGGCCTGGGCAGGATTTGTGCTGCTGGGTGAGGCCTCACACCGGGAGCAGAGGGCACGGGGCATCCCACCTGTGTCACCAGAGGGCACGGGGCATCCCACCTGTGTCACGAGTTGGCGACGGCTCTGCCAGCATCTCTTTGCTCCTGCCCTGCCCTTGGGGTGTCTGTACCCCCCGTTACCCCAGGGTGCTCAGGTCCCCTCCACCTGTGCCTGCATCATCAGGGGCACAGGGAGGGCTGAGCCGGGGGGAGCAGGGGCTCAGGTGTGGGTCTGCAGCCCTGGCTCCTCTCACAAACCCCTGCCCCTGCCTCAGTTTCCCTGTTCCAATGGAGGGCGAGGCTCGTTGATCCCAGCTGTGCCCAGGGCAGTACCCCAGGTTGCACGGAAGGTGAAAGGGCTCCAGAGGGTTTCCTGGCAGGACCGGGCCTCATCAGCCCCACAGGCAACGGCTTGGGGAGCGCTGTCCAGTCTCAGCTCCCAGACAGGCGATCTGCGGGGCCGGGCGGGGCTTTGTCACAGCTGACTCCGCTCTCTCTCCGTCGCAGGCGCACGGCAGAACGGCAGTGAGCCCCTAGACCATGCCCCACACGATGACATGGTGGCTCCCGCTGCTGGCCCTGCGCGTGGTCCTGCTGTCCCCGCGGGCGGGCGCCTGCCCCACGCGCTGCGAGTGCGCCCCGCAGCTGCGCTCGGTGCTGTGCCACCGCAAGCGCCTCACCGCCATCCCCGAGGGCATCCCCACTGAGACCAGGGTCCTGGAGCTCAACAAGAACCGCATCCGCTGCCTCAACCCCGGGGACCTGTCCCCGTACCCGCTGCTGGAGGAGCTGGATTTCAGCGAGAACATCATCTCCAATGTGGAGCCCGGCGCCTTCAGCAACCTGTTCAACCTGCAGACCCTGCGGCTGCGGGGGAACCAGCTCAAGCTCATCCCCCCGGGGGTCTTCACCAAGCTGACCAACCTGACCCTGCTGGACATCAGCGAGAACAAGCTCGTCATCCTGCTGGACTACATGTTCCAGGACCTGCGCAACCTGAAGAGCCTGGACGTGGGTGACAACGACCTGGTGTACATCTCCCAGCGCGCCTTCTCGGGCCTGCTGGGCCTGGAGCAGCTGACCATTGAGAAGTGCAACCTGACCTCCATCTCGGCCGAGTCGCTGTCCTACCTCCAGAACCTGGAGGTGCTGCGGCTCCGGCACCTCAGCATCTCCGCGCTGGAGGACCAGAACTTCAAGAAGCTCTACAACCTCCTGCAGTTGGAGATCGACAACTGGCCGCTGCTGGAGGAGGTGTCCCCCACCAGCTTCCAGGGCCTGAACCTCACCTCACTCTCCATCACCTACACCAACATCACAGCCGTGCCCGCCGCTGCCTTGAGGAACTTGGTGTACCTGCGGTACCTCAACCTGTCCTACAACCCCATCAGCACTGTGCTGAAGGGCTCCTTTAAAGACCTCATCCGGCTCCAGGAGCTCCACATCGTGGGCGCTCTCCTGGTGTCCGTGGAGCCGCAGGCCTTCTCCGGCCTGAGACAGATCCGGCTGCTCAACCTCTCCAGCAACTTCCTGTCCACGCTGGAGGAGAGCACCTTCCACTCGGTCAACACACTGGAGACGCTGCGTGTGGACAGGAACCCCCTGGCCTGCGACTGCCGGCTCCTCTGGATCCTGCAGCGGCGGAAGACGCTCAACTTCGACGGGCAGCAGCCCATGTGCTCCTCGCCGCCCGAAATCCAGGGCAACGCCCTGCGCGACTTCCCGGACTCGGTGCTCTTCGAGTACTTCACCTGCCAGAAGCCCAAGATCCGGGATCGGAAGCTGCAGCACGTGACGGCGCGGGAGGGGCAGTCCGTGTCCTTCCTGTGCCGGGCCGACGGGGAGCCCGACCCCTCCATCGCCTGGGTGTCCCCCCAGCACCGCATGATCACCACCCGCAGCACGGGGCGGGCCACGGTGCTGCCCGGGGGCACCCTGGAGATCCGCTTCGCCCAGGTGCAGGACAGCGGCACCTACATCTGCATCGCCAGCAACGCCGGCGGCAACGACACCTACTTCGCCACGCTGACGGTCAAGGGGCGCCCGGCCGACGGCGCCCACCACGCCAACCGGACTTTGTACCTCAGCGACTTCAACGACACCTTCCACAACGACACCCAGGTCTTCTTGAAGTTCACCCTGGACCTCAAGACCATCCTGGTCTCCACGGCCATGGGCTGCATCACCTTCCTGGGCGTGGTGCTCTTCTGCTTCCTCCTGCTCTTCGTCTGGAGCCGCGGCCGGGGGCAGCACAAGAACAACTTCTCGGTGGAATATTCCTTCCGCAAGGTGGACGGTCCCACCACCACCACCGGCCAAGGAGGGGCCAGGAAGTTCAACATGAAGATGATCTGAGCCTCTCCCAGAGGAGAACTGTTGTCTGCTGCCCCGCCCCGGTCACGGCCGCAGCGGGACGGGGGCGGGAGGGCTGTGGGAGCCCCGGCCGTGTCCCGGAGCTGGCAGCGTGACCTTGCTGTGCTGGGACGTGGCCGGAGACAGAGGTGCCACAGCCAGCAGGGTCGGAACCGTGGGGACCTCAGGGTCGGGGAGGGACAACCCCCATGTCCCGGCCCCGTGGGGAGCCCTCAGGGCTCAGGGGCCACCCCAGGAGCTCCCGATGTAGCGAGGTTTTTGCTACCAACTATGCATTTCTCGAGCCAAAAGATCAGCAGTATTTGGGCCTGGGAGAAAAATGCTTCCTGTTTTTTCCCCCCCTTTCCCTTTTTTTGTAAGGGACTCTTCAGAAAACTTTCCTGGTAGTTGTTTATGATTCTTTTCTTGGTGTTGGTGGGGGTTTTGGTCCGATTTTTTTTATTTTTTTCTTTTTTTTTTAAATGAAGTTCCAAGAGAAATGTCTTCCGGGGCGATGCGGGACTGGGGAGGTTGTGCCGAGCTAGGGGGGCTCCCCAGCCCCTCGGCAAAGACAGACCCCCGCCCGGGCACGGATGTGCCTTGAGAGCTTCCCATCCGTGGATTTAAGACCCAGCATCTGCCAGTGTGGGTGCCCAGGGACGCTCCTGCACAAGCAATAATAACCCCCCAGGGCCGGGCTCTGAGGAGGTGTCAGCAAGGAAAAAAAGAGGAAAAGAAAAGGCAAAATGAGGCCAAGATCGTTAAAATCAGGAAGAGCAGCCCCAGGGCGATGCAAGGCCCCGTCTCTGCATCCGCCCGAGGGGGGCTGGGATTCCTGCGGGTTCAAAGGCACTTTGGGGTTCATTTTCTTTGAGTTGCAAAGTCGAAGTCTGCGGGAGAGCAGGACCTGGCTGGTCCTGTGCAGGGAGGCCCTACAGCCCGGGGAGGAAGAGGAGGGAAAAGCTGGGAGCAAGCAGTCCGGGAGAACATCCTGGCTGACACCTCCGGCCCGGATCCTGCACCCTCCGGCGCTGAGCACAGCGGGTCAGTGTCCCTGGGGCTGCTCCCTGCTGCCACAGGGGCGGTTCCTGCCTTCCCATCCCACCCCTTCCCAGGCTTTGCCCTGGCTCTGCCTCAGGGCATGGATTTTTGTGTCGGAGAAGGAGTGGAGCCGGAAGGGGAAGAGCCTGGATGTGACCTGGAGGATCCGGGAAGTTCATTGCTTCCTCCTCCTCTTTCTCCTCCCATGTGCACCCCAGGGGTTGCTGCAGGCCCCACCTCTGTCCCCATTCCTGCAGGGATGGTGCCCACCTGGATGTCCCTTCTCCAGCCAGTGATGGTCAGGCTGTGAGCTGGAGGGGGCAGCTGCCCATCCCTGACGGGCATCCCAGGGTGGCATCCGAGGGGTTGGGAGCTTTGAGGGGCACCAGTGGCTGCTCAGAACATCCCCCCAGCCTTGTCCTGCTCTCACAGGGTGCCCCCAATCCATCCATCCATCCATCCATCCATCCATCCATCC
>WEIT01033591.1:102784-136294 GCA_013389985.1 Dryoscopus gambensis
ACCAGCATCATCCCCTGTGCGCCCAGGGGTGCGTCCCATGCAGGTGGGAACCAGCGCCGGTGGAGCCCCTGGGCCAGCTCCCACCCCCAGGATTTCCCAGTGCGGCAGCTAGAGTCTCTGGGCCACCAAACTCCCCATGTTTCGCCCCAAAACCACCCGGCCAAGTCTCCCCAGGCCACTGCTTCCCCTTTTCTCCGTGTTCTTCCTCTGAGCCGGCACCGAAGGCAGTGGGACCCGGCGGTGACGCTGCCTCCCGGCTCCGTGNGGAAACTCAAGGCTGGAGCTCTGGATCCATTCCTGGCACTCCCTGGGGTAGATTTGCAAAGGGTTTTTGGCGTGTGCTGAGGCAAAAGGAATTTTGGGCACATCCCGGTGGGAGCCAGGGCTCTCGAGCAGTGGCAGGGAAAGGGTTAACATGGATATTCCCCACAAGAGAAGATCCCATCCCATCCCATCCCATCCCATCCCACTCCCACTCTCTCCTCTGTCCTGCCTGCCCTGTCACGTCTGTCCCTCCCTCCCCAGGAGAGCTGCGGGCCCACCTCACGCCCCCCAAGGCCAGCCGAGGGGAAGGCGCTGGGAGACCCCTCCCTCAGCCCGACCCGGACCCCTCGCCTCCCCCACTGCCCAAAAAGCAGCTCCAGCGAGCCGAGTCCCTCCCGGAGCCGGCATCATCCCACCGCTGCCACGGCGACCCCGAGCCACGGGCCGGCAGCATCCTCTACAGCATCCCCGCAGCCCAGCTGCGGCACGAGGAGGGGGCTCCCCCGCGGGACAGACCCTCCTGGGGACCCAAGAAGCCCCTGACCAAGTCCCAAAGCCTGGGGGAGCCCCTGGCCCCGAGCAGCCCCCAGAAAGCCCCATCACCCATCCTGAAGGAGCTGACATTTGGGACAGCGGATGGGGAGCTGGGGCAGCTCCTGGAGAGCCCGGCCGGGGTCTGTGGGGTGATTTTGGGGTGCCAGGAGGCCGCCCTGGCCCGGCTGTCGGCTCACATGCAGGAGGAGCTGGTGGGGCCCGAGGAGAGGCAGCAGCTGCTGGAGGCAGAGCTGGCGGGGAAGCGCTGGGCAGCGCTCGCTGTCCTGGAGCCCCGGCCCTGCTGCCAGAGCGGGGACGCCTGGTACTTCAGGGTGGGCTTCACCTTCGGGCACAGCCAGCTGCAGCTCGCAGCCAAGGTAAGGAGGCAGTCGGGGTGAAAGCCCCGGGTGGTGCGGAGGGAGCTCCTGCAGATCGGGAGCGTTGGCTTTTCCACGGAACACGGCACTGGGGCCACTTCCCCTTTCTGCCCCCGCTTCTGCAGGGCTGGATGAGCCCAGCCGCTGGCGGGGGCTGGGTGACGAGGGTGACAGCTCCCGCGGGGCCAAGGGACACGTCAGAAACGGCCCTGCTGGGGGACACGTGCCGGTACCTCAGCCAGAGGGGCCAGCACATGCAAAGGAGAGGCCGGAGCCGAGCTGGCTGCCCGGGAGAGCGGGATGAGAGCGGGATGAGAGCCCAGCTCGGCTGGGGGCTGCACCACCCCCCACGTCCCAGTTCTCGGGCTGGGCCGTCCTGGCTCTGTCCCTGGGTTCGGAGGGTGCAGGGGGACCCCAGCCCCGCGCGTGGGTCAGAGCAGGGCTGGTGGCCCTGAGCTGCCAGGGCGGCCCGGCCCGGGACGAGGCTCTGTCCTCGCACAGCTGGCCCTGTCCCGCGTGTCCCTGCAGGTCCCCAAGCCCTGCTGCTCCAGCCTGGGGGTGCCGAGCTCCCTGGGGACACACTGCAGCATCCAGCGCCTGCTCGGCCGCTTCACCGACCGCCTCCCTCGGGAGCTGGTGCTCCCGGGAATCCCTGGAAGCCCTTCCGGAGAGGAGCCAGCCTGTCCCGCCCCCCGGCCTGTCCTGCAGGTGCTGCTCTGTGCCGAGGTTCCCCAGCAGACCCTGGCAGAGTTTGTGAAGGGCTCCCACGATTTGCACAGGACCAGCCCCGGGCACTACGAGCGCCTGGGCTGCCTCCTGCTCCTGCAGCTGTGCATGGGGCTGGAGCACCTCCGGGGGCAGAACGTGGCCCAGGGGGACCTCTGCCCCGAGAACCTGCTGCTGGTGCAGTGCCCGTGTCCCACCCGGAGCCAGCAGGGCCAGAAGGAGCCGCTGGGACTGTCCCTTCCACGGCTGCTCATCAGCAGCTTCTTCAAGGTGCAAGAGAAGCAAAGACCTTGTTCCAGCAGCCAGGAGCAGGAGTGGACCCAGGCTCTCGCTGCAGCCTCCCCTCCAGCAGCAGCTGAGCTGAACGTGGGCAGGCTGATCTATCAGATCTTGCACGTGGACATCTCCCTGGAGAACATCTTGGGCTTCAGAAGCAAAAGGCTTCCCGAAATCCCCTCGCTGTCCATCTACTCGGCGGGACTGAAGCGCTTGGCCACGCTGCTGCTGCACAGGGATGCTCACCAGAGGGTGTCCATCGAGCAGGCCAGGGGCATCCTGCAGGTGCTGCTCTGGGGGCCACGCCAGGAGCTCTTTGCCAGGAGCAGGAAGAGCCTGGCACTGCTCCGGAGCTGGCTGCAGGTCAAGAGGGCTCTGCTGCTGCTGAGGTTTGCAGAGAACTCGGCTGGGGCCAGGGACAGCCCCGGCCTGGAGGAGTGGCTGTGCTGCCAGTTCTTCCAGGGGGTCACCGAACACACCCTCTACCAGGTCACCCAGGTTCTCTACGCTCCCTAAACCAGCCTCCAGGTCAGCCCACCCAAAGGTCTCCTCAAAGCCAGGAGCCCACGAGGGCCTGGCCAACCCTGTCCCTGCCCATGGCAGGGGGCTGGAGCTAAATGATTTTTAGGGTCCTTTCAACCCAAACTGTTCCATGATTCTGTGAAAGCCACCCAAGAAACCCAAGCTGGTCCTTGCTGGAGAAGCTCTGCAAACCCAAACCCACTTCCCCCACAGCCCGTGAATGATGAAGTTGGGATCAAACTCCCAAACGCAGGGTGTGCTTTTACACCCTCAAACAATTTTTGCTCAGTACTGTGGTTCATCAAAGCACCTGAGGAAAGGCAGCTGGATGGGAGCCCCAAGCACCAATTTAGTGGATGATGAGCCCAAGTAAAGTTTATGGGGTTCAGATGTTGCACAAAACCCCCTCAGAGCCCTCCCGCGGCCACCAGGTTTCTGCTGTTTTAAATAACACCCAAAGCCACCCATCACAGCTCCCCCTTCTCAGCAGAGGAGAAACAGCAGCTCCTTCAGCCTGTGCTTCCCAGAGACAATTGTGGCACAGTCACAAATAAAAGTGACGTTTTAAAGGGAAAAATACAGCTTCAATAAAACCTGGAGCTGAGCCTCTCAAACACTGGTCCTTTATGTGCCTCTCTGCCAGCGTTACACACTGCGGGGATGGGTCCGGAGGGAAACACAAAGCCAAAGTGCCCTGCCCGGGGGTGATTACCCAGAACAGCCTCCATGGGCTCTAGGAAACAGCTCAGGTGAGTTCATGGGCACCAAGGCAGGGCTGTGGCATCTGCTCCTTGCTGTGAAACACTTGGCAGCACGTGGGACCTGGACCCAGTCCCCAAATCCGCGCGGATGCCGAGGGACCAGCACGGTGAAGGCCCTGCTCAGGTCATTTAAATTATTCCTCAGCAATTATTAATGCACTCACAGCCAGCTAGATTGAGTATCAGGAAAAATTCTTTCACTGGAGGAGTGATCAGGCATCAGCACAGGCTGCCCAGGGCAGTGGTGGAGTCACCATCCCTGGGAGCGTTCAAACAACGCGTGCATGTGGCACTTGGGGACGTGGTTTAGTGGTGACGGGGTAATGGTCAGACTCGATGATCTCAGGAAGCTTTTCCAGCCTAAAGAATCCCATGATTCAGTGCCTCCATCACCTGACAGCAGCAGGGCTGTGCACACAGTGGGACAGAGCCTCCCCACGGCTGCTGTGCCCGTGGGTGTGGCAGTGGCTCACCAGGCAGTCACCAGGGCCTGGGGCACGGCTGGATCGGGGAGGATTCCTCCTACGAGTCCATGAGCTCCAAAAAAACAAAAATAAACCAGAGCTGGGAGGCTCTGAAGCTGCAGCAAGCAGCTCAGCCCCAGCTCCCTGGTTGGTTTGCTCCCACCTGGAGCAGCACCCAAACCCCCAGTGCAGCCTCCCTGCCCGGGCTGGACCCCTCAGCCCTGGCACAGGCACCGCCTGGCACAGAAATGGGGCTCAAATCTCCTTCCAGCCTCTTGGGTGTCCCGGGAGAGCCCCAGCCCTGCTGTCCCCGGCTCTCCTGCAGTGTCCGCCGTGGCTACGAGAGGGCAGCAAAGGCCGAGTCCCAGCCCCTCATCCCGGGGGAACAAAGCCAACCCCGCTCCCTTGGCTCCTGCGGGCCCAGCGCAGCCCCGAGGGCCCACGGCACCCCTGCTCTGGTTTCCAGCGCGGGTGACCCCCTCCCCTTCTGCCAGCAGCATCCAAAGTCAGCAAAACACCCGATGGAGGCAGGAGCAGGCACATTCCACACTCCTGGCCCACAGGGAGCAGGACAGGGCACGGGCACCGCGCTGCAGAGGAAATCAGGGATTTTTCCAGACAACCAGCGCAGAACTGCAGCCCTGTGCCAGCCTGCTGAGCAGAACAGGGACACCCTCCCCTGCTCCTGCCACCACCAGGAAATCCCAGAATATCCTGAGCTGGAAGGGACCCACAGGGATTGTTGATCCAGCCCCAGGCCCTGCCCAGACACCCCAACAACCCCACCCTGGGCACCCCTGGCAGCGGTGGCCAAACGCTCCCGGAGCTCTGGCAGCCTCGGGGCCGGGACCATTCCCTGGGGAGCCTGGGCAGTGCCAGCACCCTCGGGGGAAGAACCTTTCCCTGAGCTCCATCCCAAAGGTCCCCCAGCTCAGCTTCATGCAGTTCCCCAGAGTCCTGACACTGGCCTTCCAAAAATGCCTGCAGCAAGAGTACAGCTGCAGGGCCACGGGAATCGGGAAGAGCCAATTAAAGAGCCCCCAGTTTGCACCACATCACTGCTCACACACCCCCAGGTTACTTTGTGCTGCATCTCCGAGGAGTTTCAGGGAGTATTTCAGTGTGTTCCATGGGATTCCAGCGGTGCTGAGCCCAGGGATGGGCTGGGGGGGGAACTTCAGGCCCTCACTCACACATTTCACAGCACTCCCAGTGAAAAAAGCCCCACTCAGAGACCACTTCCACTCACACCCTGCATAACCTGGTGAAATAAACCCAGCCCAGGGATTCCCTGCTCCAAGGCTTTACAGAGGAAAGATGCATCAGCTCCAACACTGCCAAGCAAGCCTGTCCCATGCTTCTATGAAAGCCAGGTCCTGAGAAACCCAAGCTGCTCCTCACGGGGAAACTCTGCAAACCCAAACCCACTGCCCAAGTTGGTTTTTTCCCACCACTTCCAAGCACTGGAAAAGGTGGAAATACCACACTTCAAAGCTCAGCCCCGCTTTGGAGACTTCTTTGTTGTAACGTCAGTTCAGGCTTTGTTAATTCCAGCATCGCAAGGAGCCCTCTTCCCTTCTGCTCAGCAGCCTGAGCACCAAGGGCTGTCTGCGGGCCCCGGGCACAGCCCCCTCCTCACCCTGCAGCTGCCCCCAAGTGGCACCACTGAGCTGAGGGAGTGCCACAAACCCTCCCAGCTCACAGCCAGAATTCCTGGAGCAGCCTGCACACACGGGAAAGGCTGCACTGGTACGGGAACACTGAAATCCCAGGTATTTATTCCAGGAATTTGGTATTTACAGCAGCCAGGGGCTGAGCTGCTCACGTTCCACTCGACGCTTCCCAACCAAATCACACCCCGAGTATCCTACGGAACGCTGGCAGAGCAGGGAAGCACTGCTCCTCATTACCACACCTGCTCATTAGTCACTGAAAGTAGACTTTCCCAGGATTGCTGGATTATTCCAAGCCCTGGCAGAGCACCATCCATGAGTTCCAGTCAAGCAAAGAACGAGCAAAGCCTTTCCACACCTGCAACTTTAATGGTTGGGGCAGTTCCAGAGCCACCTCTTCAAGAGTGCAAGTCTTTAAACAGCTTAAAACCAGCAATAAAAAGTAAAATATAAATTTTTATTTAGAATTAAAGCAAATACTTCAGTATCACAAACACAATATTAAACTTCAAGAAATATACTGCTAAATTTGGAGGGAGCATTTATTTTTGCACAACCACGACATGCGCACAAAATCCAGAGAAAGATGTGGAGTCTGAAATTTTCAACATCTCACCACCAAAGCAGCTGGGTCACACAAGGTTTCGTACAAGAGTTAAGATAGACTGGAATAAGATGTTGACAAAATTTCTACAGAATCATCTTTATAGACAACAAGAAAGCTCTAAAGAGGCAAACATTGCAATCTAGTCTTCTTCTGCTGAGTCTCTCTCAAACGTGTAGGCCATGAAGCAAGCGTCTGGTCTCTTGGGGACAAGGGGATGCCCTGGTCTCACAATCTCAAAGCCCAAAAAGCTGAAAGTACGGAGCAATGCAGCTAGAAAATAAAGCAGGAGACAGGTTTCACCCATGGGGTACTGGAAAACACAAGTTACATTTCCACCAAACGGCATTTTGTGTCTCTGGAGGCGCAGGGAACACCCACCTCTGTCATCTCTGTTCTTGTGGAAACAGATGAACACGTGCTCGACTCGGAGCTGTTCTTCAGCAAACTCGAGAAGAACTGCAAAACTGCAAGAGAAGCACCAGGGGGTCAGTGCCCACGGGATAGGGAATGTCCTGGGATCACCCAGTCCAAGCCCTGGCCTGCACAGGCACCCCAACAATCCCACCCTGAGCGCTGTCCCAACGCTCCCAGAGCTCTGGCAGCAAGTGCTTCCTTCAGAGAGGGTCAGCAAGGCCCCGAGAGCCAACCCACACAGGAATTCCCAAGGAAGAGGCACAGCTTGGAGCCTCTCACCACCAGGAGATCCCTGAGCCCCAGGCAGGACTCAAGGGCAGGACTCCCCAGCAGCACAGGAAATGTGTTTGTGTGGCACAGCTGAAGGAGCTGCAGCGACAGGCTCAGAAGCAGCCTGGAATTCTCAGTGCCTAAACCAGCCCGAAATCCCAGGCTTCCGGCTGGTCCTGCCTGCAGCCCTCAAACCGGGCTCGCAAGGGAGCCTCAAGCACCAAAATTAAAAAGCTGTCAAGATGTGTGTTAATCTACAGCCGAGTTTTCCCCGCCCCACCTGTCCTTGCTCCCCTCAGGCAGAGCACCACTGGGAATCTCGATGTAGAGGTTGTTGCTGTTCAGCACTGCTCTCCAACTGATGTGTTTGGCGTCTGTAAGCCTTGACTGGACATTGAGAATTCTTGTCCTGTTGTTAGGTGTTAGTTCTTCTGTGACATTCAGCCGATTATCCTGTGGCAGGGAGAAGGAAGGAGTTATTTTTCCATTCATTTTTCAGAGGAGGGATTGAGGCAGGGAACTGGCGTCGAGCTCACCACGAGCTGTTCGCTCCTCATACTCACCGAATAAAATAAATTAGCTGAAAGATTGTGATCCCTCTGACTATTCCCTCGCCCACCTGGGATCTTCAGGGGTGGGTGAGGGACATCAGGAGCACCACCGAGGCCCCGGACCCAGGTTACTACAGCAATTGAAGGGAACCCTGGAACTGCAAAGGGAGCATGGTCAGACAGGCAGGAAGGCTTGGGCAAAGCCCTGGGACTTCCAGGATTTAAACAGAGATAAAAAAACCAAACCTAGGCCAAAGCACTCCTCCCACTGCAAGTGGGAAGACAAAGGAGCCTCCACACCAGGGGCAGGGGCAGTGCCCAGGGAGCTGCCACTGCAGTATTTTGAGCCAAGACTCACTTGGAGATGAAAAATACTCTGGTTGAGTGAGCCAGGTGTGGTTTTGCACCAGGGCAGGCCTGACAGACCTCAAGAGAAGAACCTTCCTGCAGGGATGTGCTGTTTTCCACCCCCCTTGGCCTCAGGCAGCACAAACCCCCAGCCCAGCAAGGCAGGGATCGCTTTTCCCTGCAATATTCACCGCCAGACCTCCCCAGGCCTCGAGTTCCAGCTGAGGCCAGGCAATTCCAGGGAATCATCTCCACCTCCAACATCTTCAGCCTGAGCTGAGGCCGCACCTGAACCTCTGCAAACCTCCGAAAACACCCCCAAAACCTCCTCCCTCTGAAAATCTCGGAGGGATTCCACAGCGCTCGAGCAGAAAAATATTGATATTCTGAAGGTGTGAGGTGTATTTTTTTTAAGTTTCTCCCCATCCTTCCCAAGGCCGTTTCACTCCTGCCGTGGCAGAGCAGCGCTGGCCCCTCCCTCTGCACCATCCTTCACCCGCAGGCGCCACTCTTGAGTTGCGTCATCTCAGCAGATGCAGCAATCGAGGCCCTTGGGGGAATTTTCACAATCGTCCTGTCTCCGGGTGCCAGCAGCAGCCACTGCAGCCATTTGCAAATCCGAATAAACAGCTACAAAATAATCCACCATTTTGCACGCTTCGCACCCGAGCTGCGGGGCTTGGATTGGTTTGGTTTTTTTTTTTTTTTAAATTAATGAGCTTGAAACTTGTGATAAATAATCCGTATTAGAAAGGCTGGGAATGGGCAGAGAGGTTAAATATTACGTGCTGGAAGGTGAATTACACTTCTATTTTTACATGAAGCAAGCACAACAATTGCAAAGTTTTATTGAAAATACAAAATCTGCACTAACTGAATGCGTTATTTTAATTAAATGAGCCTCCAATCCATTATTTTAAGCTCTTTGAAAGAAAGGTTTTTCTTTAGCGCCAGCACTATTTATTTTTATCTGAGAATGACTGTGAACTATACCTTTCTCATTTCCCTTACAAACAAACCTTTAAAAACCTTTTCCAAAGGTATGCTGTGGCGATCTTTAACAATTTCACCTTTCCCTCCCCCTCAAAAAGAGGTGGTGCAGAAGGAAGGTTTGCAACCATAAATATATTTTAGTGATGTTTACGTGCACTTGGGGGGGAGAAAGACCCCATCTTTAACCCGCAGTTAAAAATAAAAACGGTTTAAAAACTCCTTCCCCAGTCCACACACGAGGTGCAAAGGGCAGACTGATGTCCTGAGCATCCACCACTCCACACCAGCCGCCTCAATTCAGGTATTTTCTTTCTTCCCAGCACCTGTGGGGGTTGTTTAATCTTTCGGTTGAGTTTTTAACCAACAGCTCTCGTAACACTCTTACCCTCGATTAGTTTTGCGGAGTATCCACGGTTACATAAGGGGATAACAGCCTTCAATCCTTCGATATCTTTGCCTAATTGTTGTTTTCCCCTCGGCACCCCCCTCCCCCCACGGGCACTCCCAGCCCTGCCCGGAGCCTCTCCCAGCTCGGGGGTACCCTCGGGGGTCCCTCCCAGGGCCGGGACAGCGCTGGGGCCTCAAAATAACCCTTTTTGGGTGGTTTTTCCACCTTCTCCTACCGCCTTTCCCCGCGCGGCGGGGGCCAGGCCGCCCCTCCCCCGCCGGCCACGCAGCCTCCCCGCCCCTCTCCGGCCACCAGGGAGGCGACAACGAGGAGGAGGAGGAGGAAGAGGAAGGAGGCTGCGAGCGCCCAACGGTGCGAGGCTGAGGGAGGCCGCGGCGCCTCACCTGCTCTGTCCGGNCCCGCCCCTCCCCCGCCGGCCACGCAGCCTCCCCGCCCCTCTCCGGCCACCAGGGAGGCGACAACGAGGAGGAGGAGGAGGAAGAGGAAGGAGGCTGCGAGCGCCCAACGGTGCGAGGCTGAGGGAGGCCGCGGCGCCTCACCTGCTCTGTCCGGTACTGAGGCTCAGCACAGCGGGCATGATGGTGCTTTTATTCCCCTCTTTCTCTCTAGCGAAGCAGTGACTGTTGAGTATCCGTTGCAGGGAGGATTTCACCATCCGGCCGCTCTGGTCCGAACCCCGAAACCCTCCGCCGCCTCCTCCCCGCTCCCCAGGCGCTGCTACACAAAATGGCACCGCGGCCGCAGTGCCTCCTTATATACCCTCCCTCCTGCCACGCCCCCGAGAGGGCTACGCCCCCCAGCGCCTGCCGCACCTCCCACCGAGAGACGGCTTCTATTGAACAGTGTGGATGTCAATTAGAAGATCTCGCTGTTTATTGGCTGAGTGGAGCGCGGGAGGCGGGACAGCGGTCTGGGCGTTCTGCCCGGGAGGAGGGGTGTAGCGGCGCGTGATTGGCTGCGCGCACCGCGGGTGGGCGGGGCCTGGCGGGGCATCGGCAGGCGGGCGCTCCGCAACCCCTCACTGCCCTCGGAGCCGCCGGTTCGAGTCCCGCGGCCGCGCCCCGCCCGGCTGAGGTAACCGGGGGGGTCGGGGGAGGAGCGGGGTGTGAGGGAGCACAGGGAGGGTGAGGCGTGAAGAGTCATGGAAAGACATGGAAAAACACGGGCAGACCCGTGGGGTGCAGCCCCGGGGCTGGAAGCAGCGGAGCGGCGGCAGCGGGATCCCCTGTGGGACCCCCGGGGGCATCGCCGCCCTCAGAGCTTCGCGCAAAGCTCGGTGCTGAGGGGAACTATTAATTAAAAACTAATAATAAACCCCCTCACAGGTAGTGGGGATGGTCCCTCAAAGGTCGGGCTGGGGTTGTGACCTGGTTTTGTGGGGAGTGTTTGGGCTGGTCGCCTTTGGCCTGGCTGTGGTTTATGGATTTATAGGGGAATAGGGATGGGCAACAGTTGGTTTCTGGATTTATAAGGGAATAGGGATGGGAAATAGTTAGGTCAAGAATTTATAAGGGAATAGGGATGGGTAACAGTTAGTTTATGGGTTGATAGTGGAAAAGGGATAAGGAGTGGATGGTTTACGGATTAATAGGGGAACAGGGATGGGGAAGGGTTGGTTCATGGATTTATAGGGGAATAGGGATGGGGAATGATTGATTTATAGGGGAATAGGGACGGGGAACGGTTGGTTCATGAATTTATACTGGAATAGGGATGGGGAACAGTTGGTTTCTGGATTTATAAGGGAATAGGGATGGGAAATAGTTAGGTCAAGAATTTATAAGGCAATAGGGATGGGTAACAGTTAGTTTATGGGTTGATAGTGGAAAAGGGATAAGGAGTGGATGGTTTACGGATTAATAGGGGAACAGGGATGGGGAAGGGTTGGTTCATGGATTTATAGGGGAATAGGGATGGGGAATGATTGATTTATAGGGGAATAGGGACGGGGAACGGTTGGTTCATGAATTTATACTGGAATAGGGATGGGGAATGGTTGGTTCATGAATTTTTACTGGAATAGGGATGGGGAACAGTTGGTTCATGGATCACTAGGGGACTAGGGGTGGGGAATGGTTGACACTGATGATCTTTTAGGCTAAAAAGGCCTTTTTGCTGTGCCTTCCTGAAGAAGTGGGTAAGTCCTGGTTATTTACACAGCAGAAGTTGGGCTTATCCCCAATAACAGCCACCCCGTGCCCTCTGCTTTCCATCTCCTGCCAGGGTTAGGGGCTTGGAAATCCGAGGCTTGGGGATGTGGTTGGGTCTTTCTGCAGCCCCATGACAGGAACAGTCCAGAGGAAAGGATGGGAATTTGGAAACAGGACACCCTCACTGCTCTTCTGGATGGGATTGATGGAAACACAGCTTCATCCCTTGGGGGTGAGGGTCAGCCTTCAAAATTCATCTTAAAGCAGCAAATGTGCACAAAAAGCTAAATGGGTCGTCATTCCCATGGGTTTGGGAATTGGATCTTTGGCTGAGGCGTTTCTGACTATTTCAGCCTGAAAACCAAGGCAGAGGCACATCCCAGGGCACATCCTGGGCAGTGGATTTTATTCTGTATGGAAAGAGAGCTCAAAATAACGGAGTAAGTGATGGTGTTTGCAAGCAGGGGTGCCTTGTAAGTTAAGGGGGAAAAGGTGTTAATAGAACCAAAGAAAACTGCTGAAGATTCATTGTAATGGTTTTTTAAAAATCCTGCTCTTCCATTAAAAAACTTGTAGATGGCTGTATTTCTTTTTTCTTCATCAACTCGGGCCACAAGGCACCTGTTTTATTGCCTGCAGCTACCAGAGCTGCATTTAGCCATCTCTTAGGGGGCTTTACTACTATCTTATTTTCATTTGCTTGAAAATATTCCCACCCAGGAGCCCTGAGTACGATGGATTGATTGGCTCCACTTTGCAGAGGGACCATTGTGTAAATCTCCACCCACCTTTTGTGTCCCGAAGCTGCTGGGATAACCCGGGATGGAACAAAGTGTAGTTGCCAAAAGAAAGCAGTGTCTGCTCTCCTGCAGCTCAGAGGAGAAGCCTGGCCTGGCCCACAGCCAGGGAAAAATCTGGGAGTCCTGGAAAGTAAGAGGGATGAGAGGAAAGTCCTTTTCCTGCTGCAGGCATGTGCCCTTAGCTCCCAGAACACGATGTAAACTGAGCTCGTGCTCACCGCGCTCTTGAGATTTGGGTGTTGATTTATGGAGGGGAAACTCTTCTGTTTAATGCATTACCCAGAGTCGAGCCTGAAACAATGGGATAGCTGCAATTCCGGAATATCCGGAGCACACGGAGCACATCAGGGGAGATTTAGCAATTCCTGGTTTGTGTGTTGTGTTAGGAAGGTTTTCCTGCTGGGGTTGGAGGTGTCAGGGGGTGGAAGGGCCGCATTAGCATTCGGTGATGGATTTCATTATTTCCAATAATGGCATTTATTATTCCTGTAGTAATCCGGCTGTAATTCCTTCTAATGGCTCTGTGTGGGGGGAATCAGCGCTGCAGCTGTTTCCTCTTCCCTGGGAGCTGGGAACAGCTTTGCCCTTTGAATCGCTGTCACCTCCATGGTCCATCACTCCATTTCACAGCTGAGTGCCCGGAGAGCTCCGAGTGCTCTGCGCTCTGCAAAAGCCCAACCAACCTGTGCTGGGTTTGTGTTAAATGCCACGGGGGATTAGTTCCAGCTGCAGTTTTGCTGAGATAGCCCGACTTCCACTTTAGCAGGGACAGTGATTCATAAATCCTCACACAGAAGCCTCTGACTCACAATTTCAGGATTATGGCTGAGGCACTTGGAGATGTTGCCATCCCCAGCTGGTTTTTCACCCCTGGTTTGCCACGGCTGCCCTTCCCGTGGCAGAGTAGCTCTGTGGCGGGGTTGTTGCTCCAGCTGCATTCCCAGTTTGGCATCACAGTCCCTGGAATTACCTAAATCAGGGGCCAGTGAGTCCTGACAGTCTGAGCAGCCCAGCTCTGCTGAGGCACAGCACGCAGGGAAGAGTCACAGAATCCCAGAATATCCTGAGCTGGATCCCACAGGGATCATGAATCCAGCCCCAGGCCCTGCCCAGACACCCCAACAACCCCACCCTGGGCACCCCTGGCAGCGGTGGCCAAACGCTCCCGGAGCTCTGGCAGCCTCGGGGCCGGGACCATTCCCTGGGGAGCCTGGGCAGTGCCAGCACCCTCGGGGGGAAGAACCTTTCCCTGAGCTCCAGCCCAAGCCCTGACACAGCTGCAGCCGTTCCCTGGGCTCCTGTCCCTGGCCCAGAGCAGAGCTCAGCCCCTGCCCCTCCGCCTCCCCTCGGGAGGAGCTGCAGCCCCCGAGGAGCCTCCCCTCAGTCTCCTCTGCTCCGGCTGAACGAGCCAAGTGCCCTCAGCCGCTCCTCAGAGCCTTCCCCAGCTCCGTGTCCCTCCTTTGGACACTCTCCAACAGCTTTGCATCCTTACTTTATTACATTGCATTTTTACAACCACTGCAAACAGAGAATCTCATCCATCAAGTTCATCCTGAATCCTGTGCAGATGTCCTCAAACACACAAAGTCCTCCTCATTCCAGCCGCCACAGCCTTCCCCTCTCCAACGACTGCATTTCCAAGGACCAGCACAGTCCCACAGGAGCTTGTGTCAGTTCTCAGCTGTGGAGGGAGCTCTCCAGAGAGCCCCCAGCAGGTCCCAGTTGCTCTGTGCTCTTAGCCCAAGCAGGTCACAGCAACTGGGCCGCATAAAACCTCCTGGGAAAGGATCTTGTACTGCCTGAGTCACTCAATAACCAGAGCAGCTAATGAGGAAAGGACAGAAGCACCAACAAACCGATCTCTGTTAGGGATCTAAGTTGAAATCGTTTCAGGCTGAGAAAAGCCAAGGAGTTGATTTTCCCAGATTTTTCTTTCTTAGCTTGTTTCCTTCTGCTTTTTACCCTCTTTTCACAAAAGAGGTCTCAGACAGTAGTTAAAATCACCAGCCAGCAATTCTTTGTCGAGCTTTTATGGGTTTGACTTTCTGAAATAGTCTGGAAGAAGAGTTTACAGCAGCAGAGGAAGAAAACCAGATTGAAAAGCCAGATTGAAAACTGTTGTGAACGTATCAGAGCAAGAAGTGGGTGTGGGATAAGTAACTGCCTTCCCTCTTCCCTGTGTTTTCAGGTGTGCAAGTGTTTGTGATCTGATAACACAAGATCAGTGCTTAGAAAGAGGTTCAGGAGCTGAAACACTCCTAAAACTCCCAAAGGTTCTGAAATCCTGCACGTTGAAACCGTAGCTCTGTAGCATCACTCATTCCAAGAAGGAAAGATAAACCCTTCTGTCATTTAGGTGATTAAAGCAGGATTAAATAACACAGCTGCAAAAACTGCTGCTCCTGCCTGGTTTTCTGCCGCTGGTGGAGCTGAGGCTGCTCCTGCATCCTTGTTCTAGAGGAGCAACAAAGCCCCAGGGAAGGGGAATGGGACAAAAATCCTTTTGGACATGTAGCAGAGAGCCCTGCGAGTTTTGTGCTGTGCTGCATCATGCTGCCAGGGCTCTCCTGGAACGTGGCAATGGATGTTTGTGGCATTTAGCAGCATCAGGGGAATTCATCCCGCTCCGATTTGCTGACGGGGGAAGAACGACAGAGGGAAAAACATGAGCTCCCTTCCAAAGCACGTGCAGTCCATGCATAGCATTGCCCTTTTAGTACCTCCCCAAAAATGGGAATAAAAAATATTAATTAATTAATTTCTTGAACCAGGCTTTAAAATCAAGTGGCTCTGGTTGCCTTTTCTCTCTGTTTCCACTGCAAGAAGACTTTGCTTGTTCTTGCAGCTTTGAGAGGTGTCTAGAGATGCAGCCAAGCACCAAAACAGGACAGAAGCTGAGGCAGAGATGTCCATCAGGACGTGTTTTCACAGAAATCATTGTCTGTGATGACTTCACCCTGTAATTTAGCTGATTTTAGTCATGGAATAATTGAAACGTTCCTGTTGGACAGCTCTGTGTGGAGACAAAGGACAGCAAAAGCTTGTGAGGCTTTATCAAAACACTGGACACTGTTATTTCTAAACTTATCAGACCTATATTTTATAAGTCTTATTTTTAAAAAGGCTCTTAAATCTACCCCTCTCCTTCCTTGGTACTTCTGGCTCATCTCCTCACAGGTAACAGTTAAGTACCAGTTATCTAATTTTAAATACTCCCCCACTAAATCACTCTTTAGTGTGTCAGAATCTATTCTGATCTTTGTGGGACAAGTAATTAGAACACCTTTTCTAGCTGGAAAACTCTCCTCATTTTCATTGTCATCCCTCTGAGGATGATTTCATTTGAAGGTCAGGTTTTCTGCAGACCCACTTGTGCTGGAAGGAGACTCTGCCAAGTGAAGCCAGAGTTTTTAGGTGTTTACCAGCACAAGGAAGAATTTTATTTTTCCAAGATCTTTGTGAGATACTGAACTAGAAGCAAACAGTCATCAGGCCAACAAAAAAAAGTCTGTACTTCTCACCAAAATAAACTTTGGATCTCTGTTTTTCCACTTCAAAACAGCTGGCATGGAGAGGGATTGAATGCAGATGAGGTAACAGATGTTTAAAATGCTGTAAATTCTCATTTTATCTGGATTAGGGGTGCAATCCAACATCACCTGGGCACCTGGGAAGTGCTGAGTTGTTCTCTTTGAGTTTGCAGGACCAAACTGAGCAGCTTCCACAGAAAAAATAATGTGGGGGCGAGGAGGGGAGGTCGAAGTGGGAACAGGAAATCAGCTGGAAAGGGGCTTGGCCAAGAGCAGGAGCCGCACGAACGCTCACAGGGCGGCACCTGAGGATTCCTGGGAAAGAGGTGTGCTGGGGCACTTTGTTGTTGTGGGCCTGTAATTTAAGGATAATGTTCCACAACACTGACTCCCGTATTGATTTTTCTCTGGCTGTTGCTGCCGGTTATGAACAAACAGCCCTGAGGAATTCGGAGGTGGTTGCAACACGATCGAGTGAGAGTCCTTGCAGCAGCCTCCCTTCCCCTGCCCATTTTCTGTTTCGTTTCTGCTGGGCCAGAGGCAGCTCAGCTCCATCCCCTCTCCCGAGTTACCCGGAGGTGACGGAGCTCTGGTTCTTGCTGAGGAGTCAGAGGGGAGTTAATTTGGAGAGGGGGTGGAGCCCTGTCCCTCCTGTTTGCATGGGGAGGGCATCGGGGTCCTGAGCAAACCCCTCGCACCCCCCTCCACAACCAATCCCATCATCACAGTCAGCGTTCCAGGCTCCCTGCGATTCCTCCATGAATATTTACCTTCCCCTCACTTGCTTGCTGGAGCCTTTGTGTGGTGAATTTGGGAGTTTATTTTTCACTCAGCTTCCATTTTCCCTCCCGGAATCCGCCACCATCCAAGGCTTCCCTGCAGGATGATCCCCTTGCCCAGCCCGTGCTGGGAAGGGGAATGGGACAGCCTGGCTGGTTTTCCTCCAGCTCCTCTTGAGCTTGGATCAGCCAGCCTCGGGGATGAGGAAGTGCACGGTGCAGCTCTGCTTTTGTAACCCCTCCTTTCGTTTGGAAATGTTATCCAAACAAACAGCTGCCAGCAGGACGAGCGTTGAGACCTGTGCAGAGTCTGCTCCGTCAGAACCCAGCTCGGACTGAGCTTTGCCTGCTCAAACATTTCACCCAGCAGCTCATTAACGTGGAGATAGTCGGAGGAGACTTTCCCCCCCGATTAGATCCTGCCTGTGATAAGAGCATTAACGAGCATGTTTTCCCATAAATAAAATGAGCAGGCCTGGGGGGCAGGGAAGGTTATTTTGCCTGGAATCAGCTCTATCCCACGCTCACCCCTTGGAGACTTGGGGGCTGAGGGAGCCAGTTCGCCCTGAGAGCGAGCCAGAGGCCAGCAGGCAAAAGGGGATTTCTCCCAGCTCCGTGTGCTCCACGCTGCTTTACTTTGGGGATAATCCACACGGATTCTGTCACTGGCAGAACTCCCCGTGCTCATGGCCAGGGCAGCCCTTGGGTGCTGCAGGAGGGACAGGAAGCTCCAGGTTTGGTAAAGCTGCTTTGGCCAGGTCGTTGATTTGAGCCCCAGGAGGGACAGGAAGGTGCAGCCTGAGGAAAGCTGCTTTGGCCAGGCTGTTTTTTTGAGCTGCAGGCGGCCTCGTGCTCTCTGCATCCGTGTCTGAACCAATATTTACTCAGGGCTCTGTGTGCTGGGATCGTCAGCAATCCCTGCAGTGAGAGCAGGGCTGGAGCCAGCAGCAGCCCAGCTTAGCAGCTTCCCTTGTTTACATCTTTTTTAAAAATACTCCTGAATTCCAGGCTGGGGAGAGGTGGCAGCTTGACAGCTCTGGTGAGCACGAGCCCTCCCTGCAGCATCCTGCCCACCCCAGAGCCTCTGCAGCCAAAAATCCCCTCTGGAAGTGGGTGGGCAGCAGACCCCCAGCCTGGGCAGGCCTTGGCGTCTCCCCAGGAAGTGACAAACCTGCTCTGGAGGTGACAAACCAAAGTCCACAGGCAGCTGGTGCTCCCTAAGGGACTGGCAGCAAACTGCCACCAGAGGAGCCCCCAAGCTGCCACCACACTCAGGGAGTGGAGGCTCTAAAGCGAAGGCAGCTCTAGTTCAGTGCCAGAATTCTCCAGTTTTCCCGAAGGGTTTAATTTATGACGCTGTTCCGGGTACAGATTAACTCCCCCTGCGTCCCGTTGGTCATTAGCTCTGGGAGAAGCTGAGCTCTGAAGGGTTCATTGCTGGAGGAAAGGGGGGAGCGCCGCAGCGTTTGGCAGCCACGCTCCCGTGGTGCCTGGCCCGGTGTTTCCAAAGGAAGCAGACTTTGGGGAGCTGTTTATTCCCACGTGTCCTGCTGTGTGTGCCACACACAGACACCCTGAGTCCTCCTTGGCAGGGCAGAACCCCACTTCCAGCAGAGCTGAGCACGTGCTCCGAGCTCTCAGTGAGACCAGCAGATTTCCTGAGGTGCTGGAAGATAAAGAGGTGGCACAAGGAAGGTAAAACCCTTGAAATTACTGCTCAGGCTTGGAGCTGTGACCTGCTTCATTTGATTTCCTGCTCACAGTGACTTTTGCCAGCGATTTCAGGTGATGAGCTGGAAACCTCCGGCCTCAGAGGTGTGTGGAAGACTGGGAGTGGCTGTGACTACTGGAAATAAACTGGACAGGAGCTGAGATTTCGTTCTGAAATCTGTTTTCTGGGGTATTTAGCAGCTTTCTGACTCCCCTATAAATGTTTGTCTGCTCTTGGGTCAGAGTTTCCCTGTGGGATTGTCCGGTGAGTAAATCCTTTCAGCTTCCAGTGGTGCTCTGCCTTCCTGGTGCTCCCCTGGGCTTCTGTCCTGCAGCGCTTTCATTCCTCAGCTCGCAGTTCCTCGTTCCCCTCGACGTTCCTGTGTTTGTTTGGCTTCACACGCAGCCACATCCTGGGTCCAGGATCACGGGCTGGGCCCTCTCAGCCCATCTTCAGCCTCGTTGGGCTCATTCGGGAGGAAAATGTCATCAGGAATCCTCGAAGGAGCAGGATGTGACAGGAAGCAGCGGGAGCCGGCAGGTCAGGCCGTAGCAGCTGTCAGAGTGCACGGGGCCGCAGCGCTGCAGCTGAACCCAGGCTCGGGCTTAGCGTTAAACCCGATCCCTGCAGGGCGGAGCGCACAGCATCCCTGGGTGTTCCCGGGACAGGGGCTGTGGGCTGTGTGTTCAGGCTCCCCCTGCAGCCCCTCCGGAGCTGTAGCTCCAGCGGGAGCTGCCCCGTGTCCCTGGGGCTGGGACGCTGAGGCAGCGAGAGGCAGAGCTGAGATGGGAGCTGCTCCCACTCCGCTGCTCCCTCCCTTCCCTGTGGGAACTGGACCGGGGGGAGTTCAGACCACTTTGAAAAGTCTCCTGTGTAAATGTCCCAAAGCAAAATGTTCCTTTTAACCTCAATTATCTGTCCTAATCCTACCTCTACTCCCCTTAATATTTTTTTATTGATCTCTTTGTTGCCTTTAAAGATAGGGAGATTATTCTTTGGCAGTGATAATCATATTTAACTCTCTTTTCTATCGTATTGGGCCTATTTTCCCATGGTTTCCTCGCTGTTTGGTGTTGTCGGGTGTGTGTTCTCTGCAAGTTTAAGATTTGAGCTGTGATCAGGAATATTCCTGCTGGGGGCAGCTGGATGCTTTCCCCCATGTTATGGAGGTGGCTGCAAGATATCAGTTTATAGAAAACTGGATTTATTTTATCATTCTCAGGGTGATGGTGACAGACGGGAGCCACCCCTGTCACTGTCACACAACCCAATGGCACCGAAGCTCTGGGTATTTGTATCACTGCTCTCAGCATCCCTGGGACTTAGAAAACTCTGAATTTTAACAACAAGCCTTTCCTGAGGCTTCCATGCAAAGCAATGCAAATAAAGTAAATTAATATAATTAAGCCTTCATCATTCTGGTCCTGTGACACCAAGGCTGGGAGCGGGGTGTTCCCAGGTCCCTGTGGGATGTGCAGGCTCCTTCGGGTCCCTGCTGGCAGCCAGCAGCGATTCTGAGTCCAGCTTTGGGCAGAAGGGGTCAGAGGAGCCCATTTTGTGTCACCGCTGTCGCGAGTTGCCGTAGCAGGAGGACAAATGCCCCAGGATCCTGCCCTAAAAAATGAAGGGCTTTTCAGGAATCCTTCCTGTCAAACCTGTTCAGAAAACCCTTCCGTGAGAGGGAGGCCAACATTTCCCCACACAATCCCTTCCAGTACTTTGCTGTGTTTACTACTCCAATCTATTTGGGATTTTCCCCCTTAAATTCATGACTGCTGTTCATCCCTCACTTCCCACGGGCAGGAGCAGTTTCTCTCCAGTCTGTCCTCACTGGATGCAGCCAGGGCACATCCAAACTCTTCTCTTTCATCCAAAATACCACTTGCAGCTGTTCCAGTGAGGCCTTTTTTCCATGACTTTTTTTTTCCCTGACCTCCAGGTATAACAGCTCTGACGCACTGGGAGGAAACTGTGGGATTTGGGAAAACAGGCTGTCCCTCGTTTTCCTTGGAAATCAGCTGTTGTTGCAGCTCTCCCAGGTCCCTGCTCGTCAGAATGCTTTGAAAAGCTCCCGTGCTCAAGGCATTCCCAATCCTTGGGTTGACTTTTCAGCTGGGAAGGCTTCAAGAGCTCTTGGTGCAGCTTTATGGGGACACTGAGCACTGGGGCTCCCCCACCTGCACGGTTTGCAGAGCTGGATGTGGAATGTGTTTGCTGTTGGAGGGAGAGGGCTGGGAGGGACCTTCTGAGCCCAATCCTGCTGTCCACATGTGGTCCAAGGGTTCCTAAAGGCACAGAGCTCCCCCCTCAGCCCCCAGTGTGTCCCTTCCACAAGCTGGGAGCTCTAAGAGTTACAAAGCTCCTTTTTAATCCCAGTTATATTTATTTTAGCCAATTTTTTCCCCAGCTGGTCTCATGCCAGCATTGTCTTTATGCTTAAATTGGCATCTTGGCTCTCTCTGGGTGCTTTTGTGTATAGCAATCCAAGCCCTTTGTTTTGGTAGGCAAAGCAAACTGAGACTTTCCTCTGTAAATCTTCCTTTCTCCTTTCCCTGCTTCTTGTCAAGGAAGCCTCACAGCCATCCAGAATCATTCCCACACAAGTTAAATATGGAAAGCATCTCTCCATGGCCACCTAAGTGCCATCACCTCTTAGGTGAGACCCAAGTGTTTCTAAATTCATTTGCTGGGTGTTGGCAAAGGAGCTGGGAAAGCACAAACACCCAAAGCAGAACAAGGAGGGAAGAGTTGGGCACATCTACACGGTGGGGTTATGGTTTGGCAAGGATCACAGAATCATGGAATCTTGGAATGGTTTGGGTTGGAGGGACCTTAAATCCCATCTCACCCCACCCCTGCCGTGGCAGGGAAACCTCCCACTGTCCCAGGCTGCTCCCAGCCCTGGCCAGCCTGGCCTTGGGCACTGCCAGGGATCCAGGGGCAGCCACAGCTGCTCTGGGCACCCTGGGCCAGGGCCTGCCCACCCTCACAGCCAACAATTCCTTCCCAATATCCCATCTAAATGTTGCTGTTGGAGCCTCACACTGGATCCTGTGATCCGTGTGGGTCTCTGCTTTGATGTTCTGTTGGAAGCTGCCTCCAGTGGTCTGGCAAAGGGATCCAAACCAGCCCTGGCTGAATCCCTGGCTCAGGAGGATGGAGGTGGAAGGAGTTTGGCTAAACCTCACTCTGCACCACAGAAATGCTGCTTAGAGATCTCGCAGCAGGAGTCTGGGTCTGTTTAGCTCCTGTGTGCCGATCTTTTATAAGGAACTAAGAATTGTTTGGGGGTTTTTTGTGGAAACTGGGTGCTTTTCTTATTTCTTAACAGCCAGAGCTAAGGGTCCCCTTGACAGGGTTCCCCCGAGACCAGAGGTGTTGTCCCTTCAGCCCTGAGCGCTCCCAGGGGGGTTTCACAGGCACACCCCAGGGAAGAGGAGCCAAAAGGGGCTCAGAAATGGTGCCATGATTTGGTAGGCAAGAGCAGCAAAGCTGCCAGACAGAGCCGTGCCTCCTGCTGTCCTGCAGGCCCCAGAGATGGACATGTCAAAGTTCTTCTAGTTTCAAAAGTCTGCAGCTCTTATCTGGGGCAGGCCTGGGCTATAAAAGTTGATCTTTTCACAGGTTTGACACGTGGGGAGGGGATTTCTGAGGGCCCAGACCTCGTCCCCTTCCTCCTAAGGGGGCTGAGGGTGATGCTCAGAGCCAGGGAACTCCTTTCCAGGGATGGAGTTCCTCCCTCTGAAGAGAAACTCTTCACAAGGGCTGGAGGGACAGGACGCAGGGAATGGCTTCCCAGTGCCAGAGGGCAGGGCTGGATGGGATATTGGGAAGGAATTGTTGCTGTGAGGGTGGGGAGGCCCTGGCCCAGGGTCCCCAGAGCAGCTGTGGCTGCCCCTGGATCCCTGGCAGTGCCCAAGGCCAGGCTGGCCGGGGCTGGGAGCAGCCTGGGGCAGTGGGAGGTGTCCCTGCCGTGGCAGGGGGTGGGATGGGATGGGCTTTAAGGTCCCTCCCAACTCCAACCTTTCCTTGATTCTTTGAAAGGAGTCAGGATGGGAAGGGAATCAGGGACCAAGAGGAAAAAGGATCATGGCAGGGCTTTGCTTGACTTGGGGTTCACCCCGCTGTGCTTCAGGACTTGGACCCCACTCCCCGGTCCTGCCCCTGCCCCACCATTGTCCAGCCCCAGTCCAGGATCCCCGTCCAGATCCCTGTGCTCCCCTCAAAGCCTCTCCCCACAAACACGGTGCCAGGATCCATCCTCAGCACGAGCACAGCCCATCCCCAAGGAGCACCCCCTGGATGGGGCAGGGGGTCTCCCGTGTCCGTGGGGTGCTTGGAGGCCCCGTGTGAGCGGAGGGGCTGGATCCCAGGGGAAATCGGGCAGGAGGCTGAAGCAAACGCTGCTGTGAAGCCACAGTGGCCTCCTTCCTCCGGCAGCCTCTCTCTGCATGAAACACGACGGTGCCCCTAAACCCCAAACCCTAAACCCACGGGTGCACCCTCCCTGTGCCCTGGGCCCTCTCCCCTCCCCAAGCCCCGTCCCTGGGCAGGGTGAGGCTGTGCCCGGGCTGGGTGAGGCTGACTCAGAGCCGGGCTCAGCCATCCCCTGCCCAGGGAGCGGAGCTGGAGCATCTCCCCCGCTCCTGCCGTGCCCCGCACCCCGGCAGCGGNCTATTCCTTGCATCCGTGGAAAATTCCTCCTGTTCGCCCTCCCCTTTGCTCGAGCAGCTCCAAAACATGCGGGGAGGGGAGGGGGAGGAGGAGGAGCGAGGTGTCTGCGCCTTTGGGGTCGGAGCTGCCGCTTTTTTCTCTCTCTCTGCCTCTAAATGATTTATTCGGAGCGGCTCCTGCCTTGGTGTCACTGGGGCAGGCACAGCCATCAGAACGCGTTTTGAGGCCGGCCGGGTAAATGTCGCCGGGAAAAGGATGGAAGAAATGAATCCCCGCCATCCCAGCGATGCGGCTCCATCCCCCATCCCTCTCTCCGTCCCTCCCTCCGTCCCTCCCCTGCCCATCTGGCAGGAGGAAAAGCAGATGGGAGAGGTGGCCGTGGCGGAGGGTGCTGGTCCCGCTCCCCGCGGGGGCCGAGCTCCGTCCCTGAGCTCCTCTGGAGCAGCGGGGGCACTTCCCGGGCAGGGATGGACAGGGACAGGGACAGGGACAGGGACAGGGACAGGGACAGGGACAGGGACAGGGACACGCTCCACTTCTCCATCGCCATCCCGCGAACCGCGGGCCCAGCCCTCCTCCCGTGACTCCTGTCCTCCGAGGCTGCCCGCGCTGCCTCTTCCCCGGGGATTTTGCTTTGCTGGGCTGCTCCGTTTTCCTTTCATTGCCTTTTTCAGACCCTGCTTCTTTTAACACGAATTTTTGGCTCGTTTGCTCGCCCACGTCCTCGATTCTTTTCCTTCTTCCTTTTGCATTCCCTCCTCCCTCTGCTCCCGGTGCTGCCCAGCTTTCCTCTTTCCCTCCTGCTCTCACTCTCCTTGTGTTTTCTTGGTGGTCCTGCCAACAACCTTCGGGGATATAAGAAAAGGAAAATCTCAGGGCTGTGCGGCTGAGAAGCTTCCCTGAGGAACTGAGGCTGGCTGGGATGACTTTTTTAACTCCCTTGTCTTGAATTCTTTTTAAACCATGCCTTCCCTCGCCACTCTGCATTCCCAAGTGATCCCTGGTGCCGTGGGACACACCCGGCCCCAATTCACTGCAGGGATGGAGGTGGGAAAGCTCAGGGCACAAACATTCCCAGGAGCGGCTCTGTGCTGGGCCTGGATTTGTCCCTAAAAACCGGGAAAAATCGGATGTTGAAGGTTGGCTGAGCAGTTGCTGCCACAGCCAGGCACTTCCAAAGGAGGAAGACAGAGGCTTGGCTGGAGTGTTGTGAAAGGGATGAGGCGAAAGGAGTGGGAATTACAGGCTGGGTGGATCACGGGTGATTCCTGCCTGTGGGATCTGGTGAGCAGTGGATCGAGGATGGTTTCTGGCTCTGGGAATGTGAACAGTGAGTTGAGGATGATTTGTGGTTGTAGGACTGTGGCAAGCAGTGGATAAAGGAATCATCCTTGACCATGTGGAGAGTGGATCACAGATGATTCCTGGTTGTGGGAATGTGCAAGTGGATCATGCGCAGTTGTTCCTGGTTCCTGCAATGCTTTTTGCACCTGGGGGACTTGGGCTGGGCTTTTTTCCTCGTATTTTTGCCTTTCTGATTTGTTTTCTTCTGCTTGAAATCCCTCTTGTGCCTCGGTGTCTCTGAAACTCGGTGAGAGCCTCTTCCCAAGGAGGTGGAACATGCCAGGTCCTCAGCAGGGGCTGCCTGTGGGATGCTCCAGGGATGTGACAGGAGCCCCCTGACTGCCGTGGCGATTCCCTTCACTCAAATTCAGCTTTATTGCTAAATCCTGACTCCTACAGCGACCAGGAGGGAGGAATTGTAGCATCATGGAATGTCCGGAGCTGGGAGAGACCCACAAGGATCATCCAAGGAGCTGGAGGCGTCTCCTTGTGCAATCAGGGAGCTGCTCCTGACATTCCTCTGTATTTGTTCACCTTTTTTTCCCAAAACCTTGAGCTCTTAGCTTTCTCTGCAGTGCCCGGGCCTGGACAGGCCAGCAGGGAGTGGTGTTTAAAATGTTTCATTTAAAGTTCTTTAAGACATTTGTGAAACTGCTGCTGAGCTGGAGGAGCTCCGCAGTGACTTCCTCTCCCTCCTGCTCTTTGAATTCCTCACTTCCCTCTTTCCCCTGTTAGTGGGGAGCTCCTCTATTTAGTGGCTGGTGAATTCCTCATCAAAAGCATCTCCAGCAACAGGTTCCTGTGGCTCTCGGGGTCCCAGTTCCCTGGTTTGCTCTGGAATGATGCCGTGGGGATGCAGGGATGGAGCCAGGCTCGGCTGAGCTCTCTGCAAGCCGCTCTCTTTTCCCAGCAGTCTCTCACTGCAGCCTCCCTGCTCCCTTCCCGACAAGCCCAGCAGCCTCTCCCTCCCTACTTTTGGAAATTCTTCCACTCAGGAATCAAGAATCGTGAACTGAGCTAATGGGACCAGTTAGTTCCGGGACTGAGGCAGTCCCACAGCGTTTTTTCCATGTGAGTAACACCAAGAATCCCTTTCTGGGCACACGTTGCATCCCACCCTGGGCACTGTTACACTCAGAGGGATGAACAGGGCAGGGAAACCTCAGGAAAACTGGAGAAAGATTCCCCTGGCAGTGGGTGGGGTGGAACTGTGTAAATCCTGAGCCATTCTGTCAGTTCCACCAGAATCAGAGCAGTGCCCGTGTCACCAACATCACGGCCTTGACGCTTTTCCACGTGGGATTCCAGCCTGAAGGACACAGGTCATTGAAGCAATAGGGAATTTCATGGCAGTGCCCTTCCTGCCAAGAGGCAGAACTCAGGGTAGGAGCAAAAAGAGCAGCTGGAGGTTGGATCTCGGTTGGATCCTTCCATCCTGTGCCCAGGAGTTTATTCCCTGTTTTCTTGCTGTGCCTCCACCTTTGCCTCACTCAGTTTGTAAATCCCCCTCCCTTTGCACATCCTTGCATCCCAAACTGGCAGAAGGTCCTCGACTTCCCCACTTAAGCCATTTTCTGGCTTGTTGATGTCCCCTAAATTAAGTCAGTGCTGAGCTTGGGATGGGATCGGGAAGATTCTCACAGCAGGATCAGTTTCTCTCCTTTAATTAAACATTACATGAATCCTCCCCCTGTGGAACTCTTATGAAAAGCCTTAACAGAGTCATTTATGGGCAGTCTGTTTTGATGTGCAGATCTGGGCCCCAGTTCTAACCTTGTGCACAATTCCAGAGCTCCTGTGAATCATCTGCCTTTGCTGGATCTGCCCTGGAACTGGGAGCCAGGGAGTGAGGCTGGGCTGGGCAGGAGAGTGACCAACTCGCCCAGCTTTGGGCCCTCGAGTCTGAATTTGAGCTCCAGAGCCTGATTTCACAGATCCTTCCTCCAGGTGGGTTTTAAACCCTTTCCCAAGGTATGGGGCCCTTGGCTCCAGCCACATCCCCCAGCAATGAAATCCATGAGTCCCTCCCAGGTCTGTAGGCACTGAACTCTCTGGGCCAGGGACAGGAGCCCAGGGAACGGCTGCAGCTGTGTCAGGGCTTGGGCTGGAGCTCAGGGAAAGGCTCTTCCCCCCGAGGGTGCTGGCACTGCCCAGGCTCCCCAGGGAATGGTCCCGGCCCCGAGGCTGCCAGAGCTCCAGGAGCGTTTGGCCACCGCTGCCAGGGGTGCCCAGGGTGGCGTTGTTGGGGTGTCTGGGCAGGGCCTGGGGCTGGATTCATGACCCCTTCCCACTCAGGATATTCCAGGATTCTCTGAAGAGACCTTTGCTGGATTTCAACCTGTGGCTTTCCAGTTACATCTGGACCCCAATTTTTGTGCTTTGTGAATTAGACGGAAACTGCTCCTTCTCCAGAGCTCCCTGGGGTTGTTCTTTCTCTTCCAAGCTGACATTTCCCTCTCTTCAGCCTTTCCTCCTGTGGAAGCTTTGCCATGTGCACCATTTGCTCCCAGGCCCATCCCTTTTTCCTGCCTTTCTGTCCCTTTCCAAGGTGACCAGGGCTGCTGGCAGAGCCGTGGGGGCACAGGGGATTCCTGCAAACATGGGATGATTTTTCCAAGCCTCATCCCTGCACCGCAGCAATTCCCTGGCAAGGCTTTTTGCTGCCTTAAGCCCCGAGCTGACATTTGCACAGTGACATCCTCTGAGGCCTCTGAGCAGCTTTGGCTCCTTTACAGCCCAGTTCTGCACAAAACTCATTATTTTTTAAAGAACCGAAGTGTTCTTGGTTATAAATCGTGCTGTGACCTCACCCCTCCTTCTGATAACTGTGGAAACACCAACCAGCAATAGGTAAACTGGGAGGAAGGATAAGTATCCATGGGATGGGTGATTTTCCCATAGCAGTGGAAGAGGGAGATGCAGGGCTTGTGCCACACTGGCTGCGAGGCTGTCCCTGCACCCCCCTTGTCCCACACAGGGTCGTGGGAATGGGGGACAAAACAGGGAAAGGAAACTCCTCCAGTTCCACGTGATGGTGTTTTGAGCAACCCCAAATTTCACCTCCTGTCCTGCTGCTGCCTTGTCCCAGCCACAACGTCCAGGGACAAATCCCACATTGCTGGGGCAGGGTGGGCCCAGGCAGCTCCCAACAGGCACAGGCTGCCCTCTGAGGGGTGCCCAAAAGCTGTTTTCTGATAAAAGCCCAAATGCTAACACATGTAAAAGATGAGTTCTGCAGAGCCAGCCCCGTGTCCAATCCCCCCGTGGGTGTCAGGTCCTTCCCAGCCCTTTTCCACATCCAGTTTTGCCGCCTGTTATTCCCACTGCTCTGCCTGCTTCATCCTATTTATAGAGCGCCTTTCACTGGAGTCTCCAGGCTTTTAACCTTTATTCTTGGAATATTATTCACTTCTTGGACCTGCCATGGAGCAATTACTCACCCGGGCTCCTCCCCAGCCCGAGTTTAAAAGGAATTCCCACGGGGCAGCTCAGGGCGTCGAGCTCCCCGCGGCCAAATCCCGGCTCTTCCTTGTGCCGCGGCCTGTCCCGGCGTGTCCCGGGTTCCCAGCCTGGCTCCGCTGCTCATTCACCTGCAGAGAGGCTTTGATGCCTCTCTGGTGAGATCACTCACCTCCCAGTGCAGGAGCAAAACACTCCCAGTGGGATTCTGGCGCCGCTTTCTCCGTGTTTCTTCCTCATTCTCCAGGTTTCTTCCTCATTCTCTTCTCACCGCTGCAGTGTCTGTGTGGGAGTGTTCCAAAAACGCCTGGCTGTGGCACTTGGGGACGGGGCTTAGTGGTGGCCATGGTGGTGGGTTGGTGGTTGGACTTGATCTTAAAAACTTCTTCCCTCCTTAATGATTCCATGGTTCTCTGGTCACTGTAGGACAGAAGATCCCAGCAATCTGCAGACCAGATCCCAGCGAGCTGGGGGGGTTTTATCCCCCAGCTGGGGGTGGCTTCTGTGAGTGTGGAAAGGGGGAATTGCCCCTTCCCCCCCAGAATTCCTACAGCACCTTCCTGGCCTTGGGGAGGGTGGGAGTAACCAGCAGGTCGCTGGAGATGGGTGTCCCTCCCCGGCTTAGGGGCTGCGTGGGATCCACCAGCACCACCACAAGGGGCTGGTGGGGATGGAGAGGCCTCGTGTCCCACTCCTCTGCAGGACAGAGGTGGTGGGAGGGGAGGTGTCTTCTCCTCTCCTCACTCTGGCTGTTGAAATCCTCGGGTATCTAGAACAGGAAACCACCTGCAGCCCTGCGGGGACCCGAGGCTGGCTTAGGGACCGTGCCCTGCAGGGCCTGGCTCCTGCCTGAGCCTGGCAGATGTGCTGTTTGGATTTGGGGGGTGCCGGTGCCCGAGGCTCCTGCAGCGTTTCCTGTGGAAAAGCCCCCTCGTGGTTCCGAGTGGCTCGTTTGGGGCCTGGCTTGGGGCTCGAGGAGGGAATTCTCCCAGGCTGTGGTGGATATTTCAATGGAACAGTCCAAGAAAACAGCAAAAGGGCTCAGCTGGCTTTGGTTTGGTGCCCCCCAGCTGAGGCAGGCTGGGCACAGGTGGGGAGAGGAGGAGGGAATGGGGGAAATTTGGGTAGTGGTGCTCAAACACTGCTCTTGGAGCTGTGTTGGAAACTTAACGTCCCTTAATGTCCCTTAATGTCCCTGAACAGCTTGACCAGAGCTGAAAAGCACTGCTCGAGGGCAGCTGAGCCAAAGTGGGGCTGGGAGAGGACACGGAGCTCTGGCCACGGCCCTGCCAAACCCCCTCCAAGTGCTCTGCCTCTGTTAGCTTCCCAGGATAGAGCCTACAGCTGGGTCCGGGTCCTTGCTCCTCTCGCTGGGATCTACAAAGTCATGGAATCTTCACTGGCCACTCGAGGAGTCCCAACACAGGAGATCACAGGAACCAAAATGGTTTGGGCTGGAAAGGACCTTAAAACCCACCCAGTGCCACCCCTGCCATGGGCAGGGACACCTCCCACTGTCCCAGGCTGCTCCCAGCCCCGGCCAGCCTGGCCTTGGGCACTGCCAGGGATCCAGGGGCAGCCACAGCTGCTCTGGGCACCCTGGGCCAGGGCCTGCCCACCCTCACAGCCAACAATTCCTTCCCAATATCCCACCCAGCCCTGCCCTCTGGCAGTGGGAAGCCATTCCCTGTGTCCTGTCCCTCCAGCCCTTGTCCCCAGCCCCTCTCCAGCTCTCCTGGAGCCCCTTCAGGCCCTGCAAGGGGCTCTGAGCTCTCCCTGGAGCCTTCTCTTCTCCAGGTGAGCAGCCCCAGCTCTCCCAGCCTGGCTCCCCAGGGATGTGAGGATGCACTCAGGGACAGATCCCGCCTGGCAGGGACACTGGGCACCTTTCTGCTGGGAGAAGCCTGGGCAGCAGCTCCTCTCCAGCTCTTCTGCCCACTCCTCCACCCATGTTGCCATGTTTTAATAATTGCCATCATCACTTTCAGGATTGTTACCACCAGAGCCTGCAGGCTCTGGGCACGCTGCCCTTCCCCTGCGTGTCTCTGCACCTTCCTGCCCCATCCCGGGGCACATTTCATTCCTTTGTGCCTTTTTGCCAGCAAATACCAGACTGGTGTCGTAGCTGATCATGGGAACCACTTCAGTCTGTGGTGAACTCTGTGATCCAAGGCGTGATCACAGCCCTGCCCAAAATGCAGCACAGGCTGGGAGCGGAGTGGGAGTGAGGGTGTTTGGTCAGGAGGGAGAAGAGAAGGCTCAGAACTCACATCGCCGTGTGGTGTTGGTGAGAACACAGCCTGAAAAGCAGGACAGGGCTCTGGGCTGGATGATTCCTGAACTCGGGAGCTGCCTGGGTGGATCCCTTGTCCGGATCCCTTGGGTCACCTTCCAGCCCAGCCACGTGGGCAGAGCCACTCAAGGTTCATCCCCGAATCGTCTCCTCTGGCAGTTGGTGAAAGATTCCACCTAACTTTGTATTAATCACAAGTTGGGGGATGCAGCCTGGCTTTCCCAGGACATTTGCTTTCTCCTGGTGCTGGCAGGGAGCTGAGGAGGAGGAGCAGTCCTGAAGCTGGGCCTTTGTGATGCCTGTGAGCTCTGTGATTTCCTTCTAAACCTCCTGTAACCCCATGGAGAGCTGGGGCTGCTCACCTGGAGAAGAGAAGGCTCTGGGGAGACCTCAGAGCCCCTTCCAGTGCCCAAAAAAGAGCTCCAGGAGAGCTGGAGAGGGACTGGGGACAAGGGATCGAGGGACAGGACACAGGGAATGGCTTCCACTGCCAGAGGGCAGGGCTGGGTGGGATATTGGGAAGGAATTGTTGGCTGTGAGGGTGGGGAGGCCCTGGCCCAGGGTGCCCAGAGCAGCTGTGGCTGCCCCTGGATCCCTGGCAGTGCCCAAGGCCAGGCTGGACGGGGCTTGGGGCACCCTGGGACAGTGGGAGGTGTCCCTGCCATGGCAGGGGTGGCACTGGATGGGCTTTAAGGTCCCTCCCAACCCAAACTCCGAGTCCCTGGCTCAGCAGAGCTGCCTCGGATGGATCTGGCACCAATCCAGCGTTTGGGATTGAGCCCAGCCCTGGCAGCTGTGGGTGCCCAGGGTGACCGGTGACATCGGCCATGGCCACATCCCTGCTCCCAGTGCCACACGGGTGGGCCCTGCCCAGCTCTCCCGAAGGCTTTGTGTTTGTGCTCCAGGCTGGAGGGGGGATTTCATTGCTTGGCTGCTGCTGCAGCCCAAACCACGCTGGTTCCGGTGTGCCGGAGCTCGGTCCCGGCTTCCAGGGCCGGGTTCTGGCAATCCAGGGTCCAGGGTTATGGCAAGGAGGGATCAACCCCTGTCCATCTCTCCCTTCCCTTCCAGTCTCACCCCGGCTTTCCTGCAGGTTGGTGATGCCTTGCGGAGGCTCAGGCTTTATTTTAAACACAAATCAGGTTGTTTGAGCAGGACATGTCTTAGGAACAGATGTCCAGCAGGGACACATTGGGAAAGAACTGGAAAATACTGAAGTTCCTGAGCTTTGACGTCTCCTCGTTGCACTGGACAAAGCCTGGTCTGCAGGGTGGGTCAAGGATGGTGAGCAAAAATGGGAGAAAACTGATCCATTAGGAATGTGGCTTTGGAAAGGGAGTTCCCTGCTGTTTGGAGTCCGTGCTGGTTTGGTTCTTGCTTGTTCCCATTACACAATATGTTGAATTTGGCACTGCTGTGTGAAAGGAGGAAGAGGGAAAGCTGGAGCAGAAGGGGCTTCACTCAAAAACCTCATCCCCAGGCCCCCAGCCCTTCCTGTCCTGCTGTAACTCAGAGCAGTTTGGACACCAGCTACAACTTTGGAGAAGGAAAGTCATCATCCAAGTTTCCAGACCTCGGAGAGATGACAAAGCCCCTCCATGAGGACCCCAGCAAGTGCCTTAGAGGGACAAAGAGCAGCAGAGCACAGTCCTGGTCTTGGCAAGGGGACAAGGAAAGAACCCAAACCCCTGCAGCCTTCCCGGGCTGTTCCAAAGGAACTGAGAACTCCGTGGTGCGAGGTGGGGGTGAGAGCAGACGGGCCCGGCAGGGTGCAACCTCTGCCCTTGGTTTCTGGAGTCTGCTGAGGTCTAATTTGGGAATTTCTGGTCTGATAACAGAGAGAGAAATGAGGAACAGAGAGGGAGGCACGGAGAAACTGGGAAACCCCAGCCGAGGTCTGCGGGTGGGTAGGAAGTTCCTGCTATTTTTGCTGTCCCTGCAGGACTTTTTGCTGTACTTTGTGGTGGATTTTGTATTTTTATGAGTCTTTTAAGACCTGAAGCCTGCCTGGAACATCCCCTCCCTCCCCATGTCCCACAGCCCAGCAGTCTGGGAGCATCCCCATGGCACAGGGATGTTTCTCCAGACATGGATTCGTTGCTTCTGCCCTGTGAGGCCAACCTGGAGCCCTGGGAAAGCTGTTAAATCCACGAGGATCTGCTCGCCAGTGGCTGCCATCACCCCAAAGAGGCCGGGGGCTCTTTGGGAGGAGCTGAGGAACAGCTCCTCATTCCCACAAGAGGCAGAGCCCTCTCCTCCCCGGTGCCCTGGGCTGTTTGCAGGCTCCTGTTCGGAGCAGAGGGAGGCAGCTCCTTCGTTGGGAATGGTTTGGGAAGGGAAGAACAGGTTGGGATCTGCAGGCCGCAGTGCCAGAACCTCCCTGGGTAAATGCACCAACGCTCCATCCGTCAGGAAAGCCGGAAAAGGGGACAATTAGTGATCATTGGGGTGTTAAATATTCCCACGCTGTTCCACCCAAAGCTTCACTTCCCCTAAATCTCCTTTTGCCTCAGTTTCCCCTGGCATGGCTGTTCCAGACTGAGGGTGCCACAGCCCCCAGCCCTCGGTGGGGCAAACATCGTGGCCACGTTCCCGATCCCAAATGGCACTTCCAAGGACAATTCCTTCGAAATGCCATGTCCAAGCAGAGTCTCGTGCTCCTGGGAGTGACAAAGAGCTGTAAACCTTCAAAGAGAGCAATGATCAGCCCCGAGTGGTGCTGGGCTGGGAGGAAAGGAATCGTGGAACAGTTACGGAAAGGAGCCGAGACTAAAAGTAGGATTTAACAGGATCTGGATCTTCTGTCCCCACTGACCTGAATGAGCTCCTTCTGCCAGGGAAAAGGAGCAAAGACCTCTGAGATTTGTGAATTGGAGTTTTTGGGGCACACGTGGATCTGAGGGTGGGCAGAGTGGCTTTAATGTGGAGCTGCTCCGGGTGCCTGTGGATCATTCCGGGGGCTGATGGGATGAGCCCATGGAAGGCTCTCCCTCCGCTGTCACTGCGGCGTTCTGCCCTGGCTGGTGGCTCGGGAGTGTCCCTCAGCCCTGTGTGGTCCCAGTGCCATCACGAGCTGCAGGAGATCCTGGAGCCATCCCCGGGGCTGGGTCCTGTGCTGGTCTCAGGCTCAGACACGGATGTCACAGCGGGATGTCACAGCAGGATGTCCCTCTCTGTTGCCTCTCCTGCTCGTCACAGAGCCCTGCCAAGCTCATTTCATCCAGCAGCAAATCCCCAGCTCCTGACCAGTGACAAAGGTGTTCCATGTGTGTTTTCTGTCCCTGATCTTGTCACCATGCTGGGTGGCCTGAGCTCCAGCCAGTCCTGGGACTGAGGTCCTTAACTGGACCTGAGTGACCTGCAGGGACCAGGACTTTGGAGCAGGACCTTGTCTGCTCCTTGTCCTGCTCAGCTCTGCCAAACCTGTCCCCAGCACGATTCCTCCATCACTGGGAGTGACTGTGAGACAGCCCCGACCCTGAAGGTGACCAGGACACTGCTGCCAGCGGTGGGTGTGCGTCCAGCACCACTGCTCCAGGGATGGATGGATGGAGGGAGGGATGGATGGATGGATGGAGGGA
>WEIT01033591.1:136564-147363 GCA_013389985.1 Dryoscopus gambensis
GGATGGATGGATGGATGGATGGATGGAAGGATGGGGGATGGATGGATGGCTGGGTGGCTCCAGCTCGGGGCTGGGAAGCCAGAGGTGACATGGGAGAGCTTTCCTAACAGGTGTGATCCCCTTTTCCATGCTCAGCTGGAGGAATGTGTTAAGCTGGTGCTTGGTCTGCAGCACTGCCCCCAAAGCCCATGGTGGGGTGTCCTCCCTGCTTGGAACCCTCCCCTTTCAACAAAGAGCCATCACTTTTCTGGCTTGCATTCCCACCAAGCTCATGCAGGGCTAAAAGGGTAAGAGGAAGAAGAAGATCCTCCAAGATCCCAGAATCCCAGACTCATTTAGGTTGAAAAAGACCTCTGAGACCATCAAGTCCAACCTGTGCCCGATCCCCACCTTGACACCAGCCCAGAGCACTGAGTGCCACCTCCAGTTGTTCCTTGGTGACTCCACCACCTCCCTGGGCAGCCCCTTCCTATGCCTGACCACCCTTTCCATGAAGAAATTCCTCCCGATGTCCGACCTGACCCTCCCTTGGAGCAGCCTGAGGCCATTTCCTCTTGTCCCATCAATGCTCCGAGCTGTGGTTCATTAACCCAGGGTGGCACCAGCCCGCGGAGCTCCCATCTTCCCTCACCATCTCAAACCCAGGAGAGGAGACAGAAGATCCTCTTGGCGGTGTTTTCCAGCTTAACCAAATCCCTGAAGCTACGAGGAAGTGCCCAGGTCTGAGTTCTTGATCAGACCTGGCATCAGAAGATTTCCAGGCCCATGATCTGCAATCAGCACCCCGGGCACGTGGAGCCCATCCCAGTATCAGCTGTGGGAATCAGCTCATGCAGAGGCTGCTCCATCTTCTGCTGGCTCCCTCCAGCCCTGCTGCAGCACCTGGGATGTGGAGCCTCAGGAGCATCCAGCATCCAAACTGCTCCAGGCATTCCATTATCTGCACCTCCGCAAGGAGATCGCTCAGCTCAGCGGGTCTGAAATCTCCGTGCTGACAGATGGGATCTGACAGGAGCAGCACAGCTGGCAGAGAGGAGACATCCCTTCCCTTCCTGAAACCTCCCAAGTGCTCCCTAATAACCCCAATGCTCAGAAAGCTCTGTGGTTCCTGCAGGAATCGTCTCCCGGCTGGATGTGCTGTTTCCTCGGGGGAAGGAGGCAGCAGCTGTGCGTCAGCACAGCCATTGCACAACCCCCAGGCTGGGAAGAGCTGATGGATCCAGCTGAGAGAGGAATTTGGGGTCAGTGGAATATTGCTGTCAGCACTGGGCCGTGGCCAGGTTGCCGTGGGGACACCTGTGCCTTTGGGGTTTGGGTCGTGCAGGGAATCGAGGTGCTCCTTCACCCCATTTCCTGGAATTTTGGTGTTTCTGTGATCCTCTCTTCCACCAGCCCCGCTCCGAACGCATCCCCAACCACATCACAGGGAAGGGCGGAGGGCTGGGAGACACCAAGTGCCTCCAACAAGCCCGTGCAGCTCCTGGGTGAGCTCCACGTGCAGCTCCAGCAGGTCTTTGGTGCCAGCAGCAGGGACCTGCCCTGTGCAGCCCCAGTGGCCCCCAAGGGACAGTGCCAGCGTGGGGGTGACACAGCTGGAGCTGGGAATTGCCAGCAGAGCTGTGCTGTGCCCAGGGCACTTGGCTTGCCAGGCAACTTCCAAATTCCCATCTCTAAAATCGGGCCGAGAGCCCAACCCTGCCCAGGCTGGAGGGTAAAGGCTCCAAAGGCTGGGAAGTGTTTTGGAGTTTCCAAGCCTTGGGAACGTGGTCAGGCAGGTTCTGGTGGAGCCAGGGATGAAATCCAGGGGGAAAACCTGCAGCCAGCCCGGTGAGCAGTGGGAAAGGCACCTGAGCAGCCAGCTCGAGCATCTGCCACCCCTCAGACCTGTGGCAGGAGGGGACAGAGCCAGGCAGGGGCTGGGAGCTCTGGGGAGAGAGGGAATTGCACAGGGAGAAGGAAAACTCATCCCCAAAACCAACCTGTGCCGAAAATACTCAGTGACTAATTTTATGCCTTTCTGATTGCCTTTTAACTGCGAGTTATTAAAAACGGGGAGAAGGGAGATGATGTCCTGGTGGGCGGATGAGCGAGCGTTGCCATGGCAGTGAGGGGATGCTGCAGCACAGCCCGGGCCACAATTCACGAGGGCAGAGGCGAGCGGGCAGCCCGGGCAGCCAGGGAAATTGCCATCCAGCTGTGGCATCCAGCCGCATCCAGAGTCAGCGTTTAGCCTGGACGCTGCTCCCCTGCCCTCCCCTGCTCTCCCACCTGGCTCTCTCCGCCCTCTCTCCCAGCCGGATCGGGTTTCCCCCTCCCTGAGCTCACCCCTTCCCAGAGCCACTTTTATCAGGCTCAGGGCGAGGAAGAAGCCGGGATTTGGGGGGGTTCAAGAGATTAGGAAAGAATTTGCCTCCGGGAATCTCTTTCCTCCATCTGCCCGGGACAAATTGCGCGATGGAGGTGGAGGCTTTGCAGCTCCGCGGGGAACCGCTCCGAGCTAAACGTGTGGGGGCAAAAACGCTGCCGGTCCCTCCCCGCTGCGGGAACGGGGTGTTGAAAGGTCCTGGGAAGGGCGAGGAGCGCTCTGTGTCCCCTGGCTCCGTGGAAGGATGAAGCTGGGGGGTGTTTGCCGGAGCTCTGCGGGTGCAGACGGTGCCTGCTCGGCCCCTGGGATCTTTCCTGGAAGGACCAGCTCACCCACGGGAGGCGGGAGCACGGAACCAACCTGGGAGCAGCACGGGAAACGGGATTAACTGGGAGGAAAAGGGATTTTATTTGGCCTGTTCGTGATTTTCTGCATTCATCGCCTCCCTGTAGAGCGAATGCCGTGCCAGTTAACGACCCTGAGCCTGCTGGAATGGGAATGCAGCCGGGAAAGCTGCCCTGGGAGTGTGCCCACCGCTCTGGCCGCTGTGGGGGCTGTGTGTGCAGCCCCATCCCTCCTCCGCCCATCCACCTTCCACACTGTTCACCCCGCGGTGTGCTCGGTCCCTCCCCTGCCAGCGAGGGCAAAGCCCTGCCCTGGAGAGCAGAGGCTGCTCCCAGCTCATGTGCTGAGAGCTCCTGAAGCAGGACCCGGACCCAACCTCGCCGGGTGTCCCGGGAAAGGCAGCGCCTGGTTTATTCCTCCTTTAGGTCTTGCTAAAGAAAATGTCAATGCTGCGGGTGTGAAATGTTTTACAGTTTCAGAGATTTTGGGGTTTTTTGAGCCTGAAGCCGCTCCGTAAGAGCGATGTCCTCAAAGTGGGATGTGCCAGAGATGTGCCAGACTGGTCTCAGCCACTGCTGCACCACACCCCTGGCACAGGAGCTCTGCCTGAGGCTGTTCCTGCCCGTGCTGAGCTGGGGCCTCGGGATAACCCCCACAGGCAGGGCCAGGGCCCGAGGGTCCTTTGCAGCTCCCCAGATGGGATTCTTCATCTCCTCCCTACGTCCTGGGAGTGGGTGGGAAGGGACATCCCCTCCTCCACCTGCCCAGGAGCTGCCTGTGGCTGTGACAGGGCTCCTGGGGCAGGGACAGGGACATCGGAGGGGTCGGAGGGCAATGGAGCTCTCCCAACGCTGGCAAAAAGGGATTTTCCCTGCGGTTGTCTGAGCACTGCTCCTCTCAGGGGGATTTCTCATTCTCTCTCCTTACCTGTGCCTGGCAGATTTCTGCTCCTCCTCTGCACCCCAGCACCCACATCTGTCCCTCCCTCCATCCATCCATCCTCCATCCATCCCTCCCTCCGTCCATCCATCCCTCCCTCCGTCCATCCATCCCTCCCTCCGTCCATCCATCCCTCCCTCCGTCCATCCATCCCTCCCTCCGTCCATCCATCCCTCCCTCCGTCCATCCATCCCTCCCTCCGTCCATCCATCCCTCCCTCCCTCCCTCCATCTCACAGCTGGCTCAGGCACCCGGGGCTGGGGGTGAACAGCCTTGTCCCCTCCCCGTGCTCTCCGGCGGTGTCACAGAGGGACAAACCCCCTCGCAGGTGCCCCTGAGAGCCGCAGCCCGTGCCCGGGGCAGCCCCTGCGCTCGGGGCCGGGGCCGAGCTGCCTTTTGTGGTGCTCGGGCCCCGGTGATTGGGCGCTATTTTGCTCCGGCTCCCCTCGGCAGCTGTTGCTGTTCTTTACCCGGCACAGCCGGGGCCGCCCGGGGGCTGCAGCCGAGGAGGAGGCGGCGGCCGACCCCAGGTACGAATTTCTGTGGCTTTTAACCCCTGATGGGGGGCAGCCCCTGGGCACAGCCCGGCTCCCTCTGGCCGCGAGGGATCGGGAGCCACGGGGCTCAGCCCCGGGCGGGGGTGACAGCGACAGCGGGGCAGGCGAGGGGACTATTTTTGGAAGTTTCTTTGATGTGAGTCAGCGGTGAAGGCGACCTCGGGAGCCCGTGCAGGAGAAGTCCCGGTGGCAGCAGAGCGGAGCCGATTATTTGTTAAGCGCCTGCGATTTTGAGCGTTTAAGGGCGGATCTGGCGTGCGGGGCGTGAGTGCCGGGAGCGGGATGGGCGGGCAGGAGGGATGGCTGGGAGGGCTCCTGGGCAGGGGCAGCGCGAGCCAAGGGCTGCAGCTGGACCTGGGGGCTGTGGGCAAAGTGTCCCTGGCACTGGTGGCCACCCCTGGCACTGGTGGCCACCCCTGGCACTGTGGCCACTCCTGTCGTGCTCGGCCTGGGCAGGGGCCGAGCTCGGCTCAGCAGCCGAGGAAGGCTGTTCCTGCAGGTGACACGGCCCATCCCGGCCGGGGACAAGGATCCTGCGTGGGCTGTAGAGCCCCGGAGTGCATCCACCTCCTGCCAGGGCATGGAGCCTCATCTCCTGCCCGGAGGGGACAGAGCTGGACACGGATCTGGTCGGGTCTGGGACGGAGTTAATGCCTTAGGGGCACATGGCAGTGAAGGACCTGCCTGCCCCCCCCCATCTGGAGGCTGTTTGGGCTCCTCCATCAGGGTGAAGCCCAAGGGACGGAGACGTGGGAAGAGCCTGGCACCCTGTGACAGGGCAGCTGAGCGCTGGGGAGCCCAGCAGGGCTGTGCTGTGGGCACGGTGTTTGATCCCTTTCACTTTAGGGAGGGTCCCTCGAGGTGACACGGTCCCCGTGCAGTGTTGGAGAAAGATTTGGGCTGCCCTGAGGCCACCAAAAGGCTGTCCAGGTGGGCAGGGAGAGCTGAGAGGTGGCCAAGGAAGGACAGGAGAAGAGGTTCCTTGTCCTCTCCGTGAGCCATGGCCACTGCTGAGGTGCGCAAGCCTCTGCAGGGCACAGCTCAGCCTGGCAGAGATCGTTCTTTGTGCCGGTGTTGCTTCACAGGGTGACCTCGGGCACTGAGGGACACCTGTGTGGCACCAGCTCCATGGGAGCAGGGATCATGCCCAGGGAGAAGAGGAACAGAGGCTCGTGCCCTCCTCCAACCTCCTGGTGCTCATCTGTGCCCAAAACCAGGGTGGATGGCTGAGAAGCTCGAAAACAGAGCAAGCACGAGGGGGGAAAACCCTTTGAGGAAAAGTTCTCCACCTCTGAGCTTCCCCCGGGTCTGGGAACCCCCCGGAGCCACCAGGAGAGTCCTGGAGCAGCTCCGCCCCTTCCCAGCAGAGAGGGGACCAGACACATCGCTTAAACACGCCAGACTCGTTCTATTTCCTCTTGAAAGCAAAGACCTTTCAGATCACGAGCCAAAGGTTTCCTCTTATTTACCTGTTCTGCTTCCACCATGAGTCGTAGGTTTCATCCTGGGAACTGGGATCTTTTCTCAGTGTTCCACAGGGGGGAAATAAACTAAATCTGCCTCAAAGAGGGCAAATATTCTTCCATCTGGGCAGGATGTGGCACCTGAGGCACTGGACTCGGAGGTGCCGAGAGGGCTGAGGCCGGCGGTGCTGGGACCTTGTGGTGCCTTCCCCCTCCAGGGCAGGGAAACCCCCAGGACCCCGAGGAGCCCAGCGCCCTCCCCAGCCCCTCCTTGTGCCAGAGCCCTGGGGACCCTCGGTCTGCTCTCCCACTTCCCAGCTGGGAAAAGCCCTGAGAGTCACCCCTGAGCTCTGCAGTCCCCCTGAGTTCCTTTTTGAGGTCGGGTTGCTCCCCGGTGGCCGGGACTTCTCCTGCTGTGCAGGCTCTGGCCTCCCAGCGCCCAGCCTCGTGTTTTCAGGGTGTCCGAGCACGCCCGGGGCTGTTGGTCCCCCCAAGGGCCTTGGCAGGGAGGTCACTGTCCCTTTGGCTGCCACTCCCCTGCGATTCCCAGGCTGGTGACGTTTTGGGGCTCAGAGTCCCAGACCTCCCCAGAGCTCCCACTGCACCCCTCCATGCCTGGGGGGCTTTTTGCCTTCGGACACCTCTCTCTGTCCACGGGTGACCAGCAACAGCAGCGGGGCAAACACGGCCAGGTGTCCCCTCTCTGCAGGCTGGGGGTGTCACCGGGGGGCCCACACCCCCCAGCCCCTGGTGATTCCCACCTCCCCAAATTTGTCCCCTAAGGAGCCGCGCTGTGCTTGTCTCTGGCAGATGCCAACGCTCCGGTGAGCAGCGACACCACGGGGACAGCGGCGGAGCCCATGTGAGTGCCCAGGGGCAGGGTGGGGGTGCCAGGGGGTCCCTGTGCAGAGCAGGAGGTGCCAGGGATGGATCCCGGTTCAGAGCAGGGGGTGCCAGGGATGGATCCCTGTGCCAGGGAGGGTCGGCGGGCCGAGCTGGGGCTGTCCCGCAGGGACATTCCGCCCGGCAGTGTTGCAGCACGTCCGTCCCGGGGGAGCCCAAGGTCCCCCAGCTGTCGCTGTCACTGATCCGTGCCGGTGGGCAGCTCTCCCTGGTGGCACTGACCGGCACCCTGCCCGGCCACCAAAGCCCCGCTCAGCGCCGAGCCCGGAGCCCAGCGCGGCTCCCTCCGCTCCCCGCACACCGACCCCGCCCTCGGTGGATGCTGCGGCCCCAATCCAGCCCCGAGGGGGATCCGGGGGATCCCTCAAGCACAGCCTGGGGGTCCTCGGCCGCCAGCTCCCCCCGTATGTGCCGGGGCTAACTCGTGGCTAAATCCAGCTTAAATAGCGTTAAATGCCCCTGTTTTGAGGCTGTTGAGGTGAACAAGCCCCAGGCGCTGCAGGAGCCGGGTCGGTGCCTCTCGCTGGGGCAGCACCGGCTCAGCCCCGGGACCCCCAGAGCAGCGTGTCCCTGTCCTCCCGGGCACGCTCGGTGCCCTGCCCGCAGGGAATAGAGGAGCAGAGTCCCGGCGCGGTGTCTCCGAGCAGGACCCGGACGGGCCCGAGGCAGAGCCAGGAGCCGGACATGCCAGAGCCAGCCCCGCTCGGCGGGGACAGGAAAGCAGCCGAGAAGAAGCGGGTGGAGAAGGGAGCCAAGGGCAGCGCCGCCGGGCCTCCAGGTGGGTGTGTGGGAAAGCCCTTCCCTGCCCCAGAACGGCCACCCTGGCCCCAGGTGGCCACAGAGGCACAATCCCGTGTCCCCTGCCACTGTCTGGCAGTGACAGGACGAGCTCTGCCCTCCACAGTCCCCGGGGAAATCAGCGACGTGGGGATGGAGATGGGGCTCCTCAGCCGCCTGCCAGATCCTGCTCATCCTCCTCCTGCTCCTCCTCCTCTCCACCCTGCCCAGATTTGCTGCTGCAGGGCCGCACGGGCAGAGCTTCTCGCAGCTTGATCCCCAGGACACTCCAATGCCACCATGGCCCAAACGTCTCGGTCTCAGCGCCCGGGACGCTCTTGTCCCCACTCCTGCAGTGCAGACACCTGGCAGGAGCAGCTCCTGGCCCTGGCCCTGCCCTGAGCGGGCTGTGCAAGAGGATGTTAAGAGCCCTTCCCACCCCCCAGCTCAGAGCCCTTTGCCTCTTCCCAGTCGCCCCCAGTAACATTTTTCCGTGCGGGTCCCAGTGCCCAGGACCCTCCCCGTGCAGAGCAAGGTGGAGCCGCCCAGCCTGGACCCTGCGGAGGAGCCGCTGCTCTGGGAAGGGCTCACCCTCAACAAGTGCATCCTGGTGGCCTCCGTGGTCGCCCTGCTCAGCGTCACCTTCCAAGTGCTCCAAGGTGAGTCGGGAGCCGGACGGAGCGGGCAGGGGCGGCCAGGCCGTGCTGCCACCTCCTGGCTCCCGTCCCCTCCTCTCTTCCAGCGCCATGCTCCAAGGAGGGAATCGCCCGCGGCCGCCAGGAGCCTCCGCCCCCTCCCATTCCCGGTGGGTCCAAAGCTCCGTCCCTCCCCGGTCCCCCGGCCCGCCTGAGACAGGGCCACGTCCCTGGGTGGGGTGGCCCTGGGACATCCCGCCCCAACAGCCTCATCCGCAGCTGACGGTGGCCTGTCCCTCTCCCCTCCCAGAGGCCGTGAGCCCCAAGGCGGAGGAGATCCCAGAGGTGGTGACGGCCCAGCCTGCGCCGCCGCCGCCGGAGAGCAGCGCGGTGGAGGATGATGGTGATGACGAAGACGGTGACGATGACGATGACAGCGAAGCTGACAGCAACCTGGTACGGGTCAGGGTGGCACCTCCCGGGGCAGGCAGCGGCATCTTGTCCCCAGGGGGAGGAATGGAGAGGGGTTCCGGTCCCCTGGGCCGCATCATCAGTTCCTGGTCCCCTCTGTCCCCACAGGCAGAACCCTGGATCTTCAAGAAGTGGTTTGGCCGCACAACACCAGAGGATGAGGACAAGGATGGGGACAAGGATGAGGACAAGGATGAGGGTGAGGACAAGGACGAAGAACCTGCAGATGTCCCCGAGGTGCCAATGGCTGTGACGGAGGGGAAGAAGAGCCAGGAGAAGCAGAAGAAGGTGGAGGAGAAGGAGGAGGAGGAGGAAGAAAAGGAGGAGAAGGAGGAAGAAGATGAGGAGCAGGAGGAGGAGGAAGAGGAGGAGGAGGAAGAGGAAGAGGAGGAGAAGGAGGAGAAGAAGAAGAAGGAGAAGAAGGAGAAAGCCCGGGAAGGCCGTGCTGTCCATGTGGAGCGGAGCAGCCGCAGGGAGGCGCGATCCAAGGACAGGACACCGGGGGACAAACCCGGCAGAGCCCCCAGGGCCCCCAGGGAAGCGGAGCAGCACCCCCAGAAGAAGCGGGACCGGGAGAGGAAGGAGAGGAAGGAGAGGCGGCGGGAGCGGGATGAGTCCAGGCGGGAGGGGTGGAAGGGCCNCCCCGGGCGCGGGCAGCACCCCAGGACCCCCGAGCAGCAGCAGAGCGGCCCAGGAGCCTGGTACGAGCCTCCCCGGGGACTTTGGGCCCCTCTGGATCAGACGCACAAAGGCGACCTGAAAGGACTCATGGAAGGAGCTTCTTTGGGCCTCGTTACTTCTCCATCCCCACCCCAAATCCCTCTGCAGTTCATCTCCACTCGTGGTTCCGGGGATCCCAGCGAACAGAGTTGTGTCCAGACTGTGCAGCTCTTGGGTTAATGGTTTTATTGAAAGCAAATCAAGAGAGAAGAATATTCTGGGTTACAGAACCAGGCTGCAGCCATCCTCAGAGGGACAGCAGGGACAGACCCCCTGACCTCACCGAGCCCAGTGCGGTGGCACAGAACGTGCTGGTGACAGAGCAGGGCTGGAGCCCTTCACCCCGGGATCCCTGCGGGCCTCGCCTTCTCTGAGTCGCTTTTAGGAAGGAAACACAAGAGCAATATCACACAGCCAGAGACGTTCACAGCCCCGGCCCATGGTGGGTTTCAGTATTTGCTAAATCAACAGTGGTTAAAATAAACTATTTTCATTTTTAATAAGGTATTCAACTGGATGTTTTAAAAAAAGAGAAAAAAAGGAAAAACAAGGAAAGCCCTTGTCCCTGGTCATGTGTTTTGTCCCTGGTTATGTGTTTTGTCCCTGGTTATGTGTGTTTTCCATGCCCCCGAACCTGAGGGGCTCAGGGTTAATCCTGCAGGGCTGTGAGATGGGACTGGTGGGTACCAACCTCCGGCCATGGGGACACGGCAGAACCCAAGGAGATGTAGCCAGGACAGGCCCAGGAGCTGCTTCCCGAGGGTTCGGATCCCTGGCTGAGGGCCGTGCTCAGCTGGAAGATGATCCGGGGCGGGCAGGCCGAGCTGACGCCGGCGGGGACGCGGAGCAGGTGCTCTGGCAGCCGTTTGCTCCCGCTCCCATTAATGGTGCGAGCAGCCCAGGAGCTGTAACGGGATCGCTCCCTCCCTCCTCCCCTCGCCCGGCAGCGGGGTCAGCGCGGGGTGACGCAGATGTGACCTGGCCGGGAGCCCCAAGCCTCGGCCAGCGGCTCCTCACGGCCCCGGCTCACACAGAGACGTGTCCCCAGGGCAAGGTTGGTCGCTGAGAGGGGATTTGGCCTCTGGCTCTGCTGGCACAGGTGGAGCCGTGTGGCCAGAGAGGTCCCGTAACGGGCTGGGGAATGGGCAGAGGATGCGGCAAGGCTTGGAGGAAGCAGCACCTGCCCTTCCCAGCCACCACAGGAGCAGAGAGGGAGGGATAAATAAGAACAGTCCTGCCCGGATCTGCCAAGCTTTGCCCTCCCCCCACGGCCCCGCCATGCCCGTGTCCGGCCCAAAATGCCCCACGGAGTCGGAGTCCGCGGGCACCTCAGGCACCCTCAGCAGCGGGAGCGGGGACATCCCCAGCGGAACGCGGAGCAGCCCCCAGGGACAGGCAGGGATGAACCCAGGACCAGAGCAATGCTAACGAGCCAAAGCGTGGGGAAAGGACACGCGGGAGCTCCCGCCTCGGCCAGAAGCACCAGATCCCGAGCCGGGAAGGCAGCCCGGGAGAGGGGCCGGGGTGGGAGGGCGGGCGGGGAGGCCGGCGGGCGCCTCACCGGCAGCCGCACTCCTCTGCCACCATATTGGGGAACTTGCGGATCTCCAGCCCGTCCGAGGAG
>WEIT01033591.1:162300-246220 GCA_013389985.1 Dryoscopus gambensis
AGGGCAGGACTGGGCGAGCTGGGAGTGCTGGGAGAGGCGGAGGTGGAGCGGGAGCAAGGCTGGAGGGCGTGTGGGGAGGCAGGTGAGGGTGGGTCAGGACCGGGGGGGCCCCGACTGGGGAATCGGGACTGGACTTACTGGAGAGGGACTGAGGAACAGGCGCTGGGAGAACTGGGCACTCTGGGGCTATTGGAGAATCCGGGCTGGGAGACCGGGGGTAGGATCAGGACAAGACTGGGGGTACTGGGTGAGGGACTGGGGGTACTGGGCAGCGTGGGGCGGTGGGGCTGGGGGAACTGGAGAACCACGAGTGGGAAACTGGGGGTAGGAGCAGGGCAGGACTGGGGGTACTGGGAGGATCGGTGGGGCAGGACCAGGGCTACCTGGGGGGTCCCAAGTGCAGAATCAGGACTGGGGTTACTGGGGAGGGACTGGGAGAGACGGGCTGGGTGCTCTGGGTGATGGGGCTGGGGGTGCGGGAGAATCTAGGCTGGGAGTGCTGGGTAAGGAGGGACTGGGAGAACTGGGCGATCTGGGGTGGTGGGACTGGGGCAACTGGAGAGTCACAAGTGGGAAACTGGGAGTAGGAGCAGGGAAGGACTGGGGGTACTTGAAGAGCCCGAAGTGCGGAATCAGAACTGGAGTTACTGGGGGACAAGGCTGGGGAGGGCCTGGGGGAGCTGGGTGGGAGGATTGAGGGTACTGGAAAATCACGAGTGGGAAACCAGGGGCAGGACCAGGGCAGGACTGGGAGCACTGGGCAGGGAGGGTGGGTAGGACCGGCTGTACTGGGTGGGCAGGGCTGGGAGTGCTGGGAAGACTGGGCACAGGCCAGCTGGGAGGGCTGGAGTGTGGGAATGGCGAGCAGGAGGGGTGGGATCCAGTCTGGGCATGGAGGGAGGTTCTGGGGCTGGGCTGGAGCCGGGGAGAGCCCACAAGGGACCAGGGGACCGGGGGCAGAGGCTCTTCCCTGAGACCTCCAGCAAAGTCCCTCGCAGAGCAGCCCTGGGTGCTGCGCTCGCTCCCTCGGCCCCGGCCTGTCCCTCTCTGAGGATCAGCTGGACTCTGTCCCTCGGAGGTGACGTCTGTGCTGTGCTCCAGGCAGGGCTCCTGGGATCTGGAGCTTTTCCTGGAGCCCCTGAGGCCCTGCTGGTGCTGCTGTGAGCTCTGACTGCCTGGGAGCTGCTGGAGCAGCTGCTCAGGGGCTTTGTCACCCCGAGGCCGCTCGGACACGTTGTCACCCCGAGGCAGCTGTCTGGGGGAGCAGTTTGGGGAGGGTGCAGGGGGTGCTTTGGTGGGATTGGTGCCGTGCTGGGCCCTGGCAGGATTTTCCCTGTGCCCGCTGCCCCAGCCCTGCCCTGACCCCTCCTGTCCCTGCAGTGCTCAAGAAGCGCCTGGTGAAGCTCGTGGTGAACTTTCTCTTCTACTTCCGGACTGATGAGGCCGAGGTAGGGCCTGGCCCTCGTGGGTGGGGTTTGTTCCCCTCCTTCTTTCTTCTTTTCCTGCGCGTGGATTGTGTGGGCTGGGGAAATGGTGCTGGGACAGAGCTGGAGCAGTGTCCACCTTTCTTCTTCCATCAGCTCAGCAGCTTCAGGAGAGCTGGAGAGGGACTGGGGACAAGGGATGGAGGGACAGGACACAGGGAATGGCTTCCACTGCCAGAGGGCAGGGCTGGGGGGGATATTGGGAAGGAATTGTTGGCTGGGAGGGTGGGCAGGCCCTGGCCCAGGGTGCCCAGAGCAGCTGTGGCTGCCCCTGGATCCCTGGCAGTGCCCAAGGCCAGGCTGGACAGGGCTTGGAGCAGCCTGGGACAGTGGGAGGTGTCCCTGCCATGGCAGGGGTGGCACTGGGTGGGCTTTGAGGTCCTTTTTAATCCAAAGAGTTCTGTGAAATTCAAGGTAAATCAGGTTTTCAGTCCCTTCCCTGCTGCCTGGTTTGCTCTGGCAGGCTGTGTCACCTGGACAAGGGTTTCCTGTGGTTGCTCCTGGCCATGTCACCTGCTGTCCCCACGTCCTTGAGTAGTACCTGGTGGTTTTTTGTTCATCCTGAGCTGCTCCAGCTCCCCTCACACTGTTTAACCTCTCGCAAGGCTCCAGGACAGCCCATACAAAGCTCAGTGTGGGTCACTCTGGGTGTCACAGTAAATGTTTCATCCTTCTTTGATTTAAAAGTAAAAGTTCTTCAGTGCCAGCACAGAGAGGTAAAGGCCAGGCTGAATCTGAGCCAGCAGAGGTGATTAACACCTAAATAGCAAATGCAAAGTGCTACAGGTGAGACTGGCACGAGGAGGTTGCAGTCAGACTGAGCTATTTAAAAACATCACCAGGTTGTGAAACTTGCTTAAAAGGCTCCAGGGAAGCGCTGTGGGTTCAGCCCTCGTGGTGCTGGGGGCACCGTGGGTGAAACCCTCTCTCCCTGTGTTTTGCAGCCCATTGGAGCTCTGCTGCTGGAGCACTGCAGGATCACCAAAGAGGAGGAGAACGTCTTCTCCATCAGTGAGTGCTGCCTGTGCGCCCCTTTGCCTTCCCCTCGTGGCACGTGGGAAAGGAAACGTTCCACTGCTCAGCTCCTGCTTGTCCCTGTTTGTCTGGTGACCGTGGGGTCAGCTCAGCCCTTCCCCTCTCCCTCAGTGGGGTCACTGCCCCCAGCCCTTCCCCTCTCCCTCAGTGGGGTCAGGGCCCCTCAGGTGGGGGTCCCAGGGAACAAGGGACAGGACAAGAGGAAATGACCTCAGGTTGTGCCCAGGGCAGGTTTAGGTTGGATACTGGGGAAAATTTCTCCACCAGAAAGGTTTGGAAGCACTGGCAGCGGCTGCCCAGGGCAGTGGTGGGGTCACCATCCCAGGGAGCATTGAGAAGATGTGTGGGTGTGACACCTGGGGACAGGGCTGAGTGGTGACTGTGGTGGTGCTGGGCTGGTAGTTGGGCTTGATGATCTTAAAGGCCTTTTCCAGCTTGAACAGTTCCTCAGCCGTGCCCCCTCTCAGCGGCCGGCTGTCCCTCGCTGTGCCTGCGGCCTGTCCCGAGGAGATTTGGGGGATGTTCCATGGCACAGCCTGCGGGATCTGCACAGCTGCACGTGCAGAGCAGCACCAGCAGCAGCCAGACCCCGCTGGGTGCCTGTGGAATCCCTCGGGGAGGGTGGCTGTTGACGGATCTGTGCTGTGCCGCTGCATTTTATCCAAAAAAGCCCCTGGAGAGGCTCAGATAAAGCTGCTCCAGCCCCGTCCTCCCCTGTGTTTGTCCTTGTGGCGATACCGCGGCTCCAGCTGGGCCGGCTCCCCTGGGAGCCGCCTTTCATTCCGCAGCTGCTCCCCGTGCCAGAGGTATGTGGCCACAATAACAGGATGTTTCTCCAAGGCCATCCCTGTATCTTTTGGCCTGGCTGCCAGGCACAGCTGTGGCTCTGCTCTGTGCTTCCAGAGGACACCGAGCCCGGAGCACCACAGGCTGGATTTTGGGGCTCTGGGGATGTTGGGAGCTCTGTGGGTGAGGATTCCTGAGCAGGGTTAAACGCAGCAGTAGCTGGGGTTGGGATGTGCCCACAGCACACCCCGAGGGGTTGTTGCAGCCTGGTCCGGGTGCTTGGCAGCAGCAGCAGCAGCCTGAGGGTCTGCACAGAGCAGAGCTCCGGGGACAGGAACTGGTGGCATGTCCTGGTGAAGGACTGGAGTGGCACCAGGACCTGCTCTCCATGGTGGGAGTGCCATGTGAGCACCACATTCCCAAAAGCCTCCAGCAAAGGCAGCTCAGGGCCTGCTCCCAGTGCAGTTTGACTCCTCCTGGTTGCTCCGTGCAGGTATCCCAGTTCCTCTCTCAGGGCTGTTTCCAGCTTTGATTTGAATCCCTGGTGTCTTTGCAAGGAGCCTCAGGGAGTCAGTCCTGGCCGGGTTGGTCCAGTTCAGTTCACCCTCAGTTTGGGAAGTTGTTCTTCCCGAGGTCTTTGGCTGCTGTAAGCTGGGAAATGCTGTGAGCAGCTGCTGCAGGCACCCAGAGCCACCCAGGGAACGGGAGAGGGGCTGGAGGTCGGGGTTGCAGACTCATTCCCAGCTCATCTTAGTTAACAGAGCTGCTAATTGTGGCCTGGCAGAGTCTGGGGATGGAGGCAGGGGAGCACCAACAGCTCTGCCAGGACCTGCGTGGAGCCTTTTCCTTGTCCCTGGCAGGTTTCATCGAGGAGCCAGAGAGGAAATACTGCTTCGAGTGTGCCACGGAGGAGCAGTGCCAGGAGTGGGTCGAGGCACTCAAGAGAGCCAGGTGGGATGGGCCCTCGGAGCCAGGGCCGTGCTGGGGGCTCCGGGCTGTTCCTGGGATCAGGAACTGGGAGGGCAGCACTTGTCTCCTCCAGCTTCCCTCCAGCTCTAAATAGCATCTGAAACTTCCCCACATCCTTCTCTGCTCAGCCCTGCCCGTGCTCTGTTCCTGTCTTGCAGCTACGAGTTCCTGAGGAGGAGCCTGATTTTCTACCGGAACGAGATCCAGAAGATGACAGGGAAGGTGAGTGAGTCCCTGCAGGCCCTTCTCAGGTGGTGGCTGATGGGTTTGGGGTCCTGCCCAGGCTGTGTGGGAAGGCCATCCCAGATCCCGTAGGGAGCCGTGGTCTCCACAGCCAGGCCTGAGCACCTTCCCCTGGGTGCTCACCCCCGCCCTGGTGCACCCATTCCAGCGCTGGAGTGGCCCAAGGTTTGCAGCTGGACAGGTCCAGGGCTGGCCTGGCCTCCCAGGGGTCTCTGGAGCAGTTCCCACCAGCTCTGGGCAGACCCATGGGTGGAGATGCTGCTCACCCCTGCAGGTGCTGGGAGCCTCCCTGCTCCGGGGACGGGGGTGGCTGGGCTGCCCTGGGCCTCGCTCCCTGCTGTGTCCTGTGCAGCCCAAGGGCTGCTGGGCTTTGTCTGCATCTCACTGGTGCCTCCCTGTGCTCCCTGCCCTGCAGGACCCCCTGGAGCAGTACGGGATCTCCGAGGAAGCTCGTTTCCAGCTGGGAGCACCCAGGCAGTAACCCCCTCGCCTGGCTGGCACTGGCTCCTGGCTGCAGCCCAGCCCCTGGGAAGGACAGCAGCTCCCCACAGGGACCACGTGACTTTTTTATTTATTACCCAAATTGTTTTGTATGATTTTTTTTAAAAGGAATTCGTTGCACATTCCCAGTTCCCTGGCTGGGGAGGCCGAGCTGCTCCGTGGATGCTGCAGTGGGAGCAGAGCCCCCCAGCCCTGGGGTGAGCAGAGGCAGGGACTGACAGAGCTCCCAGCACCTGCTCTGCTCCAGGAGCTGCTGGGGCCACCCCGAGCCAGCTCCAGCCCTTCTCCTGCTCCTCCCTGTCCCTGTCCCAAGGGGGCTGCTCGGCGTCCCTGGCTCAGGAGCCTCCCAGGAGCCACGGGGCCAGCCCTGTGTAAGAGGATGTTGTGACCGATGCATTCCTGGGCTCCAGGGCTAACCCCGTCCTGCCTCTCCTGCACATGGGGAGCAGGGAGGAGTGGGAATTTCTCCAGCTCAGCCACAGCTGCAGCTGAGGGAGAGGGGCACCCTCTCCCCCGTGCCAGGGCAGCAGCCCTGTGCATCCACGGCCTTTGGGGTCTTCTCTTCTGTCATTCCCGGGGCTGGATACGCCCCTCCAAAGGAACGAAGCTGCAGAACGCGAGGGAACAAAGGCAGGGAGAGATCCCTGGGTGATCCTGCCTGCCTGCAGAGCTCTGCACTGCTCCAGCTCCCGGGGAGGAGAGCCAGATGGAGAGGCTGGCAAAGGCAGGAGCTGCTCCCTTTGGCTGGAGGCTGGAGCTGCAGGACATGCACCAGCTCAGCCGGGCATTAACCCTTCATTCCCTGAGCCACTGCTGCAGCTTTTCTCCCCTCTCTGTGTCCCTTTGTCCAAAGGGACAGACCAAAAAACTGTGCCAAGGTCACAGTGAGCTGCCAGGAGCCGGGGCTGCCTGCCCTGGAGCTCCTGCAAGGAAGAGATAAGGATTAGGAGCTACATCCCCATAGGATCAGCCCCAGCTCTGCCTGCACCAAGGAAAACTGCCCAGAAAGGAGGGCTGGGGGACACTCCCCACACCCAGGGCTGCAGCAGACCCGGGTTCCCGAGTACCAGAGCAGCTTCCCTGGAACCAGCCTGGGAACACTCAGGAAAGGCCCCGGGAAGGTCTCGGCTGTCACTGTCAGGGGTTGGGGGCAGCAGCACTGGGGCTGGGCAGGGCAGGGGCTTGGCCTGAGCTTCGGGAGCTGCAGCTCTGGGTGTTGTTCCCCTCCAGCTGCCCAGCCCAGGGAGGAGGTGCAGCAGCCTCTGAGCTGGGATTGAAGGGAATTTTGGGGTCTTTTCCTCCTTGGCAGGGAATTAATGCCCAAAGCAGAGCCCACACTGCAGCCTTTGGGATCCTGGTGTTCCCTCTTACCTCATGCAGCTGAGTACCAGGAGAGTGACACCTGTCACTGATGCTTTAGTCACAATCTCAAAGCTGAGATTTTCCCCTCCCCAGATACTCCCTGTCCCTTGAATCATTCCAGGTGCTTGCTCCAGAAATTACCAAAATCAGCCGTGGGCAGCAGGGAGGGAGCAGAGCCCGGGGGGTTGCAGACAGATGGCAGCTCCAGGGGCAGCAGCAGCGAGGGATTAAGTGCAGGAACACACAGGAGCTGTGCTTTAGGCAATCAGGATCCTTGCATGACTCCAAAGTGCATTTTAATCCTGCCCAGGCTGCATTTTTGCCACCCAGAGCCGGGCGGGCTCTGCCAGCACTGTAGCAAATGTGTCACCTGTGCCTTGCGGGACTCGGTGGCCTCCTCGCTGGGCACCCCTGCCCCAGGTGGGGCTGCCACCCCCAGTGCCACTGTGCAGAAAATGGGAGTTCTATTTGCTGTTCCAGGGAACAGCTGGGTGAGCAACAGCAAAGCCCAGCACTGATTTAAATGTTCATCACCAATGACATTTCTTAACTGAATGTACAACAAAAGCTGTGAAGAGTTGCCAGGGCCAGGCCCAAGGACTCAGATCCATGGTAGGGCCGGGCTGGGACACAGGGTGGGATTAGTGGGATTGAGGGAGGATGGTACTTTGTAGAGACTGAAATCTGCATCAACTGCTGGTGATTTACAGACAATTGCTTGTTTTTCACACTGATGACTTTGCTTGTTGTGTTTCAGTGAGAGCTGGGTCCAGGCTCCGTGAGAGCCAACTGAAGCCATTTCTCTGTTGTACAGTGAACATTCCCAATAAATCCTGTTTTAATCTTTGTGATGGTCAGAGCTGTTCTAAAACACCAAAACCTTCCTGGGAGGGGTGGCTGGAGCCAGCTCAGGGACCTGCCCGGGTGTGGTTCCTGCTCAGGAGCCAGCTGGGGGTGGCTGAGGGGCTTTGGAGAGGCTTTTTCATACAATCAGGGAATAGTTTGGGTTGGAAGGGACCTTGAAAGGTCAAGTCCAACTCACGTTTTTGGCACTGCGGCCAGGGTAGTGGCTCTGGTGCCAGACCTGTGGAGGAGGAGGAGCGGGGTCAGGCTGTGGCTGTGGCCCAGCAGAGCCGGGGGCTGGGGGGCTCTGGCTGAAGCTGGGGCTGTGTCTCGTTTTAAACCCTACAGGGACTGAGCTCGGGAACTGTTGGTGGCCTCCAGCTCTGGGGTTTGAACACATCCCTGGCTGCCCTGGGTTTGTTGCACTGGTGCCACTGCTGCCCAAAAGGGAACAAAGCTTGGGTGGCTTGGGAATCGTGGAAGGTTTGAGGTTGGAAAAGACCTCTAAAAAATCATCAAGTGCAACCATGACCCACCACTGACCACGTCCCCAAGTGCCACATCCACACTTTGAGCACTTCCAGCGGTGGTGGCTCCACCCCCTCCCCGGGCAGCCCTTTCCAATGCTCCACAACCCTTTCAGTGAAGAAATTGTCCCAATATCCAACCCAAACCTCCCCTGGCCCAGCCTGAGGCCGTTCCCTCTCCTCCTGTCCCTGTTCCCTGCGAGCAGAGCCCGACCCCCCTGGCTGCCCCCTCCTGTCAGGGACTTGTGCAGAGCCACAAGGGCCCCCCTGAGCCTCCTTTGCTCCAGGCTGAGCCCCTTTCCCAGCTCCCTCAGCCGCTCCTGGGGCTCCAGCCCCTTCCCAGCTCTGTTCCCTTCCCTGGCCACGCTCCAGCCCCTCGGTGTCCCTCGATGGGCCCAGAGCTGTCCCCAGGCCCTGCTGTCCCTCCCCAGTGCCCAGCACAGCATCCCCAAACCCTCAGAGCTGAAGGTGCCACCTGGGTCAGGGGTCCCTGTCCCTCTGCGCCGCCCCCAAAATCCCCAAATCCCATTTCTGATCCCAGCCCGTCCTGCTGAGGCAGTGAAAGGCCACAAGAGCTCGGTGTATTAAAATACAGACACTTTAATATAAAGACAAAACTTCAAAGCATCGTTTCAATTACAAATCAAGGGAGACACGAGAAATTAAGTGGAGGGAGGGGAGCAAAAACTAACTCTTACATTGTGGAGAATTAGAAAGGCAGGGTGGAAATATATATATTATACATACATATATACACACCAGAATTCACACTACTGCTATGCAAGAATGAAAGGAATGACAGGACAACTTACCAGTATAAAAAAAAAAAGAAAAGAAAACAAAAAAAATAACAACAAAAAAAAATTAAAAAGATAAATTAGGGGAAGTTTGAATTTTAAATAATTCAGTTTAATAGGCTAAATTATATAAACTAATTCCTATTCACTAGGAAACATCCCATATCACTGTCCTAAGAAAATGGGTTTTTAAAAAAATCCATTGAAAAATGGATTTTTATTAGTAGTTAAAAGTTTACTAATCAATTCCTGAGCAACAGCAACCTCATCATCTACTGCTTTCCCCATCCAAGTCCCACTCAGCGAGGGCAGGCTCTCACTCCTAAAAACTTTAAGTAGAACAGAGACCTAAAAAGTTGGGTTTTAACTGGAAATCGATCACTCCAAAGATTAATAGGTTAAAAAAGCCAAGCAGGATGGATCAACCCATTCCACCTTTTCCTCAATAACTCCAGAGACAAAACCTTTTAAAAAAATTATTTGACTGCACCAGAAAAGCAACCAGATGTACCTCGAGAAAACCAAAGGATCACAAACCTGAGAACTTCAGGGTTAGCATTGTCAAACTTTGAATTTTCGGATGTGATTTTGTTTTTACACCATAAAGAACTCAAGGAGCCCTTCAGGAAGAAGGTCCCAAACAGCAAAAGTACTGGAGAATTATTTCCCAATTTTTTTTGTCTCGGGTTTAAACCCTGAAGTTCCCAATAACAGCATCTTTCAATGCAATATTCAGTCTAAATAGGTATTTATATATTTATAATGTATAAGGATAAATAAAATATGGCACAACAACATTTTGAAACTGGAACTCCAGCTTTTAGTGAAAACCTGATCCGCAAATGGAGCGGAAAATGGAAATGGAGCAAAAAAAAGGAAGAAGAAAACCCTTTAAAACCAGTAAAACTTCAAATATTCCTACACTGACTGCACATCTGTGCTCCCAAAACTCCAGTTCCTGTGATTTTTCCTCAGTGCTGCAAAGATAGTTCACAAAAACACTGCGTGGTTCTGCTCCCCAAAAGGATTTTGGGTTCGCAGCCCTGTCCAAGGCCCTCCTCTGCTCCCAGCCCTTAATCCTCTGTGCTTTTGGCTCAGGCAAAACAACAAGGAAAGCAGAATTTTCCACGGCAGCCACCCCTGGGAGCTGGGGTCACTCCAGGGTGGAGTCATGCAGGACAAAACCCACGGAGAACCCTCAGGTTTGCACGCCCGGGGTCAGGGGGGAATTCCAGCACCGAAAGCAAACGGATCATGTGGGATGGATCATGTGGGATGGATCACACAGGATGGATCACACGGGATGGATCATACAGGATGGATCACACAGGGATGGATCACACAGGATGGATCACACGGGATGGATCACACGGGATGGATCATACAGGATGGATCACACNCAGGGGATGGATCACACGGGATGGATCACACAGGGATGGATCACACAGGGATGGATCACACAGGATGGATCACACAGGGATGGATCACACGGGATGGATCACGCAGGATGGATCACATGGGATGGATCACACGGGATGGATCACACGGGATGTGACCGAGCAGAGTCCCCTCGGCACCAGCACCGGGACAAAGCACGGAACCCTCGAGACGGCTGCTCCGGGAGCAGCACCCCCGGCTCCCGGGGGACAGCGGCCTCGGGCCGGGCAGTGTGGGTGTCCCCAGGGCTCGGGGGTGCTCCAGACCCAGCTGAGGGGGGAAGGAAGGGCCCAGGAAGGCTGAGCAGGGAGGGGAATCGCCTTCAGCAGCCTGAGAACAGCTCCCAGCGCTGGGAGTCTCCTCTCCCAGCAATCAGCAGGACCTGGACGGAGTGGGGCAGGGGAGCAGAAGCATCCTGAGGGTCCCATGGGTCCCCAGTGCCAAAGAGGGCCCTGAAGGGGCTCGGAGGAGCTGGAAGCTCTGGCTGTGCCCCCTGAGCCAGGGCTGGGTGTTCCCAGCAGCTCTGCACCCTGGGACTCTCCCTGCCACCACTCCCTCGGCCTCTCCTCTGCCTCGACTCTCCTCCAAGTAGAAAAGTAACAGGTGGGGGGAGCAGATGCTGCTTTCTGAACACGCAATCCCAGCGAGAACCAAACTCCAGGCTGCCTGTCCAGAGCCACAAGAAAAGACCTTCCCCTGGCAGGGGCAGCCCAGCAGAACAGGAAGATCCAGGGTTTTCCAGGGGAAGGTTGGGATGAGATGGAACCAACGACCACGAGAGTAAATCCACTGTGGTGGGGAGCACCTGAGCTGCCAACTGCTGTACCCCACAGCGCTGGGGTGGAGGTGCAGGAGCAGCAGGGTAGGCAGGTCTGGCTCTCACCCAGCTCCTCCCAGATGTGCCTGGGCAGGGAACCAGAACAGTCTGGAAAGATTGGAAAGCACCTTTAAAGGTCATTCAGTCCAACCCTGAAGAAGGAACTTGAAGAAGTGACCCCAACACCTCTCAGAAGGAAACCTGTCCCCAGCGGGGTGAGGGCAGGGACAGCCCCGAGCAGCCCTGGAGCTCCAGCTGGAGACGTTTCCAGTGGGATGGAAGAGCTGATCAGGCTGGAAACCCTTCCACTCCAGGCTGCAATTGCTCAAGTGACTTCCTCAAGGACCAAGTTTGACTAAAGGAAGAAGAAAGTGACTCAGCGCTTGAACTGAGCGTGACCCAGAGCTGGGCGAGTTTCACACCAAGGAGTGCCGAGTCCTGGCGATTTGGAATCTCTGGATTCAGAAAGAGATGAGTAAATCCACTCACGACCAAGTGATGTCACATTCCTGCCTGGGGGACTTCAGGGGCTGTGGGTGTGATCCTCAGACCCTCCAAGCTCGGCTGGATCCCAGTGAGCCCTGGCACAGGAGGAATCCCACCTCCCTGCCAGGCTGAGCCCGCAGCCAAACCCCAGCCAAGAGCAGGGGGAGCACAAGGCGTGCACAGGAAGATGAAGTGCTGTCCCCTCCAGCAAGGAAGGAAAAGAGATGGAAGCACAAGAATTTCTGATCTGCGTGGTGGAGGAGACACAAATTCCTGCTGATAGAAGGAGCTGGAGATGACGCTTGGTCCCGGAATGCCAGGGACAGTGGGGATGTGCTGCACTCCCTGCTGCTTCCCTAAAAACTGCTTCTCCTTCTCCCCTCTCCCACGGCATCCACAACTGAGCTGAGGTGAAGATGTTCCCTGTTTGTCCAGACTGATCCACACCTTCCTATAGGGAACAGCCCCGTTTGTGCCAAGCCAAGAGGTGACGGAGGGACACCCCCACAGCCCCCTTATCCCTCGCACCAGCTCGGATCCAGCCTCTACATCCTCAGCAACGTCTTCCCGCTCTCTCCCTCAGCAACCCAACTGCTGGGTGTCCCCACACCCCTGGCTGATGGAAGAATTGCTGCTCAATGACTCATCTGCAGCAAATCCAAATTTAGGTCCAGTGCCTTTGGAGCCCTCCCAGCACTGTGGGTCCCAGGCGAGTGGGCCTGGCGAACCAGAGGTGGCAAATCCCCAAAAAAAGAAGAGCCCACGCAAGTCTTGTTCCTCAAGGCTGACACTGAGCAGCAGGGACAGGTTTTCATCAGCACAGCACTCAGGAAATTCCATTTTTTTGGCACAGACGTGCTCCAAGATGTGTTTTTGCTTCCTGGCGAGTCCCTCGCTGGCAGCAGGGGCGTGGAGGAGGGGGAGTTGTGTGACAGCCCCGAACGGCGGGACCCGGCACCGGCAGGATGTGGTAACGCGGGAGAAACTCTCTTGGTTTGGAACTGTTGGGCTTTGATTGCTCCAGAGGTTCTTCAATTATTGCAAACAGGTTTCAGCTTCTGGCTCGGTGTTCCAGCAGCGGGGTCACGGCTGTGGCCATGTGGAGCAGATCCCACCAGCTCCAAGGTCGGCCGGCACCCAGGTGAAAGCTCTTCCCAACGTGCACATGGAGCAGTAACACACCAGCCAGGAGCTGCACACGATGAGCCTCCAGGTCCCTTCCAGCTCAGGATGTTCTGTGATTCCACGATTTCAAGTTGAGCTTGCCCCAGATCACGGCAAAGCAATAAAAGGTCAGGGAGAGGGAAGACAAAGCCAGGAATCTCTTGGCAGAAACATCTCCCGGCTCAGTGCCGAGGCACCGGCCCCAAACTGCGCCCATGGCTTCCCCCCTCAGTGCTGAGCAGGCACCCTCTGGAATTGCTGCCAGGAGCAGCTCCAGTGCAGGGCCTGGGGCGGGGGGAAGACACCGGCAAGGCCGGAGCAGCTCCGGATTCCACCAGCGCGGAGTGCCAGGGTGGGCACAGGGTGGGCACAGCAGGCACAGGGATGCCAGCAGGCAGCGGGGCTCAGGCACGGGAAGGCTGATGCTCAGGCAGATGGGATCCCTTCCCAGGAACCCCAGAGATTCATTCCTGGTTCTGGGTTCCTTGGGCCTCCTGGATGACGCCCGGAGAGTCCCAGACTCAGAAATCCTGGGGGGCTGGAAGTGGCTCGGTCACAGCCGAGTGCTGAGTGCAGGGGCTGTGCTGCCCATTCCCAGGGCTGCTCCTGAGCCAGCCCTGCCTTGGACACTGGCTGCCCACCCCAGCAGGGACCAAAGGTGACACCGAGGGACAGACTGGCTTTGCTTTTCCACAACATTCACCAGAGAGCAGGCGACAAACTCCTCACCCAGGGCCTTTGCTCCAAAGGGGCCTGGAATCACAGAATTGTCCAGGTTGGAAAAGATCTTTCAGATCAGCGAGTCCAGCAGTGAGGAGACAAAACCCAGGCCACCCCTGACCTCTCTGACAGCTCCGTCTGGCTCCCCAGACTCAGACTCCTGAGCTGCTGCACGCAGAGCACATCATTCCCACACGGATCTGTCCCTCCTCATCATCCAGGGAGTGTCGGGTGCCAGCAGGGTGACACAGGCCTCGAGCAGTGCCGGGAAGCACAGAGGGTTCCATGGAATCTGAGGGGTGGTTCCTTCTCCAGCACAGATCCCGTGAGCGCCCTGGGCACCACCCAAACCAGGACAAGGGATGGCAGCTGAGTTTTCCTCCTGGATCTCTGTGGTTGGAGGCGAAGGGAGGCCCAAGAGCTCCAAGGGGAGCCACGTCCTGCTCCCTCAGCAGGAAAGGATCTGATCAAATCGGGGGATGAAAAGCTTCTACTCGCATTTCCTCCTCTCTCTCTCACCAGAGATATAAACGATGGGGGAGAGGCAATTAGGAAATTAATTAAGGCTGCTGCCCCTCCAGCAATCACTCATTTGCAGTCTCCAGAGGCCCCAGCACTCTGCTGCGTGCTGGGGAAGAAGCCGGAGCTGCCCAACTCCCAGCTGCAAAACATCTGGGTTACATTGTGCTCCTGGATTCCAGGACATATACTGTGTTTGGCTCCTACTAGAAGCTACTGGATGTTCCTCAGCTCTCTCCCTCCGAGCATTCCTGCCCTTTTTCCAGGTTTTCCTCGTGCTGCCAGGCCCTCAGCAGGACGCGCCCTGTCCCACAGATGAAGCAGAAAAGATCCCAAATGCCCCCAGCTCCCAGGGATTTCCTCCTTATCCCACTGGATAAGGAGGCAAAGGCAGACCCCCAAAGGCTCCTATGGAAGACACACTCAGGAATCAACAAAAAAAACTGCACGTGGTCCTAAATCTCTCCTAAGACTGCCCAGGATAAGAACTGAACCCTGCAGAGGGTGGGAGCTGCTGCAGCCCCTCACCCCCTCCCCAAACACTCCCAGCCCTCCAGGATCCAGGCAGCAGGAGGGCACAGGGACCTCACTGACCCCAAGCCCAGAGGCAGGAGCTGAGCAGCTCTTTGTGAGCCCAGGATGCTCCATGGAGCTCCTGCCAGTGCCTGATTGCTGCGGTGGGAGACTCACCAGGGAGCACCAGAAGGGATTTAAGGACAGTGTTTGCCCCTCTGAGCACCAGGGCCAGCAGGGAGGTGTTTCCCTAGGCCTGAAGGGATTTTTTTTCCAGTCATTTTGCTGTTGCAATCCCCTTTCCACTGCAGTTTCCTTCATTGGTGCTTGGCCCAGCCTGAACTCAGACCAGCCCAACTTCCACTTTAATGGATCCTCCTCCTCCTCCTCCTCACTTTGTGCACTTGAATAAATAAGTTTCTACAGGTTTATTGTGCATTGTACAACCTAAAAATAAAGGAAATAAAGTACAGGAAGCTCACAAGTTCTCATCAGACCTCTATAAAATCAGCCCTCCCTGCACACACAACACCGAGTCACGACACAGTCCCTGCCCCAGGGGGGACAGTGGCAGCACGGGCAGCCAGCTCGGGGTGTTTTTGTGAACTACCATTCGAGAACCTACCCAAAAGCAAAGGAACATGAAAGCAAAATGCACCTTGGCAATCCACGGACACGGCCGAGCCAGGGCGGAGTCAAGTATCAAAACCCTACCGGGGAAAGGCGTCGTGCTGGGAACAGAACAACAACGAGCTGAGCGAGGTCTGCGCCCTGCAGCAGGACAGAAGCACAACGTTCAGCCTGCCCCGCGCTGGGAAGGGGCTGCACCACCACCAGTGCCCACACCACAGCCTGCTCAGTGCCCACACAGCCTGCTCAGTGCCCACACAGCCTGCTCAGTGCCCACACAGCCTGCTCAGAAGCCCCAAGAGCGAGTTACCAGACCAGCTACCGAAATTCACAGTGACCCGAGTGCCACCAGCAACTGCAAATGGCCCAGGGAAAGTAGTTTGGATGGGGCAGGACTTGGATTTCTCCTGTTCCACTGTGCCTGCGTGGGCTGTGCCTGCCCAGGCTGCTCCAGAGGGGAGCACAGAGCCCTCGTTAGTCACAAACTCAGTTAAAACCCACCCAGTTAAAAAGCGCCCGGCTCAGTCCAGATCGGACCCCCAGGGAGGAGAATTCCTTCCTCTGTCGCTCCCCCTGCAGCCAAGCAAACGGATTTTGGGATCTGAACAGAGTCAGGGCAATAAATAATCTGCAGACCTTTAAGAACTGGGTTTGGCATTGGTCAACCCCCCAAAATCAGCACCAAGGATTCAAACCAGAGGCACAGTTCTGACGGACGAAATAGCACCGAGGAGGCTCTTTTACATCTCTGCTGGTGTGCCAGTCCTTTAGTATTCAGAGAATTTAATAATAATATCTTGTATTTATGAGTCTAGGTGGAATAAAATAAGTCAAAATTGTTTTCACTTTAAAAAAAGATAAATACTTTATCTAAACTATCAACAATACAAACTGGAGCTTTAAGCATTTCTTTTGCCTTTTCTTTTTTTTTTTTTTTGCCTTTTTTTTTCTTTTTTTTACTCAGATTCACAGTAAATATTTGCTCTGTTGTTTAGGTCTTTTTTATGGTTTTTATTTTGTCCAGTAGTAAGAGAGTAGAAACCCCTGCACAGGTCAGGTGAGCACCTTTCAGTGGAAGCCGAGTGAAGTTGGTCCACGTTGTCCTTGCATAGGTCACATTGGGTTGAGGTAGAAATCCTAGTTACCTGCACAACAGGAGGAGAGGAAGAGACTCATCTAAATAAAAGGGCAAAAATCTGCTGTGTTGTTAGATGTGTCAGTCATTCCTACAGTGCTCCAAGACCTCCTCAGGTGAAGCACATCTTGACCCAATCCCAGTTAGAGGAAAGGATGGAGGTTCCAAGGGACGCAGGGCCCCTCCAAACGCTGCAGCTTTTCCAGCTGTGTCTGTGTTGAACTCTGTCCTATGGGACTGACATCAAATGGGGGGAAAAAGAATTTAAAAAGGTATTTCCCCCCTCAGTATTTCACCTTTTTATAGCACAAGTTAGTCTGCTTTGAGTTTTGTTATTGTTGTGGGGGAGGGACATTATGGATCATGGGATGGTTTGGGACCTTAAATCCCACCCAGTGCCACCCCTGCCATGGGCAGGGACACCTCCCACTGTCCCAGGCTGCTCCAAGCCCCATCCAGCCTGGCCTTGGGCACTGCCAGGGATCCAGGGGCAGCCACAGCTGCTCTGGGCACCCTGGGCCAGGGCCTGCCCACCCTCACAGCCAACAATTCCTTCCCAATATCCCATCCAGCCCTGCCCTCTGGCAGTGGAAGCCATTCCCTGTGTCCTGTCCCTCCAGCCCTTGTCCCCAGTCCCTCTGCAGCTCTCCTGGAGCCCCTTCAGGCCCTGCCAGGGGCTCTGAGCTCTCCCTGGAGCCTTCTCCTCTCGAGATGAGCAGCCCCAGCTCTCCCAGCCTGGCTCCATAGAAGAGAAGCAAAGCAGGTTATTTTAGTCCCCAGTTCCTGGTTCCAGCCCTGGCTCCTCAAGGACTGAGCACATCAGTTCTCACTGAAGTCAAGGACACTGCTTAAACACCTGAGCTGCCTTCAAGTCCCAGGGCTTGGGATCACAACCACCTCTGGTACCACCAGTTCTGCTCCTGTGCTCCACAACCCAGCTTTGGCACCCAGCTACTCTTCTAGAAGTCCCTTTTGTGCCTTGCCTCTATTTCCAGTGGTTTCAGTGACAGAGATTGTCACACCTGAGGGATCCTAGTCCAGGATGGCCTCAGGTCCAGGCAACTCCAGCAGAGACTCTCACACTGCTGTCACTGCACAGACCCCAAACTGACCCTCCTCACAAGTCCGCATCTTCCTTCATCCCCATCCTGCCTCTGTTCAGGGTTTTCCAAGCCCACACCTCTCTGCTGGCACACAAAGCCCTTCCTCAGCCTCCCTTTCCTGCGGGGAAGGACCTGGCAATACTTACGTGCCTCCCAAAAGCCTAACCAGGGGTTTGTGGTGTCTGAGCAGGAATTTGATGAGGAAGACACTACACACAATGCACAGAGGCTCTCTCAGGTATGTTGTAAATGAGTTTTATAAGCAGCAGTGTGTTCAGCCACGTTTGTAGCTTTGGTACCAGTGGACAGCAACAACATCACAGACCTACAAGGAAAGCACGGAGCCAGCTCCGGGGCCGGACACGCCGGATGCACTTGGCAAGCACGAGTTGGTACAGCAGGATTGCCACAGAGCGTTTGCATGAACCACAGTACCCAGCTCTGTGGTGGTACAGTTTATTCTGGAGTTGCTCTAGAGACAGTTCCATAAACCCCTGCTTGAGGAGAAATGCTCGCAGCCTCCAGAACCCTCCTCTCCTGCGGCCCCAGCCTCTATGGAGCGTGGAGCCCACTTCCCCCTGCACATTCCCTGTGCTCCCAGGGCTTGTGGGCATAAGGAAATCATGTGCTGAGACTGTTCCTGCCAGCCCTGGCAGCAAGTCCAGCACAGGGAAGCGACAGGGGAGTCACAGCCCTTCTCTGCTACCTGTGGTCGTGTTTCCAGTGATGCAGGGGACACTGACTGCACTGCAGGCCCAGGGAATTTGCTCTCCAAGCAAAGCTGAAGCTTATAACCTAGAGATTTTGAACTTTATGACTATTTAGAGCAGCTGTTGTTGACTGGCAGTTTTTACTGACCACCACATTGTCACATACAGTCACAAAGAGGCACCTTCAGGCACCTCAATGCCACGGACAAGGACTGGTTTGGCATAAACAGGCTGTGCAGGAAGGGAGGGGGATCAGATGGGCAACACCCACTTCCAACAACTGTATAAAACCACATGAAAAACAGACATTTCCTCCTGTTACTACCTCCAGAAAGAACACTCTCTCTTTCTACAAAGAGATCTCAGCCTGAACCCTGAGCCAGAGCAGAGTTACCCCTGCGAGCACTCCTTGTCGAGAAATCCTGACTCCCAGAACAGAGAGCATCAACACTTTCCATCCTCTGCCACCAGGTGATTTGCTCCCCACATTTTAGAGGTTTCTCTCTCCATTTTAGAGATTTCTTTCCCCATTTTAGAGATTTCTTTCCCCATTTTAGAAGTTTCTCTCCCCATTTTAGAAGTTTCTCTCCCCCATTTCAGAGGTTTCTGTTTCGCGGAGCCCGGCCCCGACCTCTCTCTGCAAAGGAAGAAGCGTCAGTGAGCATCTCGCACGCAAACTCCTCTGGTTTTGTGTCTGGCCTTACCTTACAAAACAAGAACTGTTAGCTAAGCAAGCTCTTTATCGTGGCTTAACCCCCGAAAGGTGCGAAGCATAAGGAGGCTGCATGCCAAGGGTCACCCACATAGCGGCCGTGCCAGCGGCGTTGGGCTGCGGGAGCACGCGGGGCAGGGGCGGGTGATGGACTGTAAAGGAGGGGCAGGAGGGTTTGTGCTGGAGAGAAGCCAGTTTAACAGACAAAGAAGAGTTAGACTGGACAGGAGCAGAGGAGGAGGAGGAGGAGGAGGAGGAGGGCAGGAACGTCTCGCCGGGGGGGATGGAGGGCAGGTTCTGCAGGAGAGCAGGCTCGGAGTTAGAAGCAAGTAAAGGAGGAGGGGGAGGCAAGGACACGTTAGGAGGGGGCGGAGGGGGATGGAAGACAGATTGCACTGGCGCTCTGTTGAGGTGCTGAGCAGGTCTAGTCTCACTAGATGTTACTAAATTAGAGGAAGAGGGTGGGAAGGATGAGGATGAGGTGCTGGCAACAGCCTGCAGAGGGTTTAAGCTTAGCACGGTGCTGCTAGAGACAGCACTGCTGCTGAAACTGGCTCCAAATTGATGAGGAGAGGAGGCAGAAGGCACCGCATGGTTAAAAATACCTGCAAACAGGAGAGAAAAACTCAGCTTCAACAGATGGGCTTTGTACAGTCTCAAGTGACAAGAGAAACAAAACAAAAAAGAAAAACAAACAAACGAACAAACAAACAAAAGCAAAATTATAATAGTTACAGCCCCATACAAAAATATGCAGCGTGAGAAGGCAGCAAGCAATGAAGAGATAATGGTGCAGGCCAGGAGGTACAAAAGGTTCCACTTACCTTTCCTACTGCCAACCTCTAAATGCCACGAGGAAAAATGGTCAGACCCAAGAACTGTCAGTTCTATACCACACGGGCAGAGTTTTGATGAGATTAGAAGTGGTCTTTAGAGTTGGTTATCTGAAGACTCAAAGTGCTGCTCTTCCCTCCCCACCCTCCTGCTCCCCCACTTACAGGGCAGCAGAGGGGAGTTGTAATTCCAGCAAATCTACGTGCTGAGAGATGTGAGAGTTAGGATTTCCCGACATGGTGCCTGAATGGTTATGGACAGGTAAGAAAAACTGCCCTGGACACTTAGAAATGGCAGGTTCAGCCTATCTTCTAGTCCTGCCAGCTTGTCCCCGGTGTGGACCACAGAAGCCAAGCCTGTGCAGAATCCCAGAAGTGCAAGGTGCATATGGCATTGCCCTTCCTGGCCAAGAAACGCTCTTCGTGTCCATTCAAGGGCCAGAACGCTACAGAACTCCCAACACCAGCTCCTCTGATGTTCTGCTCCTCCTGGATCATGCTAAATCCATTCAAGGCCTAATCTCAACCTTTACTCAAGTTGACAAGTTAGAGATCCTTAACATGGTACCAGCACAAGTGAAATCTGTTACCTGCAGGCAGACCTAAGGTGGTTCCAACACAGCAACATCTGAACAAGCAAACATTATCAATCACAAAGTCTGGGTGTATTGTTTCATTAAGGTGGTACAACAAGCTCATCTAGCAGACAAAGCTCATGAGATTTCACTGTGGGGAACTGAACTCATCCTAGCAATTCCGAGAGAGAGAGAGAGAGAGAGAGGAGACTGGTTACGTGGGACAGATCTGCTTCACATCCTGTAGAAATGAAAGAGTTTCACCCATGGAGAGGCAGTGTCAGACTTTCCTTTAGGCCCTGTCTTATACCAGAGAAAGAGTTCTGCCTACCTCCAACTGTTCCACCTGTAACCCCAGGAGAGAAGTTCCCCATAGTGTGAGAATTAGTCAGTCTGGTTGCAGCTGATGACACGTGGACCAGACTGGCAGCAGCTGGCATTGAATTAAATAAGGACTGCAATACTGAGGAATTTGTCACCGAGTTGAGGTTTGCTTGCAAGGCCATGGGGCCGAGGGGGAACTGCGATCCAGTGGTCAGAGTGTTGAGGAAGGGATGGTGCGTCGGGACCGACGGCGCTGGGTTTCCTGCTGAGGAAACAGCAGTAGAAAGGCTTTTACCATTCAGAAGGCCACCAGACGAAACAGCAGCAGAAATGAAAAGGTTGTGGCCATTTTTAAACTCCACGTCTCGGTCCCTTCCCTTGCCGACCTTCCCGTTGTGCTGCACAGAGTTTTTCTCCGCAGACCCCCCCGCTCGGACGCTCAGCTCGCTGAGCTCTTTGCCCTTCACCCCCGGCCGGCTCAGCTCTTCTCCCTTGCTGCCCAGACCTTCCAGCTGCCTCTTGTTCAGGAAAAGGTTCGTGTCCGACACGCCCAGGTCCTTGCCTCGCTGCGAGGGGAAGCCCAGGGAGCAGCTGGAAGCCGGCCCGTCCGGAGCTTTGTGTGGCAGAGCGGCGCTGTCCATGAAGCCGTGCAGGCCCAGCTCGCCGGACAGGCCTCCGTTGTAGCTGAAGCCGTTGGGGGGGTTCGTGCCAGGGCTCAGCCCGTCCGAGGGCACGGCCAGGCCTTTCCTGGGGTGTCCCGGGACCTTGGTGTCCGTGGCCAGCCCGTCCTCGGAGGGCGGCCTGAAGGCAAACAGGGAGTTCTGGCTCAGAGCTGACGCCGCCTGCAAGGGGCTGTCTGTGGTTTTGGTCAGGTTGATGTCAGATATCGGTGAAAAAGTCGATTTCCATTTGCTGCTGTTCATGTTCTCGTTGCTTTGTGCTTGTTTCCGCCCCGATAAGCTGCCACCTGGTTGGGGGGGAAGGTTTACAAATGTCAATAAACAGAATTCACTAAATCTGCCCCTTGAGAACGGGGTTTCACAGAATCACAGAGTCCTTAAGGTCGGAAAAGACCTTTAAGATCATCAAGTCCAACGATGAACCAGCAACACCACCACGGTCACCACTAAACCATGTCCTCAAGTGCCACATCCACTGGTTTTTCGAACATTTCCAAGGATGAGGGCTCCACCCCTGCCCTGGGCAGCCCCTTCCAATGCTTCACAACCCTTTCAGTGAGGAAATTTTCCCCAATATCCAACCCAAACCTCCCCTGGCCCAGCCTGAGGCCGTTCCCTCTCCTCCTGTCCCTGTTCCGTGGGAGCAGAGCCCGACCCCCCCGGCTGCCCCCTCCTGTCAGGGACTTGTGCAGAGCCACAAGGGCCCCCCTGAGCCTCCTTTGCTCCAGGCTGAGCCCCTTTCCCAGCTCCCTCAGCCGCTCCTGGGGCTCCAGCCCCTTCCCAGCTCTGTTCCCTTCCCTGGGCAGCACTCACATTTTTTATCCTTCAACGCCCACCTTTTATCAGTCTGTAATTCTATTTCTGATCCAAAGACAGAAATATTTGTGAAGTCACCTAAAAGTCCTTAAAATTCAGCTTAACACCTCTGGAAAAGTCTGAGAACACTCATCTGCTTTTCCCCCATCTCTGTACTACAGAGCCCTCCTCAAACCCTGAGTCAGTAAAAAACTGGTCAGATCTTCGGTGACCTGTCACTACAGAAAGAAGTGACCCAAAATCTGTAATTAGCAGCCACCTGGCTTAATGATGATTAAGAACTACACTTTGTCCAGCAGCTCCTACTAACACAGCTTCACCCATCCCCAGGCCCAGGCATTACCACAAACAATTCACGTTCCTCACACGTACCATTTTCAACAGTCTTCTGTGGAGATTTGCTTTCCAATGATATTGTTGCAATTTTCCTCTCAATTCTAGTGGGAAAATAGAAAGGTTATAGCACTTATTGCACACCTTCTGTTGCACATTTACTCTCACGATCTACACTCCTCATGATCTCGTCTTATCAGATGGGAGAGTATAAAAACCAAGTCAGCCCCACAGTTTTGTGTCACTAAAGGAATTTATAAGCATCAAAAAACCCACCACAAACTTTAAGCAGGAGCTATAGCAGAACTGCTGCTCTTTGACAGGCTTAGTGCACGTTCAGAGAACTTGGGTGTTGTTTTTCTTTCAAAACAAGAAGTCAAACCACATTTCTATCGTGGTTATTTTTCACAGAACCATGGAATGGTTGGGTTGGAAAGGCCCTTCAAGCCCATCCAGTGCCACCCCTGCCATGGGCAGGGACACCTTCCACTGTCCCAGGCTGCTCCCAGCCCTTCCAGCCTGGCCTTGGGCACTGCCAGGGATCCAGGGGCAGCCACAGCTGCTCTGGGCACCCTGGGCCAGGGCCTGCCCTCCCTCACAGCCAACAGTTCCTTCCCAATATACCATCTAACCCTGCCCTCACACAGTTTTCCAGCATCTTAAACAAAAAAAATATTGCACCCCACAGGCAGGCAAAGGGTGGCAAGTAATCCACTTCCAGGGTAACACATCAATAGCTTGGGGCAGGAATTGAAGAATTTTAAACAAAGCTTCAAACTGGGAGTGAGCAGGAGGCAAATCCTTAGTTAGAGACCACACACAACCTCAGTGCTTCTAAAAAGCAACACAGTAAGAAAATTACAGAATCCCAGAATATCCTGAGCTGGAAGGGACCCACAGGGACCATCAGTCCCACCCCAGGCCCTGCCCAGACACCCCAACAACCCCACCCTGGGCACCCCTGGCAGCGGTGGCCAAACGCTCCCGGAGCTCTGGCAGCCTCAGGGCCGGGACCATTCCCTGGGGAGCCTGGGCAGTGCCCAGCACCCTCGGGGGGAAGAACCTTTCCCTGAGCTCCAGCCCAAGCCCTGACACAGCTGCAGCCGTTCCCTGGGCTCCTGTCCCTGGCTCAGGGCAGAGCTCAGCCCCTGCCCCTCCGCCTCCCCTCGGGAGGAGCTGCAGCCCCCAAGGAGCCTCCCTTCAGTCTCCTCCATTTCTCTGTCACTTCTCCACCAGTTGTCTCCAAGGCCAGGCTCTGCCAGCCTTGCAAACGCAGCAGCAGCAGCAGGTTCCCATAGTTTACTGCCTGAATGCCTTCCCCTATTCACAGCTTCAGCCACCTAAGAGGTTTGGGATAATGGGATGGGCCTCCAAGCAAGGGGAACAAAGAGGCTTAAACACAGCCCTGGTGCTGAGAGCAGCGTTATCAGCCCTGAGAGAAACCTCATCCTGAAGCTGTGCCTGTGCATTCACCTGCTGCTATTGTGCTCATCCTCAGAGCCCTGCTCGTCATCCGATGTCAGGGGGGAGTAATGGACACCGTTGGTCTGGACGAGGGGCTTCTCCTTTTTCAGCACTGGGGGTTGGTCATTGTCCTGGTAAGGAACAGGAGAGTTCTTCAGGGAGTTTTCAGGAGAGGAAATGGCTGTTATTTCTAAGGGCTGGTTAATGTTATTGACCTGGGTGAGAAGGAAAGAAAGCAGTTACAGATGAGAGTATCCCAGGAAAGGCATCTTGTTAAGGACATTAATGCAGGTTTAACTTGCTCTGGGACATCCAACAGCTGCTGGTTTAGCACTGCTGGTGCTGCATTCCACCTCCTGCGTTAGAACTGAGGTGAAAGCTTAAATAAAACTTGGAAAAACAGCTGATTTTCATTCTTTGATTTTATGTTTGAAGGCAGAAATGAAGACCTGGGATAAACCTTTTCTTTTCAAACCACACTGCAGGATCACATGCACACAGCTCTCTAGCTGGCTTCATTAGTGAGAATGCCATATGCTTCTGGCACTCCTCTGCTGTTTAGTCAATCTTAGCTTAAACTATTTTCAAAATATTGAATCTACAGCCTCAAAATCAACTTCACTGCAGAAATAAGCTCTTTGTCACGAGGGAAGAGATTATTTTTAATTTTTAATGCTCTGACAGCAAAGAGCTCTTTGAAGACGCTCTGCTTATACACAAATTGTTCACCAACTCAGTGCAAACGAGAGGCAGGAGAATTGCTGCGAAGAGCCTCCACGGCAATTCCAGCTGCAGCCTGGGAGCCTGCAGCTTAGCCCTAATTCCAAGATCTTTCCCAAAGCACCACTGCTCCCGCGGGCCCTTACCATGGAGTTGATATTGAGCGGCGACCCCGAGGGCTGCGTAAAGAGCCCGGCCACCGAGGGCAGGGATTTGCGTTTCGGGGAGACGGCGGCGTTCCCGCTGGGATTCCCAGTGGAGGATCTCTTCCGCCGGCCCCGCTTCTTCCCGTCCTGCGCGTGGGCCTGGCCGCCGTCCGGCCGGGCGCTGGCGGGCACAGGGCTGTGCTTGCTGGAAGGGGATTGTTTTACATGTCCTGTATTAGGAGAGATTGTAAAGATGATTCTCCTCTTGGCCTCGTTCTCAGGATCTGAAAACGCTGCATCAGACTGCAGGTCCCCCTTTGTTCCTTCGGCAAAGATCTTCTGAGCCTCTGCACTCTGCAGTCCCCCTGCCAGGCTCTGGGCCGGGCCACTTAAGCGGGGGCTCGAGTGCTGCTGAGCAGGGGAGTTCTGCCCAGAGTTCCTCATCATTAGCAAAGGATGTTGTGGAGTGGAACTCCGAGACCCTACAGAGTTAAAGAGACTCCCAGAGTCGTCCAGAGCTGCCTGATCAACACTATGGTTAAGATGGGCTGGGCTGTTTGTAAGATTTCCATTGACTGCCACGGAGCCAGAAGAGTAAGAAAAACCTGTTGAGAGGGAAAGTATTGATCATTGCTGGGGCTGAGCAAGAGAGAGGTCACCGAGTACAGGGCTGGGAGGGCCGGGAGGGATTCCAGCTCCGCCTGGAGAACAGCCAGCAGCCCTGGGTTACACGGGGAACACACGGCTGCTTTTCCACGGGGCAGTGAGAACGTGGCTCTGGGTGCTGAGGCGCCAGCCGGGGCTGGGGACTTTCACTGCTCTCTTGCCAGTTCAGGAAAATTCACGTGGTATGTGGAGTTACCCCATATAACACGTGCTCTCCCCAGTTTTACATGGAATTCAAGTGTAAGCTTGGTTTGAACTATTACCCCTTTTGAAATCAGGGCTCCTCTACTCTCAACTCCTTCCTTTCATCAAGGAAGTGGATGGCCACACTCAGTCCTTCCCTTCCCCAAAAGAAGGACTTTGCCATCCACACAGCCCACCTCCTCCAAATTAAACAAAAGCTGTGACTTCGGACATGACAGGAGATCTTCAAAGACATCGTGGCAGGAAAATGCCACCTGGGAGGAATCTTGGGAAGGGAATTCAGTGTTTGTCACAGGGTATCATAAATGGTTTTAGGGCTCTAGGATGGCCTGGGCTATCTAAATGAAAGGGGCAGAAGGGAACATGGTCATGGCTTACAACAAGGTTTTTTTAAATACTTCATTGGCTTTATAGAACATTGCAGCCAAGCCCTTTGCAAAACCGATGCTGAAACAACCCAAGCCCCTCTGGTGGTGAACACTGAGAATAAAAGCACTCTCTGGTGAGGGATCAGCTGTAGAACCTACTTCTCCTGGCCCACAACATTCCCATCGTAGCAAAAGACCACGATTTCAGTGGATGAGTGAGTTCAGAAGCAATGTCTGCACCTAAAGGGATCCCCATCCCCTCCCATTTGACTTTTCCCACCCAGGTACTTGTGCCTTTATAGCTGCTCGGGAGGCACCTCCATAACCTGCCCCCAAAAATTCATTCTGCTATTTAAAGACCCCACCACCCTGTAAAATAAAACTTTTAGAGCCAGATCACCAGCTCAGGACACAGCTGTGCAACACGCTGCAGGTTTGCCACACTGTAAATCTGTGGAAATCTCTTGATCCCCGCAGGATTTACAGAAGCAACTGTTTATTTACAGGTAAAGGCACATCAACCCAACCCTTTATGCCAGATGCACCCAAGCTGGAGGCACAGCCGAGCATCACCCGTGAGTTTCTGGTCTCACCCCCAGTTATCCAGCACTCCAGTGCCTGCAGGACCTGGCAAAAAGGGCTTGGAAAACTCGGCTATGTGAGCTTGGTGCTACCCCAGCGCAGGAGCAGCTGTGCCCATGTGAGGCTGTTACCTGAGGTAGCCAAAGCCTGAGGCTTGTTTCCAGCAGCATTGCTCATGCCATTATGAGAACTAGCACCAATCTGCTTTTCAAGTGTCGATGAGTCTCTGCTCTGGTGAACTGGGCTGGGTGTGCTTCTCTGGGGAGAGAAACGGGCGTGTCAGGGCGGGAAAGAGCAGCAGAAACCCACAGTTTAAACCAAATCCACATGCATCAGCACATCTGCCTAGGGAAGTGGCTCTGCTTCCTATATGTCCTAGATTCAGCTTGTTTTGAGAAAAACATGGATCAGCAGGTTATGAGCCAAAAATGCTGTGATGAGTTACGCTGCAGCAGTGCCTCACACACAGCAGACACCGTGCAGAGGGGGAGGCTCGACATCACAGGACATTCAGGCTCAGGACAGCTCTGCCAGGAGCAGCAATGCCTCAGCCCACTGCTGATGGCTGTACCATGTCCCCAGGCCTGTGCTCACAAAGCTCCCCAAAACAGCCCCAAAGGGAACATGAAGTGCATCAGGCCGTGTTCTCTGGGACATTCTCTGAGCGTGTTCTCCTAAACATGGAAACCACCTGTGAAATGGCAGCCTGAATAAAGAGGCAGGTGCCACCCAGGACTGGCAGTGCCCTGAGGACACCCCGCCTCGGCTCAGAGCTGAGCAGACTCTGGTTCTGCTAAAGCCAGAAGTCTTCAGCAGGAAAAATGCTACAGATTCAATACTGTGAACCAACTCCAGCTTTCCCAATATGGGAAAGACAAGCCATGGATGGATTCTAGCTCACAGCTCTCAGGAAAAGCAGTAAATGCTTCTCAGTTCTCTGCTGCAGCACTTTGGTGACAAACCCGTGTGAGAAACTGGACCAGGCTTTTCTGAACTCCTCCACTCAGAGAGGCAGGGACTTGTCCCATCTCAGAAAGAGATGGCCCCAGAAGCTCTCTGCTACAGAGCTGTCACTCACATGTGAGGTAACACAGCCCCAAGGGGCTCTCGAAGCCCACCCTGCACACATGTGAGGAGAAAAAAGAGCTTTGAGGTGACCGAAGAATTCTCCCCCAGGTTCCTGCAGAAAGCAGGGCTAAGAACAAACTGCCATGTGCAATTCTCTGCTGCCACTGCCAGGAACCCTCAGGCATTTCCACCCAGCCAGACATTCCAGACCAGGCTCTCCTGAGGCATTTACTTCACTCTCCTTCCTGGCTGAGCCCCTCCCCATCCCACAGGGAAAGGAGAGGAAAAATCTCCAGGATCTAAGAGCCAAGAGGATGCATCCCCCAAGCAGCCTCCCCTGAGGAGCAGACCTCCAGGATCAGCAGCCCCTGAAGGATCCTGGGGCACAGCACCCCACTCCTGCCCGCTGGGATTTTAGTTAGGGATGGAAAGTGTTGACAATCCCTTACTCACCACCTTCTCAACACGGCTAGGTAGGACTACGCTGGCCAGAGGGATACTAACAGGGAGTTTATTGGGCTGCACTGTGCTCAGAGGAATACTGATAGGGAGGCTGGTGATAGTTTCTCCATTACTCACAGAGGTTCTCTCTCTCAAAACCTGTAAAATCAGAAGAGAAAGCAAAGTTCTTACACAGGATATTGGAAAGGTTTTTAAGGTAATGATAACCTGCTCGTTCGTATGTCTGTGTCATTCCCCCACCCCTTTTTTTTTAAGGAATTACAGGAGTAGGAGCAATGACTGCACATCAGACAGGGCAGGCCTGGAGCAGTGTGGTTACCAGCACCAGGCTCCTGGGACAGCAACATCCCACAGCACAGAAACATGGAAATTAAAGCCATTGCTGGCCCCAAGCATCAGGAAAAGGAAGCCTTAGGCAAGCTCATTTCCCTGTGTTTTGGTTTGAGCTCTGTGAAAAGCACTCAGATGTCAGAATTTGTATCTTGAGGCCCTCTGTAGCAGCCAGATGCATTTCCATGGCAACCTGCTACTGGAGGGCACCTGCTGCTCTGTGAGCCCCAATATGCTCCACGGCTGCACCAATTACAAGCACCATATTTTTTACTCTTTCTTTTTATAACTGTGAAAGAGCCTCCTTCCCCAGTTCAAGCAGACATGTGCCAGATCAAACAGCAGTCCCACTGCATTCTGGTGCTCAGAGAGGAGCACATCCTTCTCTCCCTCTGGCCAGCTCTGAATTATTACATCACACCCACCGCATTTTGTGTCATTTCCCCAGCCAAGCTGGCCACAGAACGCAGCATCCCTGCATTCCCCAGTCTGGCCAACCTTCCCCTTCTTGCCCCAGGGGCAGCACCTGAGCAGCAGCAAATCCTTTACCTTCTCTCCTGCACTGGGTAAGGCCGCGGGGGAGGAGGGCCGAGTTTCCTGAGGACTCAGCTTTATGCCATTCGCAATTCCAGGGCTTGGATATGTAAGGCCATTCTCTTTGACATGCTCAGCTCTGGAGGAGAGGTGTACAATCGTGAGGATACAAAAGGCAGTGACATGGAATTCCTGCAGCACACTCAAGGCACTGCCCCACTTTATTTACCCCTTCAGCTCTCACCGCTCATCTCTTGAAACAGAATTTTTTAGAACACATCAACCTCCACTTTGAAAAATATCTTTCCACAATCCAAATTAACAGTGTTCTTAACACCAGCCATCCCTCCCCACCGCTCTCACCTCTGTATCTCATTAGCTGTTGCTTTGCCATTGACTCCATGGTCCTGATTCAAGTGTCTCCGCAGGGCGATTTTAGCTGGGGAAAACCTGGTGTAATCGGGGAGGGACAGGCTGGTCACCTTGTCTGCCTTCTGCCTGCTGCTGTGGTTGGGGGTGCAGGGCACGATGTCCTGGTCCAGGTGGGAGTTGGGATACTGGGGGGTGTTCTGCTTGGACGAGGGCCGGCTGAAGGCGTGCTGGAGCTCGTAGGGGGTGGCGTGGCCGTTCATGGACAGCTCGGGGCTCATGCCATTCATGTGGGGCATGGGGAACTTGGAGCACTCCAGCTCCAGCTGGAACCTGCCGTGCTCAGCCTCGGGGTCACGGCTCAGGTGGGGTTTGCTGTGCAGCTGCACGGACAGGGGATCCTCTGAGGGCGTGTAGGACTTGAGCTGCAGCAGCTCCTGCTGCCGCTGACTCTTCTCAAGCTCCACAATGCTGATCTTTAAATGAAGAGAAAAAAGAGTTAAAGACTACAGTTAACAATTCTATCACATTATGGAGTTTTGCTTCCAAATCCTTTCTCTCTTAGAAGTGTCCCTACTTCTGGGAACAATGCAGAACGAGGGACCCAAAGTTTGAGAAAAAATTTCTGCTCTGAGCTTAAGACCAAAAGGCCCAGGTGAGGGGAATGGCTCGGAGACTCTGAGAAAGAACATTCCAGATCTTAAAACCAAAAGGAAGATATCTCCAACTTACAGAGGGAGTGTGAAGCAACTGAATACTCCCAGCCATGGAAGGGAACAGTCACTCCGGGCCACAGCATCCAGCAAAAGGCTGGAACAGCCCTAGAGCCAATCCCACAGGGAAAGAGAAGCTCCTCACACAAAAGAGTTTAATTTCTTGTCACTACGAGAAATGTCACTCTGGGGAAATGATTCCCACCCTGTGCCTCGCAGTGTCCAAGGCTGGACGGGGCTTGGAGCAGCCTGGAACAGTGGAAGGTGTCCCTGCCATGGCAGGGGTGGAGTGAGATGAGCTTTAAGGTCCCTTCCAACCCTAATCAGTCTGGGATTCTGGGATTCCTGAACTGAGACATCAGAGCACACATGAAAATCACCAGCTTGTGATTTTTAATTATATGTAATGAAGACCATGATTCCTCCTTCCACAGCATCACCAAGGAATCAGGTCATGGTATCTATCACTTTTAAAAGTTGTGCATATCCTTATTTACTGAAATCGTCTAATGGAAAGATCAGTCTCTGGGGGAATAAAAAAAGAAGAAACAAAAAACAGCACCTGGTTCATCCATTCCCATCATATTCATTGTGACATCCATAACTGGCCCACTGCCCCAGGGCTACCCCAAACTGGTGACTCTGCATTTGTTCCTTGCTCTCTACCTGCAGTTCCAAACAGTGCTTTTGCTTCTCAGAAATCTGATTCTTCAAGGCCTGCTTCTCTTTCAGCAAGTTCTCCAGTGACAGAGTTGACCAATCCAGCTTCAGCTCTTCACACCGAGCCTTCAGCTGCGGGGACACACAGGGACAGGGACAAACAGGTCACAGCACAGCTCTCACCTCTCCACACCACCTGAGGTCCCAGCTGCAAGCCAGGAACTTTGCACTGAGTGTGCAAGAACCTCCTTAGCCCACTGAAAAGTCCTCCCAGCTCGGTGCTCGGCAGTGCGGCAGGAGGTGGCCTGGCTCTTTCTAAAATATAACCTACCCTCACTGTTCCACATCCAGATATTCCCCTCATCTACCTCCTGAGGGGGCTCAGCCTGGAGCAAAGGAGGCTCAGGGGGGCCCTTGTGGCTCTGCACAAGTCCCTGACAGGAGGGGGCAGCCGGGGGGGTCGGGCTCTGCTCCCACGGAACAGGGACAGGAGGAGAGGAACGGCCTCAGGCTGGGCCAGGGGAGGTTTAGGTTGGATACTGGGAAAATTTCTTCACTGAAAGGGTGGTCAGGCATTGGAAGGGGCTGCCCAGGGCAGGGGTGGAGTCACCATCCCTGGGAGTGTTGAAACAACAGGTGGGTGTGGCCTTTGAGGACCTGGTGTTTTGGTGACCGGTGGTGGTGCTGATTCATCCTTGGACTTGATGATCTTACAGGTCTTTTCCCACATTAACAGGTCCATGATTCTTTAAGTTTGAGTTACCCAGATGAGCACCACAGGAGTTATGGCCAAAGCAAGCCCTGCACAAACTCCCTGTCCTGCCAGATCCAGACCCAGTGACATCCAGAGCTGTTTGGGGACACAGCGGAGGCCGGAGCCGACTGCCACCTCAGGATTTGCTATGGGGTAAATAAAAGGTAAAAAAAGGACTCCCTGCAGGTTTCCCCCATCGCCCCAACTCTGTCTCAAAGGACCCTGAGCATCTGGATGTTTCAGCCCCCAGCTTGTGCCCTGTCCCCACCCAGGGGCTGGACCCACCAGCTGCAAGCTCTGGTTCCTGAGTTCACTGTTGTCCTTCTCCAGCTGTTTTGTCTGTTCTTTCAGCTGCTGGTTGTGAGCAGAGATTTCCTTCTGAGCCTGGATCAGGTCGTTGTATGTCAGAGCTTTAACTCCCAGCTAAAAGGTGAGAAGAGCTCAGTCAGTAAGGTCCTGACACCCTCATTCCGGGTGATGTCCCATTCCCAGGGACACTGAGGAGATCTGCAGAACTCTGCAGCTCTCAGGACCACCCCCCCCAGCATTCTCCAACGCACTTTGTGGCTGCTGGGGGATAACAAGGAAGGACAAAAGGGCCTTGGAGCTGCTGTTCCACCCACTCAGCTGTAAACCTGGCATTTAGGCCAGCCACCAGAACTGTCTGCGGAGAGCTCCCACATTTCCTCCTGTGCTCCTGAGCTTGGTTGGCAGCAGAGTTTGTTTGAGCAGCAGGGGATGAATCCCACACCAAACACCACACGGCCGTGCTTTGTCCCCTTCCCTGGGCACAGGGCACACAGCAATTCCAACACCAAACACAAAACGTAACCAGAGTGACACAGATCCCACCTTCCTGAGCCTCATCTGCTGCAAAGCAGAGGCTGAAGGCCTGAGACTGCTCTGGTCTCACTCAGCTTGACCAAAAATGTTTGCACGCAGCCGACTCAGAACCATCACCCCCAGGTACCTCATCGAGCTTCTGCTGGAACAGGCGTTTGATTTCCTCTTTCTGGGCCTGGCAGTGGGTGAATAACTGCTGGGCTGTCCCCAGCAGCTGAGCATTCTTCTCCTACAAGAGGGAACAGTGAGGAAACGCTTTTAACACCAGCTGCAGCACGGGCCATCTCAAGGAGACGTTTGGGGAGCACTTTGGGAGTGAAGCTGAGCTTAGGGGAAGATGCAGGAGCTCACCCAGCCCTGCCCCAGACTCCTGGATTTGTTGGGGTGTGATACTGGTGGAATTAAGGCAGCTGAAAAGAGCTTTTAAGTAGGTTAAATGTATGGTATGTATGGTTAAATGTAGGTTTCCTGTATGGTAAAATACAATCAAGGCAGTCTTAAAAACTCATTTTTATCCTCCTAGTGCATTGTGAAGCAGCAGCAATAATCACATCCTACAGAGCAGAAATAGAACTGGAAAAGATTATCTGCACGAAATCTGCTCCCAAACTGGAACTGGCTCTAAATCCCCAGAGCCCCAGTTCAGAGTTTCCCTGTCCAGTACTCATGGAAGAAATGCAGTAAATGAAAATACACCGGTGGGGGGAGGCAGGAAAATGTCCTAAATAACCCAAACCAGTTTTCCTACTTGTGCCACCATTATTTCAGGGGTCACCCGAGCCACTCACAGCACATTCCCTGCCCAGAACATTCCAGATCCCTGCTCCCTCAGTCCCTGCACAGCAAAGGGCAGGGCAGGACTGGCTGAAGAGCCTCATTTATGCAGCCCCAAAGGCAGGATTAGTGCAGCAAGGACAGGGAGCTCTGGGATTATCCCGTTCCCCGCTTGAGGCCAAGCAGGGATTGCGCAGCCCCTGAGCCACTGCCCCGGGAAAAGCAGGGAACAAGGGCAAAAAGCACCTTGACCTTTTCCAGCCTTAACAATTCCAGGACTCCATGGCTGATCTTCCAAGCAGGGAAGCAGCAGTGCTGGAAATTCCCCACGTGCAGGAACACACAGACCCGGCTTGGGAAAACTGTCCCTGCAGTGCTAAAGGGGCTGCTCGGGGGGATGCTGAAAAATCATTTTTGTTTTCAACACGAGGCGTTTCATCCAGCCTTCCCAGGCACTGCAGGGGCCGACAGCTCCATCTAAGGGCACTCTGGGAAGCAGCAGCTGATTTCAAAATCGTTATTACAGAGAGGTTTTTATTGTACTTGAAAACCTTCCTGTAAGAGGGAGTTACTGAGCAGAGCAGACCCAGCCCCTCATCCAGCCAAGTTCTGCCTCTGTGAGGTTTAATTTGCCATGTAACACTCCATAAAGAAATATTTTCATACTGAATTCCTCCTTTTAATGTTTAAAAGTGTGGAGCAGCTGTTGGACACCAGCACCAAGTGATGATGACTTTTCCTCACTCCTGATTCCTTCTCTGTGCAGGGCACAACCCTTGCACACTATCATTCCATTGCTGCAAGACAAGTTCACTTCATGCTGACTTTCCTGACAAGTGCAGAACAAGCAGAAAAATCTGCTGCTTAAGGAAAAAGATGAAAATTTAAAGTGCTGATTGACTGTGAAAGCAAATGGAAATAACCACAGAGAAAGAGGTTTCCATGAACACCACACCAGCATCAACCACTTCTCAGTAAGGAATGGGGTGGCACAAGTTAATCTCTCTCTTCTGGAGAGTTCCCAATATGGAAAACACAATATAAAAGCCCTGTGGCTTTATTCTGACACTCTCACTGAGGTACAGAGTGAAGGAAAGCTTGCACAGGGAATGCCAAAAGCTGGACCTGGACAGAATTCCAGACTATTTTGGCTGGAAGGACCTTAAAGCCTACCCAGTGCCACCCCTGCCATGGCAGGGACCCCTCCCACTGTCCCAGGCTGCTCCCAGCCCCATCCAGCCTGGCCTTGGGCACTGCCAGGGATCCAGGGGCAGCCACAGCTGCTCTCGGCACCCTGGGCCAGGGCCTGCCCACCCTCACAGCCAACAATTCCTTCCCAATATCCCACCCAGCCCTGCCCTCTGGCACTGGGAAGCCATTCCCTGTGTCCTGTCCCTCCAGCCCTTGTCCCCAGCCCCTCTCCAGCTCTCCTGGAGCCCCTTCAGGCCCTGGGAGGCTTTACCTGGAAGTTGAAGTTTATTGATGAGCATTATGGGGAAAGGCTCCTGCACAGAAGGAGCAGGAACAGACTCTCATCAGGGCTAATTGATACAGCAATTAAACCATTCATAGCTGAGATAAAGCATGACAAGAAGGTGTTCAGGCAGGAACTCTCCTCCCTCTGCTGGTGGCTCCGTGGCAGAGGAACATCCCACTGCACAGCCCCAGGACTCTCCTTGCCTTCCCATGTATTCCAGTCCATGATTTGGATCCATGGATTTACATTTACTCTTTGTCCATCAGTGCAATCCAACACATTCTGATTATCAGCACCAAGGATGCTGAGCTAAATCCCCTAAATCAGTGATTGGGTTTCTCAGTCTCTGAACTGTGGTTCAGAGAATCCTGGAATTGGTTTCGGTTGGGAGGGACCCATCCCTGGCAGTGTCCAAGCCAGGCTGGACGGGGCTTGGAGCACCTGGGACAGTGGGAGGTGTCTCTGCCATGGCAGGGGTGGCACTGGATGAGCTTCAAGATCCCTTCCAAACCAAACCATCCTGGGATTCTGTGATTCCAAGTCAGCACTGTCAGGTTAGGGCACAGAGGGAACGGGGGGGTGCAGCTCTCTCATTTTGCAGATTAAAGCACACAAAACCTGAGTTTGCAACAAAATCCCCTGGCAGTTGTTCAGCCCAAGAGGGACGTGTGTAAATGCAGACAGGTCCCATGTCCAGCACTCTTCCCCACACCCGAGCAACTTCAGCCTGGTAATTTTGTTTAGAAATGTTAAAAAGTGAGACCCACCTTTTCCTGCTCCAGTAACTGTTGCAGACTTGCTTTGTACTGGGGAGTTTTCATGTATGCCATGAACTGCATGTACTGGATCTTAAATGAGTCTGCAAAATAAATCAGAGGAGGAATTCCAGCAGGGAGTAAATGCAATGCCCCTGTTTACCCCAACTGGTCCCTGGCCACCACTCATTTGTCTCTCTCTTGCTTTTGTTTTGGACTCTAAGTCAGACCAAGCCGTTGAAGATGGATTCAAGGACATGCTGAAAATCCATCCCCTGGTACAAAAGGAACCCTTGGATCCATCAGCTCCAATGGAAGCCATGACAACACATCCAAAGAGGCAGAGGAAGGTGCTGGGGGCTCGGGGGTGTGTTTGCATGAGCAAAGAGGAGCTGAGTGGTTTTAGTGCTCTGTAAGCAGAAAAAAATAAAAGAAATGAGCTGGAGGAGCCCAAACCAGCCCTGAGCTCAGAGCACTCACCCAGCGCCAGCACAGAGCCTGCTCCTCCTCCTCTCTCTGAGATGAGGAGCTCTACACCCAGTTTACTCTCCCCTCCAAGGAGCACTTGGCTTCTCATTACCCTTTATCTCCAGCAATGACCCTTCCTCCTCCCCAGCCCTTCCACCATCAAAGGCAGCCCCAGGACCAAGCCCAACGCAGGCACTTGGTGTGCAGAAACCTGCACAAGGCTCAGCCCAGACAAGGGTCGTTGTGCCCATCCACCCTGCCTCAAAGCACTCCTCAAAATCACTCTTTTGCCACTAAACATCCCTTTAAATCACTCTTTTTCTCTCTCTTTCTCTTCAACAAGAAATCAGCCATAACTGACACAAGAGCAAGAGAGCACAGGTTAAGGACATCACAGGTGCCCTTGGGCCACCCAGACAGGACCATTCTGTCAGACTCCCAGAGGATCCTGGACTGGCTCATGCCCAATGCCAAAAGCCAGAAACAGCTGGGAGGAGACAGACAGCAAAAGATTAAAAAAAAACTCTCCAGATTTTCCCCTAGATCACCTCTTGCACACAAAGTGCATTTTCCAACCGCACCTTTGTGACCTCAGACTCTCAGACAGCTCCTCATTTATTGGCTCTGAGTTCAGCAGAGGAACTGGAGTGGTGTTCCCCAGGATTAAGAGAATGGTTTCATTTCAAATAAAGCTATTTCTGACTATTCCTGCTAAACCCAGCCTTGCTGCCTTTTGTGCCAGACGAGAGCTGAACCAACATCAGAGAACGAAGAACGCAGAGCAAAACACCAACCTCAGCAGCAGGAGGGACCTCGTGGTGATGCCAAAGGATGTGGGGTGGGCAGGGGAAGGTGGGAAGGAGATAATTCCCCTCCTGCCGCAGGCAAAAGCCCAGAGGGGAGGTTGGCAGGCCAAGGCCACCTTACCTAGCAGCTTCTGTAGTGCAGGGGGGGTGGGCGTCACCAGGAGCTGGTTGGACGAATGCCGTTGCACTTTAGGAGGTAGTTGGTAATATGGGCTATGAGGTGACTTGTAGGCATCTGGGGAGACAAACACAGGCTCAGGTCAGCACTCGGTGTGTGGGACAAGGACAGGAGCCGTACCACTGAAAATATGGCATTTGCAATCCATTTGAGATCCAGCAGCTTAGCTGTCTTGGGTTGCAATATGTAACCAAAAATATTCTAATTTCATCTGTTGAACTGGTTGGAAGATATTTTTATCTCTTGTAACTCCAGGGGAAAGAGGGCGGGTGCCTTCTGTTAATGGGTCAATTGCTAAAACCAGATGGGGCAGTGCTTCCTTATCTCGTCCCCCACCCATCCTCCTCCAAGGGGATATCACCTGGGAATGAGCCATTTAAGGCTCTCCTTGTGACCGATAACATCACATCATCCCACTGGGAGATGCTCCACTCAGTGGGAGGAGCCAAAGCCTCTCTACCTGCATAAAACCTGCAGCTCAGAACACCAGAGCAGCTGGTTTTATCCACTGGATTCCCCGAGGAAGACTGGACCCACCCATCCTGTCACCACCGGACCCTTCTACAGGATCACCTCTGCTCCAACGGAGCCACATCTGCCACTCCAGGAGGATTATTTTGGGCTGCTCCCCACACCCTGACCAACAGGGTGTCAGGTCATATCTGACTCTGTCAGAGTTTCTGGGATTATTTGTTTGTTGTTGTTCTTTTCTCTGTACCACTACCTTTGTAGTTTGTAATATTCTTAGTAAAGAACTGGTATTCCTATCCCTGTATCTTTGCCTGAAAGCCCAATTCCAAAATTATAGCAATTTGGAGGTGGGGGGGGTTACATTCTCTATTCCAAGGGAGGCTCTGCTTTCCCCTGGCAGTCACCTGTCTTCTAAACCAAGACATTAGCTCGCTGACACACAGCTCCAGACACACCAACACACAGCTCCAAATTGTTTGGAAGGGTATCTGGGATCCATCCTCAGGGCAGCAGCTGAGGGAAGGCAGCAGCCACAGCTCAGCCCCAGCTCCTGGCTGAGTACCCACAGACAGATCCCACCCCCAGCACCATCAATACATTAATCACAATCAATCACCATTAATCCCACCCCTATCAATACATTAATGCCATCACCATTAACACATTAATCACCATCAATACATTAATCCCACCCATTAACACATCAATCACCGTCAATCCCACCACCATCACCACCGCCTCGAGGGCAGCTTTGCTCTGGGGGCAACAGGGGAGTTATGCCACAGAACCAAACTCAGCCTGGCAATAAAGAAAAAACAAGCACGTCCAGAGCTTCAGAGACTGATCCGGGCTCTTGCAGCACCCCTGCACTCACCCTGAGGAGAGGATGAAGATGTCTGGGAGACAGTCTGAGCATGCAGAAGTTCTAGTGCAGTTTGGTTCTTCTTGGTCTTGCGTTCAGTACTCGCCGTGTTCATTTTCTTGGGGCGCCCTCGTTTCCTCCCTGCCATTTTCCTGCCTTTCTTACTCAGCTTTTTCTTCCGGGCCTTGGAGGGAGATGGCTTTTTAACAGAATTTGCTGCAGCTTTTTCTTCTTCAGCACCAGAATCCTGAGAGATTTTGAAAAACTTTGGTCATTTCTACCCCCATATGCAGCACTCCTTTTCAGCAAACATTAGTAATTGTGTTTAACTTTCTGAAAGGAAACTGATGCATTGCAGTTAAATAATTTACAGGGGAGGGGGCTTGCTGGGGGTAAGAGTTGTTCCCAAGGAGTTGTGCTCATTCTCTTCTGGACTTATCCATTACAGAAAATAAAATGCTGAGGGAGGGGAACTTCAGGCAGGGCTGGATGGGATATTGGGAAGGAATTGTTGGCTGTGAGGGTGGGCAGGCCCTGGCCCAGGGTGCCCAGAGCAGCTGTGGCTGCCCCTGGATCCCTGGCAGTGCCCAAGGCCAGGCTGGCCGGGGCTGGGAGCAGCCTGGGACAGTGGGAGGTGTCCCTGCCATGGCAGAGGTGGCACTGGATGGGCTTTGAGGTCCCTTCCAGCCAAACTGTTCTGTGATTCTGTTAAATCTGTACCTGTTGTCTAAGAAAAGCTGATTATTCAACCTTCCCTCACTACATTCAACTGAATTTCACTCAAAAGTCAGAGTACAATCAATACTTTATATTTTTGGGCATGAACAGGCACTGCATTTCTCACAGCATTACCCAAGAAAGGAAATGAGTCTTTGCAGAAGAGACTCAGCACACTCCGAACTCCCTTCAGTGGGCTGTGACTCAGGGACAGCTCTGCTGGATGCAAGCGAGGGTGGACAACCAACTATTCATCTTGCAACACCGTTTTTTTTTCTCCAGAATTAGTGGTGCAACTCCCAAGTGCAGCTTTTATTAACTCACTCCATCATATTTTTGGGCACAGCAACAGCTACAGCAGTCTGTGTGCTCAGGGTGAAACCCTGCAGCTCCCCACAGAGCCAGGCTGGCCCTGCCTCAGGGCAGGAGCTCGTGCCCAGCCCCAGAGGGAGCACAGCCCGTGCACACAAACCCAGCATGTTCACCTTGTTTTCCTGGACCTTCGTTGGAGTCGTTGTGTTACTCTTGTTTTCTCTTTGTTGACGACGTCTAGCTGCCTCTTGTTCCTCCTGGGGAAAAGGGGTGGGAGATTTCATCATTTGCTCGTGGATTTAGCACTTTTTAATGCGGATCACTTTGTTTCCCAGCTTAGTTTTCCACAGGAGAAGGGAACAAACTTCCCCTGCCTCAGGCCACACTCAGGGGGAACAAGTCCTTTTCCACTGCATTCCCCACCTTCAGAGGGGATTAAATCCCAACCTCTTCCCATATCTTCCCCTCCCAATCCCACACTGCTCTATCAGGTTTCATTTGGATTTTTATTATTACTATTATTAAACATTTACATAGCTTCCCCACATCCCCAACATTTCATGGTGCCACTTTAAAATTCTTCTACAACTGGAAATGGCAAAGCCATTAATCATCATCTCACTCAACTTTAGTCAAGTTTATTGAGGTGATTAATAAAAAACAAAAGCAGCAACTTTTCACATTGATTTTCTCCCAGGCTGACAGGAAATTTCCTTGTTCAGGGAAAATCTCTTTTGCTCTCAGTTTAACCTGCATAAGAGTTCTGGCACTTCCAACACTCCTTTGATTTAAGCACATTGCCAACCAAACCAGTGGCAGGTTTAAGTGTGAAAAGCAGGGAAGGTCAGAAGTACCTCGGCCTTTTTTTTTTCTCTAAGAAGTCTTTTTTGTCCCAAATTTGAGTGGAGCAATCTGAAATAATTCCATTTCAGAGTACCATGAGTCAGTTCTTACAGAGCCACTCAGCCTGAGGATGAACATTCACCTGAAGTTTTAAATTAAGTGGCCTCACTTAATTCTCTTCCTGGGAATCCACTGACTGTTTCAGGTTAACACAGCCCTGCACAGTCCCAAAAATCCTCTGGCATTTTAATTCCACGTGTAACAGCCCAGACTGCAGCAAATGACAACTCACTCTGTGCCTTCAATGGCACGTCCCAGAAGGAACATTTCAGAGCATTGCTCAGCCTCATTTCAGGAGCTGAGCACTGGGACAGATTCAAACCATCAGTCCCTTCTTTAATTCCAGTTCTTTAATGAAGAAATAGCTCATTATAGACCTCCAGTGCAAGGTAAAAGCACCTTGGGGCTGCCCCATTAATTCTCTATTAGAAATCCCTTGGACATGATTGAATTAGTGCTTGATGGCATCTGAGGCTTCTCTTCAATTAGCTCCATGTTCTTTGCCTACCAGGAAAATCTGATTTCCTATCAATTCTGTCCACCTGTGATTAAATTCCTCACGGTGGCTGCTCCCTTACTTTGAGTTTTCTACAGAAAATGATTGAAACTTACCCTGAGTTTTGGATTTTTCAGACTAGAAAAATAGTTTTCAAGCTGAAAATAGAAAGAGAAGAGAGTCATCCTCAAAGCTATGACAGATGAACACAGAAGAATAAAATATTAGCTTAAAACAAGCACAGAACTGCAGAAATTCTGACTGCTTTGCTTCTGATAAGCTGCATCAAGAAGCCATTTACATTCATTCTTTTCAGCCACCCAGCCTGTTGTGTAACGGGGCATAATCCAACCTCGACAAGGTTTTATCATCCCCACCACTGCCTGGCCTTGTTTTAAAGCTTTGTGTCACATATCTCCCCTCAGCAGAGGCTGATTTTCAATGAAGTTATTTTCTCTGAAGCTGCTGCACCCTTGTACTCCACCATTTATCTGCACTCTGGCATATTCCTGAACAAAAGCATTGTTACACTACAGCAGAGTAAGGAAAACAGCCTTACTGTCACCCTGCAAAAAACCTGGGGTGAAATAAATGCTTTCTCCACAAAAGTTTTAATTTCCACAGGGTTTGCTGGGTTTTTTGTGGAGGTTGGGGTTTTTCTGTGGGGGTTGGGGTTTTTTTGGTGGGGGGGTGGTGTTTGGGGTTTTTTTATTGTTGTTGATTGGGGGGGGTTGTTTGTTTGTTTTCTTTAATTAAAAAGAAAACAGGGAATGCATCACCATTGTTATGGAGTTTGGGCTGCTTCTACAGCAGCTGAGAATTTCACTAAAATTGATGTTTACTGGTTGAATATGACTGAATAAAACGGTCTGTGCACCACAGAGGAATCAAAGCCCAATGAGTCTTTGCTCGGTGAGGAAGTTCCAGCAGGAGACCCCAGTCCTGAGGAGCTGCAGAAGGAGTTTTATCAGTGAATCTCTGCACCTTCAGTAAATCACCACCGCCCTTAACCCCAGCGTGTGTGGAACCCTGGAGCAGCCAGAGTGGGTTTGCACACTCAGGTGTGTAAATTCACAGAGGGATATGAAGACAAGTGCAAGGCAGAAGGATGTGGAGCTGGAAGATGCTGCCCTGGAGCAGCCAGAGTGGGTTTGCACACTCAGGTGTGTAAATTCACAGAGGGATATGAAGACAAGAGCAAGGCAGAAGGATGTGGAGCTGGGAAATGCAGGGCAGAGGCTCCCGGCCCCAGGGCACCCCTGGCACTCACTATGGTTCTGTCGATCGTGTGCAGGTAGTAGGAGACTGGTTTCCCCGTCCAGGACACGGAGCCCTTCAGTGGTGACAGCTCCACAACCCTCATGATAGTGCCAATATCTGTGGGAGGAGAGCCAGGTTAGGGAGAAGCTCAGCTGAGACCAGCCAGGCACCAACACAGAAAAATCTGGTTTGCAGATCCTACAGGAAAACACTGCCGGGGGTTTAAAGGGAATTTCTTACTCTGGTGCTCCGTGCACCCCACAGGAAACAAACATGTGGGAGATGTACCTTTGAGCCAGCCAGCCCCAGTGAATTACTCCATTTTGGCCGACAGAACTGTCCCAGACAACTTTTCCAAGGAAGAACACATGTGTGTGACAGGACTGAATTAAACAGTCCCAGAACGTCACCGGCCCCAGCCCCTGTCAACTGTAGCTGCCCCATATTTGGACTGGGGACAAACATGGGTTTGCTTTCTTGTCTATATTTGTTTTGTTCTCCAGAATTAATGGCAATGGGATGTGCCCTAAACATTCCCACAAGCACTGAGCGAGTGGCAGGGCTGCAGGAGAAATTATGGCACGTTTCTAATTAAACACAAATGACCCAGAAGAGGCCAAAAGCAAGGTTTGGGATTCAGCGACCTTGATCACTGCTTTAACCACATTTTAATACTTGTTTTCATTTGTCTCAACTCTTTCCACATTTCCACTTCTTCCTACAGATGGAAGTGCTAAGGACAAATGTGGTATTGAGGGAACTGGTGCCTCCTTCCTAAAGCTTGATCTTTTTCAGTGTTTTGTATAAATTATTTAAGTGCTCATACGAGAGATCAGAGTATTTGATAAGCAGGTGAGACGTGACTCAAGTCATGCTCAGGCACCAAAAAAGGTCTTGATGAATAAAAGTCTCATGAAAAACCTTGTGGGGCAGCACAAAGGCAGCAGAGCAGTGACAGCCCCTGTTCCACGTGCAGGACACTGGCCATGCCTGGGGACAGCATTTCCCTGGAAGTGTCACTTGGAACAGGCCACTGGAACAAGGCCCAGGCCCAGCACATCCCACAAGCTCATTTGATATTGGTATTTCCCAAACATAACACGGTCTCAGAAAATGATTAAGCCCTAAAATTTATTCTTACAATCCTCTGTGTTTGTAGCATGCAAAGGTAATTTTTTTTCAGAACCTTTTATCTGAATCTGTGGAAGTTTCCTACTGGAAGAAGCTATTATCTCTCATTTTGCTAAGCCTCTCACTCATCCAAACCCCAGTTTAATCATCTCAGTATAATTCTAACATCAGCACTTCCATTCAGCATTAAATAACAGCCGAGATCTGAAACTTCAGCATTCTAGAAAACATTCCCAATGAATCCATGCTGGGGTGGGAGCTGGAGTGGGATAAAGATCTGGCTCAACTGGCAGTGGTAGCCAGGGCTGTTCTGAGGGGAAAGGAGCAGCACATGTTGGCCTCAGTCTCTCAGGTGCAGCAGAGAGAGAAGGAAATGGGAAGAATCCAGGAAAGAAAAGGCTTGAGAGGCCAAACCCCTGTATTTCTGTGGGCAGGTCTCACTGGAACCTCTCCAAGTGCACTCTCGGATTTCCTCAAGCTCTGGTGGGCTCTGCAAGAGGGCCCAAGCCTCACCCAGGCTCTCTTTGCCTCATTAGAAAACTGACAGCCTGATCCCAGCTCTCCTGAGGAGTTCCGGGAGCACCATTCCACCTTTTTTCCCTTTTATTTTCAAGTCCCTGTCTCCATAGAATTGACAGTCCAGCACCCAAGGGTCAACAAGGTTCCAAACCACCAGAGGCCCCAGAAGAGAATTTCAAACAGGAAAGGAAAGGGCAGGTTTGGGTGCCTCATGTGTGGGACACCCACAAGAATTCCAGCTTGGTAAAAATAACCCCCAGTGGCAGAGTTTACTTCATGACAGGCCAAAAATTACTGTTCTTCAAAAGCAGTTCAGGCAAAAGTTAGACAGCACAGCTTGAGATTTGGAACTCAGTGAGTGGCTCCCCATGTTTGCCCAGGGAGGGAATGAGCGGGGTTTGATTTAGGGAAAGTTTAGCACTGGACACAGTAAATACAAGTAAAGCCCAGCTTGGATTGGTCTTTTTCTTGAGAAATTTTATAGAATAACCTGAGCTGGGACCCACAAAGTTCATCAGTCCAACTCCTGGCCCTGCACAGACACCCCAGTTTCAACAACAAAAGTCTGAAAAGGTCAAAAGCATAACCAACAACATGGAACATCCCAAAACCTCCTTAAACTGCAGCTCATGTCCTCGCAAAGGACAACACTGGCAAACACCGAGTCTGGCATGTTCAGAGCAGGAGAAAAACACGACCCTGTGTTGGCAATAACCCAGACCCAGGGCCTGGGTGTGCCTGGGAGAGGTTTGTTTGCTCAATGCACAGCACAGGAGATGTTCAGAGTTGGACACTTCACAGAATCCTGGAATGGTTTGGGCTGGGAGGGACCTTAAAGCCCATCCAGTGCCACCCCTGCCATGGGCAGGGACACCTCCCACTGTCCCAGGCTGCTCCCAGCCCTGTCCAGCCTGGCCTTGGGCACTGCCAGGGATCCAGGGGCAGCCACAGCTGCTCTGGGCACCCTGGGCCAGGGCCTCCCCACCCTCACAGCCAACAATTCCTTCCCAATATCCCATCCAGCCCTGCCCTCTGCCACTGGGAAGCCATTCCCTGTGTCCTGTCCCTCCAGCCCTTGTCCCCAGCCCCTCTCCAGCTCTCCTGGAGCCCCTTCAGGCCCTGCAAGGGGCTCTGAGCTCTCTCTGGAGCCTTCTCTTCTCCAGGTGAGCACCCTCAGCTCTCCCAGCCTGGCTCCATAACCTCTGAGCCTTCAGAATCCTGACTGGTGGGATTTACCTGCCTGGATTTAGACATTCAGGGTGGAAGGAACTCCCCTGTGAGTCACTGCAGCCCTTTGTGGCTGAAGAAATGAATCACACCCTTGAACTCCTGATTCCTCTTCAGCTCTAAAGCTGCCCAGGCAGGGACACATTGATGGAACAAACATCAAAACACAGCATCACAAACCCCACTAGAGGAGTCTGTTTGCTCCTCTCTTGGGTGGGGTTTTTTAGACTGATTTTAGGTACCTGTCACTTCGTGTGCCCTAATAATCCAACAGCATTTTCTACTTACTTAACTCTAAAAGGCAACAACACCCCCCCAGACACGTTCAGATCATAAATATCCACAACTGTAATAGCAATAAAAAGGGCAATCATACCACTCAAGTTTCGACTGTTAATTCTAAAATTTAGAGGTGCAAAAGGTTTTGAGGACACAATTCTCCCACCTGGAAAAAGGAGAAAAGAAAAAAAAAAAAGCACAGTCAGCTCCATTATTTGTTCTAGAAATAACTTCTTATTAAATATAACCCAGTACAGAGCCCTAAAGAGCAGCCCTATAAACCTGCCCCTTGTATCCCATTAAAAAAGAAATAAATCCCTTAATTCTTATTCTGACAGCCCCAAGAAAGCCAGTCTATGATTCCTGCCAGGTGACACCTCAAGGATCACTTTAAAATGACAGATTTGAAACATTGGGGAAAGAAAAAAACATTAATTCTCAGCGGCAACCTAAAGAAATTTCAATTATCTCCTTCCTCCTTGGGATCTTTTATACACAAGCCCCCAAAGCCCTTTTATTTAGAGGCCACTAATCTCCATTTCATGGGTATTTGGGGTCATTCAGCCCAAGGCAGAGCCTGAGCACACTCTGGGAAAGAAATCAGGTTTTGTAAAGGGTTCTTGAACCAGCCCCACCTTCCCACTGCTCTCAAGCCACCATTAAACAAGTTTGAAAACTAAAAAATAAACCAGTTTAATTAAAGAAAACAGCTTAAATTTGGAGGTTTTATGGTTTGCAGCAGAGCCCAAAAGCCACATTATTTATTTCAGCACAAGGCTGTGCCACGGGAAGCCACAGCTGCTTTGTTCACACCACACATTTTTCTTGTCAGAAATTGTTATTTCTGCCATTTCTGCCACAACCAAGTGAAATTGTTGCTTATCCCAGTGGTTAAGAGCAAAGAAAAGACACCCAGGGCAATGGAAAGGCTGTGGTGGGGTTAGTGGGTGTCCCAGGGTGGCTTCTCAAGGAGCATCCAGTGACAGTGTCCCTTTTTTATGGCATTGTGGAACCATTAAGGTTGGAAAAGACCTTTAAGATCATCAAGGCCAGCACCACCACCATGGTCACCACTAAACCCTGGCTCCAAGTGCCACCTCCACAGGTTTCTGAGCCCAGGGATGAGTCTTCCAGGGATGGAGACTCCAGCATTTCAATACTCAGGAGTTTACATCCAGCGCTAAACAGGACAGCTCTGACCAGGAGAGCCCAGGAAGTGAATTCTGTATGGAATTACAGCTGTGCCTCTGCAGCCAAGAACCATGGAATGGGTTGGGTTGGAAGGGCTTTAAAGCCCATCCAGTGCCACCCCTGCCATGGCAGGGACACCTTCCACTGTCCCAGGGTGCTCCAAGCCCCGTCCAGCCTGGCCTTGGGCACTGCCAGGGATCCAGGAAGTTTGGCCTTGGCTGTTGGGTGTTCTGTGGGCTCCCAAAAGAGGGAAGGATGGACCAGAAGCTCCTCCCAACCCAACCCTGCTCCAGAGCCTTCCCAGCAGAAGGGATGCTCCAAGGAGCCAGGCAGGTCTGGGCAGACAGGAAGGTGGGAAGCAGGAATCCCACTGTGGTGCAGACACTTGGCCCCAAGGCACAGAACAAACCCCCCAGCCCAGCTCTGCCAGCTGGAACTGAGGCCCCTCTCCCACCCCAGCTCCCACAGGCATCAGGAAACCAAGAAAACATTTCCAGCTGGATTTACCTTCCTTCATGTTCGCAAAGCGCTCCTTCAGCTGGTGATCCACCTCCGGCCCGAAGGCAAAGTTATTCACAAAAATAACACTGCAAAACAACGATCCAGTTAAAGATCAGGGAGCCAGGAACACCCCACAGGGACCCCCAGCCACGTCACAGCCACTTGGAGCCTTCCCAGCCACCCCTGCCGTGGACCAATCTGCTTGTCCCCAACTCTACAGCTCCTGCCACCCAACACACAGAGAGCAACGCTGAGCACAACAGACACTCTTCATCCTGTTACCTCTTGGTGGGCACTTCAAATACTGCACAAAATATCAAAATATATTTCAGAACATAACATGGTTTGGGTTGGAAGGCACCTTAAAGCTCACCCATTCCCATCCCTGCCATGGGCAGGGACAACTTCCACCAGACCAGGTGGCTCCAAGCCCACTCCAGCCTGGCCTTGGACACTTCCAGGGATGTGGCAGCCACAGCTGCTCTGGGCACACTGTTACTCCTCCAGCTCTAAATTCCCTGTAATGCCAGAAGACAGTGACATCTCAGCACATTTTCCCTGTCCTAAACCCAGCACTTCAGCCCTACCCACAGAAAGACGAATTGGATCTTTCTTTCTGGGTTAGGAAATTCAGTGGGGGCGGGGAGGGGATGTTCCTGGGAAAAAAAAATCATATGGAAGCAAAGAAATCTGCACAGAGGTAGAATCCCACAAAAGATAAAAGGGTTTGGGAATGAAACAGATTAAAAAAGAAACACTCCTTTAGTTTTAAGGTCAAATCAGCCTGGTCTAACTGTCCCTGGAGCCCATTTACTACCAGACTGCAACAAGAGTCCTCAACACCTCTTGGAAGTGGCTGAGCTCCCTGCTGAATGAACCTGTCAGGGGAGCTTTGGGATGGAGCTCAGGGAAATGTTCTTCCCCCCGAGGGTGCTGGGCACTGCCCAGGCTCCCCAGGGAATGGTCCCGGCCCCGAGGCTGCCAGAGCTCCGGGAGCGTTTGGCCACCGCTGCCAGGGGTGCCCAGGGTGGGGTTGTTGGGGTGTCCGGGCAGGGCCAGGGGCTGGACTGATGATCCTTGTGGGTCCCTTCCAGCTCAGGATATTCCAGGATTCTATGAGGTGTAAAAGCCATCCTGGCCTATTGTTCCCATATGAAGAACGGATTTTTTTGCTGGAAAACTCCCTTCCCAGTGCCTCCACACATGAAATGTGTTTAACAAGGACACGGAGTTTAAGAGCAGCAGCCAAAGCTATTAAAAACCATGAATGAAAAAAAAAATGTTTATACACCAAAGGAAAAAAAAGTTTTTCTTGCTATGCCTTGCTCTTGGAAATTCGGGAAATCCTGCCTGGCAAGGAAAGCTAGCAGGGGTTTCTTCCTCCTCCTTCCCACATGCCAAAAAAAAAGGGCCTTGCAAAAGCACCAAGTGTATTAATGGGACTAGAAAGCATCCAGGAGAGGAAGGGGAAAAGCCAGAGCCTGCAGAGGTGTGTTTTTATAGCGTTCACTCTGGCACAGAATTTTGTGTGCACGTGCAGGGCACAGGAACCCCGAATCCCCCTTGGGCTCCGCCCTCGTTCCAGGAGCTTTCCCAAGCCACAGGCACAGGGACCCCTGGAATACACAGGGAACCATGTCCTGGTGCCAGCCCCATCCCTGGCAGTGCCCAAGGCCAGGCTGGCCGGGGCTGGGAGCAGCCTGGGACAGTGGGAGGTGTCCCTGCCCATGGCAGGGGTGGCACTGGATGAGCTTTAAGGTCTCTTCCAGCACAAACCATTCCAGGATTCCCTGATCCTGCACCAGAGCCAGGTGGAGCAGCACTGAGACACGCAATGAGTGCCATGCCACACAAACCAAACATCTCCCAGCACTTCTGGGTGCAGTCAGAGCTCCTGCAGCCAAAAATCACTCTAAAATTTTAAAATAATTCTGAGGAAAGTTGCCCAGGCAGCAGAGGAGTGTGCACTTGGAATAAAGCCTCAAAGCCAAACCCGAGTCACTGCAAGGCTGGGACAAGTCTGTCCACAAATTAAAAGGCACCTCCAGAAGAAAGTGAGGGACAGGATCCTGCAGGAGCCACCAGCCTGGCAGACGCCTCCTCCAGGCTCTCAAAACCAGAGCTTTGGGAGCAATCCAGAAATTGCCACAACTCTGAAGGCTTTCAGAGCCCTCTTTGACAACTGCCTTCCATTCCCCCACATCACAGGGTGGCCCAGAAGGTCATATAAAAATAAAGAGGGTTTTTTCTACCCATAAGGCTGAAAGAATGCAAAGCTTTAAAAATACAGACGACTTTTATTGCTTTTAACAAATTTACTCCCTTTCTGCTCCCTCAGAAAGGAGCCTAACCCTCTGTGCAGTTCTCCACATATATAAATCTTCAAGACAATTAGTTTAAATGAACTTCCAATTCAAGTTGAAACAAACTCACTTGTGTCTTTCCCTTTTTATTAGGGGGAAAGTGAGCCTGTGTGCCCCAATAGCCAAGATAAGGAGGGTTTTGCCAGAATCCCTGACATGAACTATAGGGATATGCAAAACAAATGGAGGTTTGTGCTCCTCTTCTAACTAGAATTTAACTTGGATACACCCTTGTATGGAATATCATGGGACATGCACTCAAAGCCGTTCTTCTAGTCAGAAAACAGGATCTAAAGAGGCCAGTGTAAGAGTTGGCAGATAGACTTGGGGTATTTGCTATGGAAATTCTATATAAAAAGCTGGCCAGCCTCCCAATTTCCATTATACAAACTCCCAAACATCCAGCTCAGCAAGCAGCATTCAATTGCTGTACTGTACCTTGTGTTTGCAATCCTCTCTCTCCATTCTTCTGAGAGGAAGTCACCTCTTTCCAGCTTCAAACAAGACAAAGAACACAGAAACACAGAGGAGTTAACAGGGTTCCCTCCTGCTCCCGTCAGAGAGGGACAAACAGGCTGGACCAGCTCCCCGACCCCACAGCAACCAGGGACAAATGAAGCCTTTTGGAAACGCAGAGATGAAGCAGGGAGAGCTGACCCTGCTCATTCCTCAGATCCCAGAGGTTTCTCCCTCCCTGCTCCCACCCTCGGCCGCGCTCCTGCGTGGGAAGAACAGGGAAGGGTCTCTGGCTGCTCCGTGGAGAAGCCAGAAGTGCTGGCACCCATTCCAAAACTGACCAGCAAATGCCTCCTGAATGCCAGGAGGAGCAAATGCCAGCACCCCAGGGCTGGTGATCCCCCCTCAGCAGAGGGAGCTGAGCACGGATTGGGAGCAGCTCCTGCTGGGAGCCCTGGCTCCCAGCTCAGGCTCTTGCTGCACTGCACAAACAAGCATCTGATTTTGTGGTGCTAAATATAAACCTTGAGCACTTCTAACACTTTCAAGTTGGAAATGAAGCAACATAAAGGCCTTATTTAAAAATAAATACAGTTCTGACTCCAGTGGCTTGTGGAGCACCTTTCTGATGACACCACATCAAGTCCAGGTGAACACAGAGCTCTTGCACAGATTAATGTTTTCTCAGTCGTGTTTTGGAAATGAGAGAGGAGTCCATGGGCCACACTCTTCTGCTGTGCCACAAGTCAGGCAGGAGGAGGGTTGGGGGAGGAAGATAAGAGGAGGAGAGAAAAAATAAGGTGCAACTCTATAATTAATGCTGATGACACCCTTTGAAGATGATGGTTTGTGCCAGAACCTCGGGAACATCAAAGCAACGGCAGCGACTGCCGAGGATCCTTTTTCTGCACTGATTTCTCTGCATGGGAAGGAGCGAGCATTTCACGTGGCAGCACTAATTCTCATTGAGTCACAACCCTAAAGTGCCAGCACTGCAGTGCAGGCGCTGGAACAACTTCCATAGCTCGGGGCTGGCTCAGCCTGGCAACATCCAAAGGGAGCTCCAGGGGCTGGTGCCACCCAGGGACACACAGGGGGTGACAAACGTGCCTGAGCCACTGGGAAGGACAAAGCCACAGGTGCCAACAGGAATGGGGCTGCTTCCAGGAGGAAAGGAAGGGGAAAACCACCAAAAATGTCCTGCTGCTACACCAGAGGGCTGAGAAAAGGGGACATTCAGGGTTCTCGGGCAACAGACTGAGAACTTTGTCAAGAGCTTCAAGTGCTAGAAACTGAACAGAGCAGGTAAGATTAGCTCAAGTTATTCAGAAATACCTGTTCCACCAGCTGGGCTGAAATCAGATTTAAACCAGAATTACTACCTGTGATCTCCCACCTTTGACATTCCTGCTGCAATAAAAACAAAGGATAAGCTGGAAGCTCAACTCAAAGATCCAACCTAAGGACATCTTGCTGGGTACTGTCAGAACCTGAACCCGAGACTCAACATCAAAAACGTTCTAAGGAAAGTTTTTCTCATCTCATATATAAGAAGAGATTTTTTTTCTGGATGTCTGCATGTGGACACCAGCTCTAGATTGATTTTAAGAGATAATTTTGTCTCAGTCTCACCTATTCTTGTAGTGAACAGTTCCACGGTTGAGTAATCAAGACAAAGTCCAAGAAAACCCACATGACAGGCAACTGTATTTATTCTATAACAACTTTTGCAAGTTAGCTTCTCTATGGCACCCTCCACACCACCAGCTCCTAACGTCTCCACAGGGTGTTCATACACTAACAGGGCAAGAAAAACGTTGGGAAAACCAGGAAGCACAATCCTAACGCCACAGTCTGCAAGAGAACAAAGAACCAGCGTAACATGAAACGATTTTGAAATGCTAACCTTCATATAAAGGTCTTGAAATCCAGCCTAAGTGGCTGTTAGGCTTTACTTGGGTCCAGTTTCACTGTGTGTTTGCCCTGTCTGTGTGGTTGGAAGAGCACTTATAACCAAAATCTCCAGGTTTTAACCTGGTATTACCCATGGAGGATGAACACTCTGCAAGCCAGAGCCATTTAACAATTCAAATGAACCACAGCCCAGCTTAAACACATCTATTTTTGTGTGGCACTGCTTCCCCTGCTCACGCTTTGCCAAGAGTCAAGGGAAAAACCTCACCAGGAAAAACACTGGAGTACAGAAATAATCAGATGATCAGCTGTGGCTGGGAGAAAATCGGTCATTTTTTCCCTCTGGAAGCAAGGCAGTGATTCCTGGATGCTTCCCTCTAACAGGGACTGAGCTGCCTGACCCCTGTACCCACTCCTTACCCACTGTGCTGGGGCAGGGATCAATAAATGACGCCCTAAAAGAAGGAGAGGAGCTCCTCACCCATCAACTGGCACAGAGGATCCAAAAAAAATCCCCCCAAAATCCCACTCAGCTTGGTGGTTTGCAATAATTTTGAGAGCGAAACAAGAACTGGAAAGGAAAGTCCAGCTGATTAATCCCTGCCCCGGGGCAGCAGCAGCTGAACCAGCAGAACGTGGTCCATGCTGGTCACCCAGGGAGAAGGGGACACATCCACACGGTGACAGCCACAGGGCCACACTCAATCTCTTCCTCCACTGTCCCCTCCCTCATCCTGTTCCTCCTCTCTCTCAGAAACTTAATCTCCTTAGTGAATAATGAATGGAAGGGACCATCTGTAACACAGATATTTTCATCTGCTTAGACAATGCAGGAGATGCTTTATCTAACAGGATAATTAGCTCAGCGAAATCGCCTCCAGAGCTGCTGCCTGCACTGCTTCTAAATTTAGAAGCCAGACCAGGTTTTTATTCAGGTTTTTCAAACAGACACTGCGGGAATACACTCAGCAGCATCTGATTCCTGTAGCTCTTCCTGCATCTGGATGGAAAGCAGCAGGTCCCAGCCCGGGGGAGGCAGCCAGAGGTGCACGGAGGGTTCATCATGGAGCAGAGCAGGAGTCTGGGAAGGTCAGGGCCCTGTGCTGAGGAGGAGGGCTGGGTTCTCACCCCAGAGCTGGCCAGGGAGGCTCTCTGGTAATGCTCCACAGAGCCATAAATTCACAGGCAGGATGCCTCATTCCAGCCGCCTCCGTGCAAACACTTGGCTCCCAAAACCCCGGCATTTCTGCCTGGAAAAGTACACATGGTTATTTTTAGGTCCCTGTTCTTTTCAAAAATAACCAGAGGCACGAATCCAAACCTCCAAAATGTGGCATCATTTCAAAGCCACAGGGGACGTTTGGAGGGCTTTTCAAATGCCAAAGTAGCAAATTTCCCACTGAAATGGGGCAGTCAAAACCATCGGGAGCAAACAGCTGGCTCATCCTTCCCTGAGTGCAGCTCCTGGCAGCAGGGAAGCTTTGAGGTACAGGTGATGTCAGGCACCATCACAAACCAGTCCTGGGCACTGCAGCTCTTCCACAACCCCCTGCTCCTGCTCAGAACAGGAGCAGCAGGCACACAGGGAGCCCAAACTTAGGGAGAGACCTGCAGGCCACAGAGCCAGGCTCGCACTGATTTGTGCCCAAAACTCAGCCCCAATCCCCAGGGCTGAACCACCTCCAGCCACCAGAAGCTTCTGGGGTTTCCTGGGACCATCCAGCCCAAATCCCACCTTCAGGAATGCTGACCTGCTTCCTGCTCTTGGTTTGATCATCATTCCCACCTCCTGCTGACACGAGCTTTTATGGAACGGGGCAGGAATTCTGTTATAACAACCCCGAGTAAATAAACACAAAACTAATCCTGGTTCTCAGCAGAGTCCAACGTGGGACTGCACTGACTCCCAACTGCTCTGAGCTCAGCCTGGGATCCTTCAGTTTGTGCTTATTTTGTCTCCAATATTTGGGATTTTGGGACCTCACGAAGCATTTCACAGGGACAAAATTTCCATTCCTAGTCTTCCTGTGTCCTCCAGGTACATCATGAGCAAGTCTGCTCTGTGTTTTCTTCTCTCAGGAAAAGGGAACAACAGGTCACAGGCACTGAGAAGTCAACAAAACCAAAAAACACCAAAAACTTTCTCCAAGGGGAGCCCAGGAAGAGAAGCACTTCGTGCTACTCGGCAATCTCATCCTGCCCCAGATACCTGAGATGGCTCCAATTCTGAGGCCACTTGAGGATATTTACAGTTGGAAACCATGAAAACCCATCTGCCTCTTAATTGCCATGCCGGGTTTTAATTTGATGTCTGCACATATGCAGGAATTCCCCAAGAAAGGCTCTCTAATTAGCCAGGCCTAATGATCTTCCAGAAGTCTCCTGCTTCCTTCAGATGAGCTTATGTGAAAAGAGTGGGGTAAAGTTAATCTTGGAAACTTCTCAGTTCCATGGGAAGAGAAGGGAGAAGATGAAAGGAGTTGGAACAAAGGGAGGTGTGGTGGAAGTGGGACATTCTAGTCCAAAAAGCTGAAGCAGATGATGATGATGAAAAGCTCTAGAGAAGGAGGATCCTTCCCTTGGAATGCAGGAGAGAAGAGCAGCAAAGGATCTGATTTTCCCTAAATGAGCAGGAATTGCACATTCTCAAGCAGAGCAGGAGATGTAAATATTCATTTAACAGGATTATGAGACTCAGTGACCAACAACAGCTGGAGATCAGGAGCCTCCCAAGCCAACGCATGAGGAGCAAACTCCTCCCACTCCTCTCATGCCCCACATGGATCTCCCCCCTCTCCAGCTGCAGGGATGATCCAGCTGTGCCTCTGCAGAGCCTCGGGCATCCAACACCCCCCAGGACACTTTGCCACTTGTAGCTGGGGAAGTTAAATGCTCTTTTATCACCAAGTGACTACAGAACAACTGAGGCTGCAATTTTGTGTGGAACCATTGCTTAAGAGGGTTTTTTTTTTTCATAATTGTGGACAAAATAGGGTGGAAATACACCTGAAGAATCAGGGTTTACTTTAAATGTTGTCACTGGGCCTTGCCCTCCAGAGTTCATTTCCAAGCTCAGAACTTCCAGCAGTAACAACAATCCAGTGGGGAAGGCCAGGAGGTGAATTTGAAGGCTGCAGAACAATTTGGTGAAGCAACAGTGACTGCCCTTCTCTCCAAGGCTTTTCAAACACAAGTTTATTGTTTGGGACATTCTGGGGGTCGTGGGTTTTTGTTTGTTTACATTCCTAGCAACTTTCTTTTAATGGTAATCTGAAAAATCCTGCTGGGAGGATTTGGGGCAGGTTACAAAAACATCATGAGCTTCTGAGTCTCTTGGACTGCTGCAAAAGGCAAAAAAGGACAGCAAATATTTCTCAGAGAGACTGTACCAGGTGGGAAGGCTGGAGATGGTGAAAAGCTACCGAGATAATGATTTCCCAAGTAAGAAGGAATTGTTGAGATGCACAAACCCAAACAAGCATGGAACACTCTGCTAAAGTCAACTTCTCAGCAGATCACTTTTCAGGGAGAACCCAAAATCCATTTGAATTGGAAATCTCTAACTGTACTGGGATCCTGGCTGTTAAAATAACCCAAAAACCCAGCACGACCCTGCAGGCCCAGCTCCAGGATTTATTGCTGCCTTAGGCACCACAGTTCTTACTTTTACAGCAAGAGAGAACCACCATCCATAAAGTTCAGCCAAAGCTGCAGGTGGGATCCAAGGTTCTTCCCACTGAACTTCTGCCAAGCTCCCTCCCCTCCTCCAGCACTTGATTCTTCTCAAAACATGGATTTTTCATCTGACTGCCTGTAACACTGGAGTGGAATTCATGAGTTGAGCTCTGCTGAGGACAGATTATTTCAATTTGTGCTTATTTTGTCTCCAACATTTGGAATTTTGGGACCTCACAAAGCATTTTGCAGGAGCAAAGTTGTTTTCCAGAAAGACAAAGATGCCGGGCTTTCCATTCCACATCTTCCTGTGTCCTCCAGCTGCATCATGAGCACGTCTGCTCTGTGTTTGACAGCCACCTATAGCAGATGCTGCTAAGGAGTTCCTAAGGAAAATAAACTGCCCAGCAAAAGTCGGTTTGATGAATAAAAATGAAATAAAATCTGCCCTGTGTGCCCAGAGTAAAAGCCCAAAATCTGTGCTCAAGCATCACTCCAAGGTGACAGGAAACCAACTTTCCTTCAGACAAGAAGTGCTGCAAGTGTTTCCGTCTTCCCCCAAAAAACCCCCAGATTGCATATTCAGGGAAATTTTACCCTAAACACTGCAGAAAACAGAGTTATAAAAGCAGAAGAACCTGGCAAAAATAAGAAGCTTTGTTTCAATATAGCACCAGACTCCGTCACTTGGAATGCTCAATATGGAAATGCTGCCTAAGGCAAGCAATATGCTTCCAATATTTTAGTCCAAGTTTCTCTCCTATTCCTTAAATTACCCAGCTCAGAAGCAGAGTATCCTCAGGAACAATTCCTTTCATGTCATGCCAGCTGGGTGACACAATGGAAAAATGCCATATGGCCACTTCAGGAAGAGTAAAGCATTCCCAGTGCTTCCACAGCAGGAAGGAATTAGCAGCCTGATACCAATGCTGCTGCAGACCAGTCCCCCAGCAGGCCCAGCATCCCCTGGAAGGGAATCCCACTATCCAGAACAGGAATTCCAGGAGGGAAGTGCTCAGGGGCAGGTGGGACCAGCACCCTGCCAGCCTGCTTCCCAAAGGGAGAGCTGGAACAGCTCCACTACAAGATGAGAGCTCCAAGGATCCCAGCGGACAGAAAACTGGGAAATAAAGGCTGGTCAGCTCCAACTGCCCTGGATCCCACACTGCTGGGTGCTGAAGCCAGGGATCTCAGCATCCCAGGAACTTGGCAAGGATGGTTCTGCACAGAAGGGAAGGGAAGGAGCAGTTCCCCCATCCCTGCTCACTCCTGGGTGCAGGACACGTGTCCAGCTGCAACCTCTGAGCAGTGACCCAGCCTCCCTGGGATATTAGGGAATATCCCTGATCCACCCGGCCTCTTCCCTGACCATAGGAAAGTGGCAGAAGCATAAATAGATGTGTTCTCAAAACTCCCAGTGGGTTCCTGTTGTACATCCATTTCCTGGCTGGAAAGTGATTAACCAGGCAGCAGATTTTCTTAAAGACAATTACAAAGGGGAAGAAAGGGAAAAGAGAAGGAATGGCACAGGGCAGGGTATGGATTTGCACATGCCTCACACCATCCTTGGAGCGCAAAATACCCTCAAAGATAAAGAAACATCGGGAGGAAGGTAGGGAAATCCCAGCACAACCCTCACCACAGGCAGCAAGATCCCCCAAGGTGACCCATTTACTCCTCCTGCTCCAGCTCCACCCTCAGAGCATCCAATTCCAAACGTTTCCAAATCAGAACTAACCATCCACCACCCTCCCCTGAGAACCATCCAGCCTGTTAATGGTTCCTGGAGCTTCCTGCTGCAATCTCCATCCATCCAGAACCTCCGCCCCTGCCATCCCATCCCCTCCAGAACTGGTCCCAGGTGGCCACACCTTCCCTGCCTGCAGAACCAAAGCTTCAGCTTTTATTTCCAGCAGGAGAGGTCAGAACCCCAAGGAGGAGCTGCCACACCTGGCAAAAACCCTAATCCATGGAGAGAGGGAGGGACAAAGGAAAAGGGGATTTAACACAAACAGAAGACTTGTGGCAGCCCCAGTCAGAACAACATTTTAGAAGAATAAATCTTCCTGGAGTTTCTGGAAGGACCTGGAAGTGCTCCCAATAACACCATGCCCCACGTCAGGCAAGACAAAGAGAGGGGTCTGGGAGGATACACTGGAAACCCCATCCCCAGGATCAAGACAAGAGCCAGGAATCAGCTGTGGCTCAGCTGCTGGTGGCTGAGGAAAGGCTGGAGGGGACTTTACAAACTCTGCACGTGACTGTGGATCCCGATCTGCAGCTGAGTCTCACTCACTGTGTATTCTGCATGTTTCTTCCCATACCATTTCATCCATTTTCTGAACTCTCTGTCCATCGTCTGCAAGAGGGAGGAAAACCAAAACCGGCTATTAGGACAGCTCATATTTCCAATTCCATCCAAGCAATGCAGACACAGCTCTGAAGCACTCGCTGACCCCCAAGAATTCTGTCTGGTTGGAGGCTTTTTGCCATTAACATTCCAAGGACAGGCAGACACAGAGCTCCTGCTGTTCAGTTTCCTTAAAAAACCAAACCCTCCCTTCCTTAGGGCCAAGGCAAAGCTGGCATCTTCACCCCCCGCTTCCCATGGAAGTTCCATGTTCTAAGAAAAGCCCTTACAGTGCCCAGCACTAAAAGTGGCCCAACTTAAGTTGTGGTGCACAATCCCACAGGGAGGAGGCGGGGGCAGCCCAGCCTAAGCCCAGGGAGCAAAGGCACGACCAGGACAAAGCCAGGTCTGATGGGGTCACTGAGGAGGCAGAAGGCAGCAAGCAAAGCATCCCAGCAGCAAAGAGGGAGAATCCTGCTTCCCACAGCAGCTTGGAAAGCTTCAAACTGCACCCAAACACACCGGGGTGCAGAGGAGGGAGGGCTCTGCTGTTTTCTGTTGTCCGCAGAGGGCAGAAAGGAACAAAATCCCAGTATCCAGACAGCTCAGTGCCTCCCACATCCCCATCACCACATTTCCAGCAGCCTGGCCCCAGCTGATCTTTAGGATTTGGCCCAAATTTGGAGGTGAGCTTCCCTCTCTGGAGATATCCCAAACCCACCTGGACACATTCCTGTGTCACCTGCTCCAGGTGACCCTGCCAGAGGTTCCTTCCAACACCAACTACTCTGTGATTCTGTGCGAGAAGCCCAGCAGGAATTCTGATCCCACTGACAACCCAGAGATGGTAGAAACATCCATCAGCAGCTCAACAAAACTGTGTGTGTTGACAGGAGTGTTTTAAAATTCTTTATGCTCAAAAGCATTCTGAAGCTGAGCAGGATAACTCAAAAATCCTCAGTATTTTCATGTACAAACTTACATTTTAATTTATCAAGGCAATTTCACTAAAGCAAATCCATAACATTCCTCCTCTTTAGGTGAAGCTTTTCAAATTCTATTCTCTATCAGTTATCTGGGTGCTATCATCATGGTACCCAGAGATGTGGTGCCACAGCCAGTCATAACTGCAAACTCAATCCACCTTCTTCCACGAGTATTTGGAGCATAACTGGGCCCTAACACAGGCACAAGGCAGCTCCACACACTCTGACACTGCAGCAGCTCCTTGGTTGTTAAACCTGACAGGATTTAACCAGGGAAATAATGCAGAATATTTTGTTCACCCAGCAATCTCTTGGAAGACTTGTGAAACTGAAGGTACCCCAGCAGTGACTACTCCAAATACCGAATTTGTGGGTCATTCTTTTGTTTGCTGATTTCACTAAAGCCTTGTGTTTGCACAGTGACAGGAAGGGGGATTAGTGAAAGCGAGGATTTCACTTTTCCTTATAATGCTGATCTTTAATGATAAATACAGAGGGGATTCCTGGCCTTGTAAATGCTCCAGAGCAAAACCAGGATGTTCACACAGAGGGACTGCAGAGCCCTCCAGGTAAAAACTTCCACTGAGTCCTGGCAGGGAAAACAAAGTGGATTTTTAGGTCCTTGTCTGATCCTCCTCACCACTGTGTTTATGCATTTTTGCCCACATCACTGAAAAGGAGGATCAAGGAGTTTTATTTATTCCCTTCCTCCATGAGGGATCATTTTCCAGCCTGTTCAGGCTGAATCAGTGTGTTCTGACAATTCAGAGGGATCGGTTTCTGTTCAGGCTACCGAAGAAAGCAAACTCCTTGTGGTAAGACATGACTGACCTTCCCTGTGTGCTTGTGGCCTCCCAGGTTTGCTTTGAACTCATCATCTGTGTGTGTCCCATTGGCACAGAATTAGAAGTGTAAAGAAACTTGACTAAAGCAACCTGACTAAACATTATCACACAATCATGGAATGGTTTGGGTTGGGAGGGACCTTAAATATCGTTTAGCTCCACTCTCTGCCATGGGATACCTTCCACTGTCCCAGGCTGCTCCCAGCCCCATCCAGCCTGGCCTTGGGCACTGCCAGGGATCCAGGGGCAGCCACAGCTGCTCTGGGCACCCTGGGCCACCCTCACAGCCAAGAATTCCTTCCCAATCTCTGATCTAAATCTCCCCTCCTTCAGCTTCCGGCCATTTGATGGTTTTCCTCCCTAAGGTGCCTCCTGAGCAGTTACCCACCAGACACCCAGCACAGGCCTCAGGAGGAGCCTCTGGTAGTTTAATAACTGAAAAAGGGGCATCACCACCACAGGTAGAAACATGGCCTTTAAAATATTTAAGAATTAATGGTTTGGTGAATTTATTCCTGAATTTGCTGCTTGTTGTGGCCTCTGGGAGCTGCGTGAGGGCCATTCCAGACACGGAATGACCGCAGGGATTTGGGTGAAGCTTGTACGGCACTCCCTTTTGAACAGGCCCTGTCATTATTGTTAAAAGAACTTTCAGGGCCTGAAAACATTCCAGAAAGGTGCCAGTGCTCCTTCTGAGCACTCTAGACTGGACACACTTCTTTCCTCAAGCACATACTTGCACTGCAGGCTGATATTTCACTGCTCCAGGACTGGCTGATCCGAGAAGCAAAAATCCAGCAGGGCTGAAGTTCTGCTTTTCGTGCACCAGAGCTCAGCACCAACACCCAGCACAGCCCAGGCTCGCCCCAGGCTCACCCACCTCGGCGTACTTGGCTGGAATATCAGCTTTCTCCACTCCGTAGTGATGTTTGCAGTTTGTGGCTGCAGCCACTTGAAGCACCACCTGCCCCACACCTGCAGGGAACAAAAACCCCAGAGCTGAGAGGGCTTTCAGGGAAACCACTGCAAAGGGAGAGAAGGTTTGAGAGCAAAGTGCACACAAAAAAAGCAGCTGAACTGTGGGACTGGGCTGAGGGCAGTTCAGCTGGCAGGTGTCTGACACTCCCAGCTGGAATGCACATTTGGGCATTCCCAAAGTCATTCCCACTTCCCTGGTGCTGCTCAGTCCCTGAGCTCAGAGCATGAAACACCTGATTTATTTCTGAGGACAGCAGATTAAAGCATCTGCCACGGGCCTGTGACCCAAGCAGCAGCACTCCAGGCCCCAGATATGATCTTCTTTAACCTTCCTGGACAAACAATTCTGAGAATCAATGCAGATTTTTTTTTTCCCCTCCAGATGGAAAAGAGTTCCTCAGCTCTGATGACTTTCTAAAGGTCTCATCTGAACATCAATCCCTGACAGGAAATTTCAGTCAGTCCCACTGAGAGAGGAAGCAGGGGGAAAAAAATCACTGAAGAGCCTGACTGGAGATGTTTTAAGGTTCAGGGGTACAGCAATCCTACTGTATCTGAATTTAAAATCTATTCTAAATATATATATATTTAAATTTATTTCTATATATTTTAATATATATTTTTAATATATTATGTATTTTATTATTATATTAATTGAATACTTAATTATTCTACAATCTATTATTTTATTATGTATAACATCTATAAATATTAAATATTTATGTATCACTGTTTTATATTTAAAATATACTTTCAAATTGAAAATACAATTTTTTTTACATGTATTTTTCCCCAGAAGTCCTGTATCACACCAACAACAAAACCCACACATACTTGTTTGGGTTTAAATGTGTTAAAACTTCAGAACACATCAAGCAGGAGGGGAAATTCTTATTACTCCTTTCCTGTTCTGAACCAGATTTTACCAAGAAAAAGAACATCACCTACTTACTCAGTATCTCTCTTGCACATGTGCTTGAGTCATACCTGGTTTCCTCACCAACTAGACACATCTATTTCCTTTTAAAACTCGACTCTGTTGCAGCTGTGGGTTAAGATTTCGTGGGGTTTCACAACTGTTAAAGTGAACTATGAAAGCTGTTTCGACACACTGACAAGTCAGAGGCAAAAAAACTTCACTTTCAGATTCCACACAAGTGTTTNTGCAGATTTTTTTTTTCCCCTCCAGATGGAAAAGAGTTCCTCAGCTCTGATGACTTTCTAAAGGTCTCATCTGAACATCAATCCCTGACAGGAAATTTCAGTCAGTCCCACTGAGAGAGGAAGCAGGGGGAAAAAAATCACTGAAGAGCCTGACTGGAGATGTTTTAAGGTTCAGGGGTACAGCAATCCTACTGTATCTGAATTTAAAATCTATTCTAAATATATATATATTTAAATTTATTTCTATATATTTTAATATATATTTTTAATATATTATGTATTTTATTATTATATTAATTGAATACTTAATTATTCTACAATCTATTATTTTATTATGTATAACATCTATAAATATTAAATATTTATGTATCACTGTTTTATATTTAAAATATACTTTCAAATTGAAAATACAATTTTTTTTACATGTATTTTTCCCCAGAAGTCCTGTATCACACCAACAACAAAACCCACACATACTTGTTTGGGTTTAAATGTGTTAAAACTTCAGAACACATCAAGCAGGAGGGGAAATTCTTATTACTCCTTTCCTGTTCTGAACCAGATTTTACCAAGAAAAAGAACATCACCTACTTACTCAGTATCTCTCTTGCACATGTGCTTGAGTCATACCTGGTTTCCTCACCAACTAGACACATCTATTTCCTTTTAAAACTCGACTCTGTTGCAGCTGTGGGTTAAGATTTCGTGGGGTTTCACAACTGTTAAAGTGAACTATGAAAGCTGTTTCGACACACTGACAAGTCAGAGGCAAAAAAACTTCACTTTCAGATTCCACACAAGTGTTTCACTGGGAAGGGTCACAAAATCCCATGTTCAGATATGAAGGGCATAAAGCAAATCCAGCGAAAACAGATGAATCCTTAGGGATGCTACTTTATGGGTCAAACATCATTTTTAACATTTCTTCTCCTTCACGAGTGTATCCAACAATACCAACAGAAACCAAGGAGTTTGTAACAAGAGTTTATTGCACGGCAGGCTGGTATTCCACTGCCACCAGAAAAGAGGTCTGGGCTGTTGGTTTGGTTCATTTAATCATGGCATGAAAAGCAGGAGCATCTTTGGGGATTATCTAGAAAAGATGCTTATCCTGTAACACAATCCCTAGTCCTGGTTTGCTTCCCAAATGTGGGGTTTTTTAAAGTATAGACAGCAAAGGAAAAGAGAAGAAGGAGTTATTTGGTCACTTACCACTGCCCAAGTCAACGAACAAATCATCCTCTGTCATTTTAATCTCATCGATCATTTGGGCCACCAAGTCAAAGGAAGTTTCTCCGTAGACCTCAGGGGAGAAGGGCTCGTAGTTGTTGAGTTTCTCGGGGTCTGTGACCGAGTGGTTGTAGACCTGCTGCAGGATGTGCCTCAGGAGCCCGTTGGAGGGACGCGTGTTCAGCTTCATGGGCTGCGTCGTCCCCTTCCACTGCGGGGGGACAGCGGGGACGAGGCGTGAGCCCACCGTGGGGCCAAGGAAATGGCACCAAAGGCAGCTGAGACATGAGGGACAGGCCCCTCCCAGCCCCTCGCCCCCAGCCTGGGCAGCGGGTGCTCCTTAAAGATAAAAACAGTGAACGGAACTGGAGCCAGGCTGAGAGAGCTGGGGCTGCTCACCTGGAGAAGAGAAGGCTCCAGGGAGAGCTCAGAGCCCCGGGCAGGGCCTGAAGGGGCTCCAGGAGAGCTGGAGAGGGGCTGGGGACAAGGGCTGGAGGGACAGGACACAGGGAATGGCTTCCCAGTGCCAGAGGGCAGGGCTGGGTGGGATATTGGGAAGGAATTGTTGGCTGTGAGGGTGGGCAGGCCCTGGCCCAGGGTGCCCAGAGCAGCTGTGGCTGCCCCTGGATCCCTGGCAGTGCCCAAGGCCAGGTTGGATGGGGCTTGGGGCATCCTGGGGCAGCGGGAGGTGTCCCTGCCATGGCAGGGGTGGCACTGGGTGGGCTTTGAGGTCCCTCCCAAACCAAACCAGTCTGTGACACTGCAGAAACAGCACCCCAGCAGTTGCTCTGCACTTTGTCACACCTCACTTAACAGAGAATTTCACAGCTGATAAAGGGGAATTTAAAGAGATGCAAAAAACAACAGGCAGTGTAAAGCTCAACACTGAACAGAGCTGGGGTAGTGTAAAGGTTTGTTCACTCCTTTTTTCTTTACTCTCCCCACTGAACTGACAGGTTAATTCTGCTTCAGGAGCTGTCACATGGGAGGGATCAGATGCACTCAAACAGGGAGTGGCAGGAAAGAGATGGAAATCAAGCTTCCTTTCTTCTTCAGAACAAAAAAAACCCATCCTAAGCATAAAAGTAAAGTTTTAAAAATGTCTACCTCTCCATTTGACAAAAACAAACAAAAAAAAGGGCAACTCCAGGACTCCTAAACATTCCTGTGATATTCAGATGGGAAGGAAAAAATTAGACCCATCAAGTTTGTCAGTTCAGACAGCAACTGCAAATGCTGAATAGACACTAATATTTAGCTGTTAACCAACACACACGTGAAGGTGCCTGAATCCTAATAAGCACAAGTTTTTAGGCCCAAAAAATTAAGAAAATTCCAGCAAAAAAGGCTCATTGCCATAATACTGCACACTTCAAATAATTCCCATAAGCACAGCAGAGAAAAAAATCCACCTATGCTTTGAAATTAAGCAGAATAGTAACATTATTCATTGTTCATGTTTTGCTTCCTCCAGTTCAACCTTTTATGGGGGTAAGAGAACCAAAAAGCTCATTAAATTGGCCTGAAAAGAGATTACATTCTACTTTAGCCAGAGATCCCACAGGCCAAAGCAGCTGAACTGTGGCAAGGAAATTCCTAAGCCATGGATCATTTCCACAACACACAGGAGAGTTCATATGGATTATTTAAGTACCCATAAGTCACAGATTTCCCTGTGCAAAAGTCAATCTATATGAGAAATCCCTGTGTTAAACGCAGATAAACCTTTCCTTCCCCCTAAAGGCAACTCAGCTGTTTCCAAGTGCCAAAATAACAGTGCCAGAAGTGCACAAGGAACAGCAACAGCTTTGAGTTTGGGAACAAAAAGTGGTGTTTAATTTCCTTTCTTTCTGTAAAAATGTCCCTCCAATATGAACTCCTCGACTGCCCAGGTGTGATCAAGAAAATAAGTTTAATACCAAGCTCAAGCCCCCCAAATATGGGAGTGCTGGATGTCGCTGGTGCTACAGGAACAGGTATAACGCAGCACTGAGTCAGTCCCAGCTCTCTGCTGTTCACCACCTGAACCCAAACCTGGCACACAAACCATGGCAGGGCCCCAGCTCATCACTCACCAACTGGTGGATGCTGTCGATGGCTCGGTTGTACTTGTCACACAGTCTCTGCATGCTCTCAAAGCTGGGGAGAGAACACAGGGGCAGCTCAAAACAGGCAGGTTTGAAGGTAAAACCGTGGGCTTTTCCATCCCCTTGCCTAGTAGGGATTTAGGGTTTGTTTCTCTCAGAATATGGAATTACGTACACAGATTTAAGACTTTGTTTCCTTTAAATAAAATCCCAGTAGACCAGGAGTACGTGACAAATAATATTAGTTCCTTTACTGTAAGTCATACTTTGAGTACAGCCCTTTTCCTGGCGAAGTTCTGTATTCTCAGAACCTCTTCTCCATATTTTCAGCCGTGCAGAAATTTAAGAGATCTGTACATTTTTCTCCTTTTTGCTGTCATCTCTCCCAATAATCAGTCCTGAGACAAGCAGAGGCTTTTCCAGAAATTCACTCTGGGACTGAAAATGCAGGCAGAGCCATGACACAGCCCAAACCATCACCCATCAGGAAAGCCTGGGGATTGCTCCATGGGCTGGCTGGGATTACGGTCAGCCCAGGCAGATGCCTTAATGACACAAACTGAGAGGATTAAATCAATTTATCTCAGGCCAGGAAAGAAAGGATATTCCTGGGAACATCAGTCATTACATAATCAGACCCACAAAGCAGCAGCACAAACAATACAAGGAGTTACAGGAGTGACATCATTAAACCATGGGCATTCCCAAAGCTGGGAAGGGATGGGGGACCAGGGGACATCAGAAGGGACATCCAGTCTCTTGTGATCCTCAGGGTCACTACAGTGGCCAGGACACCTCTCCCGTGAGCTCTGCCCATTCCATCCCAAGCTTCCAGCTGCCTGTGCCTGTTTCCACGTTGGGAAAAACAAGAGGCTGCAATGGGGTTTGTCTGCATTTCCATAACCTGCTGCTTCTCCTTCACATCCTTGGCTCAGCCCATCTGCTGCCAGCGATTTTTCTGACAAATTTTTTCAAAGGAAGAAAAAAGACTGAAACCATTACTAAATTCCAGTTCATGACTTCCTTGAAAAGCTGCAGGAAGGTAATGGGGGGTGACTTCGGGGAACAGAGGGCTTTCACTTTTATTCAGTATTGCTGCCAACCACACTGATGGTCCCCAGTGAAACACACCCAGTGAGGGTGCCAGAACCACAAAATTACAGCAATGCAATTGCTGTGAGTAATCCACAAATGCAAACGAATGGATTTTAATGGCAAGGGATGCTTGACCCTGATTGCTCCTCTTGAATTTTCCAGGAGAAAGAGAGGGACTAACAAGTCTTGCAACGAAACAATTGAAAATTGAGAGAAGAGGAAGCAATACCTTAAGCAGATCATGACAGAAGTATCTGGTGCTTGGGAGGTTTAGGTTGGATATCAGGGAAAATGTTCCTCCCCCGAGGGTGCTGGCACTGCCCAGGCTCCCCAGGGAATGGTCCCGGCCCCGAGGCTGCCAGAGCTCCAGGAGCGTTTGGCCACCGCTGCCAGGGGTGCCCAGGGTGGGGTTGTTGGGGTGTCTGGGCAGGGCCAGGGGCTGGATCAATGATCTCTGTCGGATCCAACTCAGGATATTCTGTGATTCTACTCAGAGCAATGCAGTTTCATCTGTAAACTTAGTTCTAACAGTTCAGTCATTCTGTGGACTTGGATAAATTCAGTCTTTCCCATGAAGGCAGCTGAGGAGGTTTCTATAAACTGCAGCTTGAGCATTATCCCTTTCCCCAGCAGAGCCAAGACCACGCTCAGAACCTTCCACAGACACAGCACAGGTCAGGATCTGCCTCTCCCAGCCCAGAGGGGAATGTCCCGTAACAAACATTCATTTTGAACTGCTTGTGGGTGTGAATTCCCAAGTAACTCAGGCACCTCAGAACCCCTCCAACTGCCCAAAACACCCCTGGGAATTTCACCTTTTGATTCAGCCCCCACCCAGCAGGAAGGGGAGGGAGGGGAGGGTGCACCTCCCACTGACACACAGCTCTGCCATGCCCTGTTGTGAACAGGAATTCCTGGTTACTACAGGAGTGGAAACCTCTGTGCCATTGAGATTCCCAGCCTGGCTGCACTCCAAGGGCGCAGATACCGATCATTGTTTCACAGTGAGTAATTCAACGTACAGCAGAGCTGCACTCGAGCCGTGTGGAGTTTCCAATTATGTCCTTAATCCAACCGCCTTTGCCAATGTTGCTGTTACACATTTCCTACCAAAATAACTCCGGCAGAGCCTGAAGCCAGTTCTGAAAGAAAACTTCGGTTGGTAGTGTCTAAGAATAACCAGTTACACACTGGTTCACTACACCCCGTGCTGGCCTGAAGTCCTGCTGGGAACAAAAACATTCCTCTCACCTTTTAGTATCATAGTCAATTAAAACATAGTTTTCCATGGCAAGCTTGAGATCTGGGATTTCTTCACAGACCCACCTGGAAGGAGAGAAGAAATAATGAATAGAGGTATTGCCAATTAAGTGTAATAAGGTCATTTGTCTCAATTCTGGACTGATTTACATGAAGAGGATACTGCAGCAGCCCTGGGAGCTCACAATACTGTCAGGAATAAGGCAAACATCATGGAAAACTGCAACAGTTCACATTTGTACCGAATAAACAGCAAGATGCCTGTAGACACTGGCAGGAGCATAAAGCTTCAAAATGAGGTGATAAATGTATTCCACGTGTCTAAAAATACTCAAAGTCATGGCTGATGTTAATCTAACATAAAATGCAGAAGTGCAGCATTTGCAAAGAATTCTGATGCTGCAGGAAGCTTTGACAAAGCGGAATGTGGAGAAGACATTTCCCACAGCAGCCCAAAAACCCTGTCACCAACCACCCAGTGCCAGGATATTCTCCTCTGGGGAGTGTCTAAACTGCTCTTACACCTTACACACCCAACCAAAGCAGATTTTTAGAAGTTATTTTGATAAAAGACCCTTTTGATACTCTGAATGAACACAGCTCTGTATGTTGTGGCCGTCAGAAGGGGAAAGCACGTGCCCACTTGCAGTGCATCCAACAATGGCAGCTCACAGGAGAGAGCTTCACTTGTGGAATGGAGGAAGATTAATTCCCTTCAAAGGCACTTTAAAAGCCACAGAAGCTCTGCACACACTTTCCTCCACAAATATCAAATTGGAGAGCACTGTCAGCCTCAGAAAAACCCCACATCACACGGTGAAGTCCAGTAGGAATCGCAGAATTTCTTCCTTATGAACCTTGCTCCATTCTTCACCACTAAAATGGTGGAAAAAAAATAATAATGACTAGAGATCCAACAGTTCTGTTCCTTCTGGCTGATTCACACATGGTAAATAACTACACAGCCCAGTGAAAAGCAGAACTTGGACACGTACGGCTGACTCTCTTCGGGTATCTCCCATCTCCCCTAAATGCATCAGGGCTCTCCCTGCAAGCTTTTTACCCTTAAATCACAGGAACAGCAGTCAACAACTGCCTACCAGCAGCTTGATCGCTGTGTCCCTTCCAGCCTGGACATTCCACGATTCCACTGCCTGATGAGATAAAGGCTTCCTTGCATTCTCTCACCCACCACTTCCACAACATCACTGTGGGCACTTTGCACAAGGCAAAGGCAGCACGAGAGCTTCTGGCACTGAGTTCACCCCACTCTTGCTTAAAACACAGTTGTGAAACATTATTTGACCCAACTGCTTCCTAAGACAGTTTCCCTTTGCCTCCAGCACAGAAAGCACCAACAGCTCCAGCCACCCCCTCCCAGCCCAAGCTCCCTCTGACCCCCTTGGAAAGGGCCTTTTCCACAACCCCACTGACAAATGATGCCTCAGGATCATTTACAGGATCTTATCCCCACCAGTCCAGGCAAGCTGGCAGCAGCAGTGGCAGTGTTTTGTAGCAGAGTTCTGTAGATAGGAAAAGAAGCTCCTTTAGGAGAAAACTTTTCAGCTCCAGCCCAATTCCACGTCCTCTGCCACCCCAGACCATGGGAAATGCTCTGATTTCGTGCATGTGAGTGATATTATCAAGCACTTGGCTCTCTCACACTCACACTGGGAGCGCACAAGGCTCACTACTACCTTTTCCTTTGCCAAATTTCAATCTCAGGGGGTTCTGCAGGTAAAACACCTCCTACCTCACCTGTATCTGCACCACCCAAGCATTAAAACCTGTTGCAGATCCAGCCCCGAGCTGAACCAAGGGCAGCCTGTAAGGATCTAAAACAGTTAACAAGAACAGCTTTGTAATGGGGATAACTCATCCTCATCCCTCAGGTGTTTGGGGAATTCATGTAGCATTTATTAAAAGTTGTTCTTTGGCAAGTCCCCCCCTAATCCTGCTGAAATAACAGCAAGTCACGTCCTGACAGCCTGTGTTGGGAAATCCTCTGACTTCCTGCTCCTCACAGTTGTCTTTCACCTTTATCCTCCCATTTTCCCCACGCTGTTCCAACTCTATCAGCAGGATTAAGAGGAATGCTACAGGGAGATCATTGCCAAACAACCCAAATGCTGCAAGATCACAGCAACAGAGGAAACAGAGAGGGTGGGCAGAGGCAAGATCAGGACGTAACACCTCGAGCCAAGGATGTTTCCTTAACCTTGTTTGTCCACAGCTCAAATACAAACTGCCCCAAGTATTAAAGGTGAACACCAGCACTCGTTTTTAACTCTGTTCAAAACGGAATGGAATATGGCAAGATGAAACAAAATCTATCTGGCAGGGAGCTCTGTATTGCAACAAATTCAGCTTAGAAAACAACTCAGAGCTGCTAAATGGTAACTGCTGCCCTCCTGCGTGTCCTGGCTCCAGCCACCCCTTCCCAGAGCTGCAGTGAGGCACAGGAAGGGTCCCAGCCAGGCTGCACCAGCACTTACCGAATTGTCTCGATAATTTCATGAGCAGCATCGTGGTGTTTGTCCTGAAATAAAATTTAAAAAAGACACATCAGGGGCTGTTTGTCAGGAGTTTACAGGAATCACAGTATTTTTAAGGATACAGGTGCCAGGCATACTGGGAAAAGAGTCTTTGAATTCCACCCATTAAAGCCATCAAAATGAGCCCTCTAATAACAAATAAGGCTTAAGGAAATAAATTTTTTCAAGTGTTTCTGATTGACATGAAGGGACTGTCATTCTACTTATTTCTTTGTCATTCCCTGCAGTCAGGGACTGCGTGGCTGGGGATTACGTGACTGAAGCCTTTGGGGATTATTGGGATGCAGCAGGTACTTGACTGCAAGTTCCCAGTGAACAGCTGATTCCCTTGGCCCAGCAGCTGGCACAGGCTCCCAGCTCCAGATGGGCAGAGAGATTCTAGCACAGGGAATGGCTTTCTAAAACAAAGCATCCAATAAACAGTGGGAGCGGATGTCAGCGCAGGAAAAACACCCTCAGAGCACACAGAAAAAGGCTGGGATATGCAGCCCTGTCATGAACTGAAACCCAAACCACACCAAACCTCGAGCATCACGCATCCCCACCAGGGTGAGACACACAGGTTCACTGATTTAACTCGGGAGTTTACTCAGGAGCAATAGAAGCACAAGTGGGTTTAGCAAATTATTACAAATCCATGCTAAAAAAAGCCCTTGGAGCTGCATTTATATATACCATCCTACAAAAAAAATTCTATTTTAGGGAAGCCACAGGAGTTCCTTACACACATGGTTGTATCCAGCTTGTGAAGCCTTAGTTACCAGAGTCCAATCTGCACAAAGCTGGGGTTATATTTAGACATTTGTTTCTGAAAGTGGCTTTAACCTTTTAATTACGAGTCTTGTTTCTAGGGCCCTTCCAGAGTTACAAGTACAAAGGCTCCCTCAAATTGTTTCCCTTGCCTTGTGCTGCAGAAGTGTAATTTCTGTAGAGTTACAGGGGAAATTCTGTAGCAAAAGGCAGGGACAGGTAACGAAGCAGGGAGCTGGGGACAGGGGAAGGAAGGGAAGAGACAAAGGAAATCACTGACAGAAAATGGTTGGATTATCTCATTTTCGAGACATGGGAGGACATGATCTGAGTCAAATGGAAGCATTTTCCACCAGTAGCTCAGCTTTCCTATTTTCAGGAGGAAACACATTTTCCTTTGTATAACCAGCTCATGCACTTGGGATCAGCCAGGCCTGCAGAAGTTCTCATCCCCAGAAATTTGAACGCAGCCCTTTAGATACCAGGTTAAAAATCTCAGGACAGATGGACGGACAGACAGAATTTCTGAGGTCTGTCATCCTTCCAGTGCCTTAGAGGAGTTCATAAACAGGAGGGAGAAGAAATTTTAATATGGGGAGTTAGTGACAGGACACAGGGAATGGCTTCCCACTGCCAGAGGGCAGGGCTGAATGGGATATTGGGAAGGAATTGTTGGCTGTGAGGGTGGGCAGGCCCTGGCCCAGGGTGCCCAGAGCAGCTGTGGCTGCCCCTGGATCCCTGGCAGTGCCCAAGGCCAGGCTGGATGGGGCTTGGAGCAGCCTGTGATGGTGGAAGATGGAACTAAATTATATTTAAGGCCCCTTCCAACCCAAACCAGTCTGGGATTCTGTACTACAGCTATGAGAGGACACTATTTTACTAGAAAAAGCTCTTCCTTTCAGATGACAGAAAGTTAACCCCAAATCTAGAAGTCACACGGAAGACTAAGCCAAGAAAACCAAAACACTCCAGTTACAGCATGGAGAAGGAAAACCAGCCAACAACAGTAGCCAGGACACTTGGGATGGAACACTCAGAGCCTGGAGCTGAGCATGGCCTTGGCCACACTTCACAACTCGCTGCTGCCACACGAGCACCCCAAACTTCACAGAACAGGTCTGGGGCTGTGTTTTTTCTCCCGTCTCCTGGGCTGGGACAGCCCAAACTCTACTGAAAACAGCAGCATCCATAAACAATCTCCCAGGAATGTCAGGTAATTCTTTTAATAAATCTTGGCCTAGAATCCAGGGAAGCAACCGAACTAAAACGTGCTCCTGCCTCTCCCTGCACAAATAAAAGAGAGTGTGTTCTCTCCTCTTTTCTCTGTGCACTGAAAAGAGGGCACAAGGAGGGAGGAGAACTTCTCTTTCTTCTCATTTCTTATCTGCCAAGTGCAAGAATAACCCAGGACAGCAGCTCATCCATAAACATCCCCCAGAAACGTTCACGTTTCACTCCATGCAGAATTATCCCAGCAGAGCCCCCCTGGGCTGATCCAGCTCTCCCAGTAAACTGTGCTCCTGCAGAGTCAGAATTTGCTTTATCAACATAAGCACGTTATCCTGGAAAAGTGAATTCAGGCTTATTCTGGCATAACCATTCCCGGGAGGAAGTTCCATTCCCCACTGCTGGGATTGGACACTGGCAGCGTGAGCAGAGCACGAGAGACCCCTTGTCCTGCAGGCCTTCAGGGAAACACCCCGTAAGTGACAAAAATTGTCTGACTAACAGATTCTTTTGTCTTGGGTTAAAAAGTAAAAAAATAAATTTTAATAACAATAATAATAATAAATCACAATTGACATCTATAACTACAGATCAGCCAATTTAAGTGACTTTGCACAACCTCATGTGGAAACTCCAGGCAGAAGGGGCCTTTGAGCTCAGTTTGTGACATTATCTACAAGTAATGAAATCCAAACCAGTTCCACATCTACTGCTGCTCAACTTCCCATGCTGAAACACTTCCCAAGTTTACTTCACTCTCTAACAGACTTTAGCTGAGCAGAGAAGCTCCCAAGGTCTCAAGCAAGTCTTGCAAACGAAATCCAGTAGGATCTCCTGCATTTCTTCAAAGCAGAGCTGGCTGTGGAAAATGGAGGAGGGAAGCAGGCAGACAGATCTGAAGGAAATACAGAGCAGCTTCCCTTTTCTTAGAGAAACTTCCAGCCCCATTTCACCACCATGGTTGTATGATTTAATCAGAAAAGACACTGAGCAGCAGCAGGCATCACATCTGTGTTCAGGCAACAGGTTACGGCACTGATGGGGAGTTTGAGGCAGCCAAAAGGCAAATGGAACAGAAACCCCCCAAATCCTGACCCTGCTCCAGCCTCTGCTATGAACCTCCCAGACCCCCCAAATCCTGACCCTGCTCCAGTCCAGCCTCTGCCATGGGCCTCCCAGACCCCCCAAATCCTGACCCTGCTCCAGTCCAGCCTCTGCCATGGGCCTCCCAGACCCCCCAAATCCTGACTCTGCTCCAGCCTCTGCCATCGGCATCCCGAGCACTGGTTCAGGTCAGACACACACGAGCTCGGAGCAGCAGCTTTAACCCGGATCCCTCACAGCCCCAGGGGATGAGCACTGAATCCAGCAGCTTTGGGGACGGATGGTGATTCCTGATGGCTCTGCTGCAGCTCCAGCAGCCTGACCAACCTCACCCTGCTCAGCCAATAGCCACCCTGCACCTCCAAAAGTGCCCTGAAGCGTCTCCAATTCAGCCATGGCTTTGAGTTTGTTTTTTGGCTCAGTTCAGGGGGTTTATATTCTTTTTCCCAGCTGCAGTGCCCATGATTCAGGTTGCAGGCAGGTTGTGCTTGTGTGTCGTGCTGGACTCTGACACCCACGGGGCTTTGGCAGTGGAACCTCCTGGGGAAGAGCCTCCCACAGACTCCATCAATCCTGCAATCCCGCGTGCAGAAGCCTTTTGGCCGAGGCTCAAGCAGCCTCTGTGTTCTGTTCCCAGTCACGAGATGATGCCACCACGGTGTTCTCTGTCACAAAGAGCAGCTCCATTCACCCTCCTCCTGCTCAGGCTGCTCTCCCTCCCTCCCTCCTCCCTGCACTGGAGGGGATGGAGCACACTACGTGCTGCTCCTGGCCTGGGTGTACTTTCCAATGTTCCTGTATTTATGTCGTCTGAGAGGCCCTTGGAATCTTCTGAGCCACATAAATGGAAGCTTTTCACAATCACCCTTATCGCTTTAATGTGGAAAGTATTTAAAGTAAAGAGTTACAGTCTGCAGTATTTACTGAGACTGCCCAAAGCTCTTCACAACAAGTCTTAAACAAACCAAACCCAAACACACATTGAGTTGTTGCAGCCAACCCTCTCCAGCTGAACTTTTCACAGAGTTCCAATCTTCAACCTAAATGCTGAATTTTAAGTTGAAACGTGAGTTCCCAGAGAATGTTTAATAGTTTTTGCCAAGATATTTCATTGGAAAAAATAACAGAAAGAAAGCAGACACCTTCTCAAAAGTCCCTTCAAAGAGAATCCAACATTCTTTGGAAAACAGTGGAGCACAGTTCCAGCCAGCAGGACTCAACAGCTTCACAGTTCCGATTCTTACAGCAGGTTTCTCCATCCACATGTTCCTACACCTCTGAGCACAGGAGTCTGGAGCCAGGAGCACCCCCACTGCTGTAACTCTGAGCACACCAGTGCCCCCAGCACACAGCTCCTGCCCCACACTCTCCAAGCTGGGTCCTCCTACAGACAACGACTCCTGTCACCCGTCAGGCCAGGGAGGCTGCATCACAGAGCAATTTTTAAGAGTTTGATCTTTCCCTTCACCTCCTCATAAAGAGGACCTTTTGTATCTTGCAGATACAAGAAGCCCTAATACGTGATTTAAAAGCCAAATAAGACACCGTCCAAAGCTCTTTCCAAATACGTGTGTTGAAGCAACCATTATCCTTTTCTATAATCACACTCTTTGTTTGTTAACCCAAATTTAAAAATCACCAATATGACCAGAACTCAGGGTGCTGGCACTGCCCAGGCTCCCCAGGGAATGGTCCCGGCCCCGAGGCTGCCAGAGCTCCGGGAGCGTTTGGCCACGGCTGCCAGGGGTGCCCAGGATGGGGTTGTTGGGGTGTCTGTGCAGGGCCAGGGGTTGGATCAATGATCCCTGTGGGATCCAGCTCAGGATATTCCAGGACTCAGCAGCGCTCACAGCTCTTACTCTGCCACCAGGGTGAGCAAACCAAAGCAGCCCAGCAGTACACATCATAGACACGGCGATCACAGCGTTCGTGACGGGATCAGCAGCAACCACAGCTCAGTTATCTGTGCACAACTTTGTTCTAGAAAGCACCAAATTCCTAATAAAAGCAGCTAAATCAGACATTTCTACAGAACATGCTACAAGAGTAAGGTATAAATTAAGAGTTTGCAAGGTTTTTGCCACAAGCTGGCTGTTGGAAAGGTTTGTAATTCCCCCTGAACACAAAGCCCGACACTTCTGCTCCAGGTGTGGCTGCTTCGGTTACATTAAGTTTTCAACTTAACATCCCTTAAGATACTTAAAACAAGATTTTGATTTAATTCTGTGTTCTAGTACCATACCCCAGACTCCTCGGTGTGTTTGTACAGGACAGTTATCCCCCAGTGCAACAATCCATAGTCTAAAGTGAATCTATAACCTAAAGCAACAGTTTTACATGTTCTGGTTTCCATCCTCAAACACAAAGAACTTGTTCAGTTAAACCAGGCAGCCAGCACTGCCTGGAGCACGAAACACCACCCCAGAGCCCTTCCAAACTTACATCTTTTTTTATTTGGGTTCTTATGAAACTGTGCTTAGCCTTGGGGTAAGCCTTGGTTGGGGCTTGAGGGTGAACACCATATTTTGCTAAATTTCATCTCCCCACAGGTCAAGTTAGGCCTTGGCCAGGCTGGACGGGGCTTGGAGCACCCTGGGATAGCAGAAGATGTCCCTGCCCATGACAGGGGGTGCAACTGGATAAATTTAAGGTCCCTTCCAACCCAAATCTGGGATTTCATGATTCTATGAAAGCGGGATCTTTGTGAGATCTGATCATCTACCCAGCAGAGGCAGTAAAAAGGTAGCCCAAAAAGCCTGCAGATCTCAGCAGCGAACAAATGGTTTGACAACCTGGATAAGCTCCAGCAAGAAAGGGGAAATATGGCTCAGACCCCCTCAATCTTTCACTCTCCCAGCACCACACACAGACCTTTATGATCCCTTATCTCCTGTTCATAGACAGGAACATTTCTGGGCATAGCTTTGGCTGCCCAGACTAAACTGCCCCACACCAAAGCAACCCTTGCCCTTTCAGAGCCAGTTCTGACTCACCAGACCACACTTCCTCCCCCCAAAACAGGCCAGGTGACCAAGGCAGCTCTTCAGAAGTGTGAAAAGCAGCTGTGGTCAAGCAGGGGCAGAGAGGAGGGACAGATCTCCTACAGCTTTCCCCTGTCCACCAGATGTGTGAAAACCAAAGCTGAAACAAGCCAGTTACAAATAAATCAATGGCAACACTGTGTACCTTTTAATGACCCTGTCTGGATACACTTCCAGCTCCCCAATGCAACACCAGCTCCTCCCAAGTCCTGAGGGAGGAACACTGACCCCGCTCACGGATTAACAGAAGTCATTGGGATTTGCCAAATTCTGATCTCCACACGACCCATTTAACTCACAAAACAAAAGAGGTCAGTCCCACCAGCCCCTGGGTTTAAACAACAGCTTGGTTGCCTGCAGTGGCAGCTCTCTCTCCCCAGGCAGCAGTCCATAAATCCAAAGGAGAGGATGTTACAGCTGCAGACAAGATGGTTAGCAGAGATCAAAAAGATGGATTAGGAAAAGCCAATCAATCTTGCAGAAGGCTGGTGGGACAAGTGCCTCTTTCAAGCCCCTCGCTTCCCTCCATCTGGGGAGGATGATAAGGGTTTCTCTGGACACCAGGAAAGGCAACGTGAGCCTTTCAGCTGCAGCTTCCCCCGGAGCCAGGAAAGATCCAGCATTCTGCATGGCACACGGATGCCCTCACAAACCAGGGACTTTAGCCTGTCAGAAGTTTGTGTTCCTCCTCTCAGGGTTTCATTTCACCTAACCCACCTAGAGAGACCCAGCAGCACAGTCCCAGCCCAGAGCACGCCCACAGCCAACACACCTGAACTCAGGGTCACAAGAGTCTGTGAAAAGCCAAAGCACTTCCAGCTGCTGCAGCAGCCAGGAGCTGCTCAATAAAGGGAGGATCTCGGGCTCCATATCCTGCCAGCTCTGCCTTCCATCACTTGGCATTTTAAGGTGTTTGCCTTGTGTTCAAACGCCAGTTAAACCTTGAGAAAGGGAAAGCCTGCTCCATGCAGTATTCCATACTGGATAGTGACACTCGGTTTAATATTACCAGATTTTATCCCAAATCAAGCCATCTTAGCTTCCCTAGCAAGAACCAAAGCACAAGTTTTCTTACCAAGAGAGACAAGGACCAAAAGTCTCCTCTGAACCACCCAATTACTGTCATTCCCTTAATCACGAAAGCAAAAGGACATTCACAAGAATACATTTATATTAGAATGTATAAAAAGAGATGTCCTGCAGAGAACACCTATTGTCCATACTTTTCCTCCCAGTTTCAGGGAGAAAAGACAGGGGAAGGAAGAGCTCCCAAGATGGCATTTGAAAGCCCATCTCCCACACAGCAGGAGGCAGGTTCAGTAGTTTCTAAGTTACTGTCACACAAAACCAAATGGAAAACATGGTGGTCACTATGGTCTCCTTAACAGCTTCATAAGGACATTTAAATAGAAGAAAAGGTTGGCCCAAGATCCAAAATAAACTAACAAAGGAAATAACCATTGGAAAAGAAGATCCAAACTGCTTTGGATAATCATTTAGCAATAGGGATTGCATTTCCACTGCTGCTACTTCAACCACAGCAAGGCGGGTTTGCCTTTCCACACAGCAATTCCAACTGTTGCTACGGACACTGCACAGATGCAGGAGGGAATGGTTCCCCTGGTACATGCAGGAGGGGCTGTGTAAATCCATTAACATGCAATCAGCCTGCACGGGTGTTGCAGGCACACAGGACAGTCACAGCAGGACGAGCTTCCCCAGCTGAGCCAGACAAAAGGAGTAATTCCACGATGCAAAAAAACAGTTAAAAATAATGTTTGTGTTAGAATATATAGGGGAATGCAATTATTTTGGTAGAACAGCAATTCAGTGGTGTGTCCTACCGCCCTCCCAGGTGAGTTTTAGGCAGTGACACACCCTCCCCACACCAGGGCAGCTGGAGGCAGTGGGCAGATGCTGTGACCCCAATGTGCACATGCACAAGAACCCAGCACTGCTTGATCTGGGACAGAGGGAACTGCTGGGCTTTCACTCCCTGGAGCAGAGGAAGGCAGCCCCGCCACCATTTCACAGACGGTTTAACCCCATCCAGCCACCTGTCCTGCCACCACTTCCCCAAAAGTCACCTCTTGCTCGCACACAGCAAAGGCAGGGGAGGCCTCAGCTAAAACCAAACCTTTGTGGGGCTTTGGCTCAGTTCCTTTCCAACCAGACCAGCTCACAAACACTGTTCGAAGGGTGAGGGCAGCTCAAGCACAAGTGGGCAGAGATGACAAGAGTCATTTCTACCAGCAGATGTTCCAGGTGCAAACCTGCACCTCCCCAGGAACCACGGCCTGGGCTAGCAGGGAAACAGCCCACGCAGGCAGAGGGGAGCACAAGACATCTCTGATCACCCACACTGCCAGAAACAAACCTTCACATGGAACCCAAGGGAAGAAATGAACACCCGGTCCCAATGTCCCTGGTGCTGAAAGCAGCCACCGTGTCCTTCTCGGGCCCAGGGTCTTCCCACACCCTCGGTGGGTGCTGCGAGGAAGCTCATGGCACAGCCTGAGCCCCGTCTCCCACAGGGAAAACTGGTGAGACAACAGCTTAAATAACCTCTTGATATTCTGTAAAGATAACTCAGTCTTGGACAGCTCAGAAATTCTGCTCCTACTTAAGACGCATAAATATTCCACATAACAGAAATTAGCAATAAAACCTTGTACTCGTTCTGAAGCCCACCGGGCATGATGTTTTGTTGGAATATGAATTTTAAAAAATGAATAGATATGGGTTTCCCTTCATAAGCTTCAACTTGTGGAGCAGAGCAGTGATCCAGTGGAGGTTCTGAACAGCACACACCAACTTCCAGACACCAACCATTTCCAGAAGCTTTTACTTTAAAGACTTAAAAAAGACCCTACAGCATTACAATGCACTCTTCACAGACTGCAGAATTACAAATGACTGTTTGCTGTAGTGAGCAGGGATGGCAGCCAAGGTAAGATCCACAAAGACTCCAAGCCCAGCTCCAGAGGGTCAGAGGCCACCCTGAGCCAGCACCTGATCTCCCAGGTCTTGTTGCCAACAGATATGGGAACCAGAGGGAACCACCTGCATCCCAGTGGGAATCCAGCTGAGGAGTGGGAGAGAAGCCTCAAAAGCTCACAGTCAGAATTTTAGAAGTATCAAATATTAATAATATTGCTGAGCTCCAAGAAGTAAATGACACATTAATGCCAAAACCTCAGGAAACTGCCCTTCACAGTATACAGAAAATAACAAAGAAACAGTATTAAAACCCATTAATTTTTTACTAAGAAACTTACTCAGAACTTTCTGTAGTGTTTGGTTTGGTGAAGTTTTCCAATGCTTCATTTATCTGTATTAGGTTTTTCATCCAACACTACAAAGTTCTTTCAGTGTAAATTTTTAGAAAACTCTCATTCACTCGTGAAATGAAACAAACCAAAATACTCTGAACAGGAACTTTTTCGTTATTCACAGATCTGCTCCGATCTATGAAACCATCATTTCCTGCTGCAAAATATACTCACCCTCTTCCTATGCTCTAAAAATAGTCCCTACTTGATTTGATAGCTCTAGTAGCATGTGGCCAACTTTTCTATTCAGTTTTATTTCTTGTTCCTCTTCAGAGTTAGTTTTGTCTTTAATAATTACCATGAAAGTAAATATGTTCACAATTCCTAACATGAACTTTTCCTCCTTCTGTGGATCCTTCTGTTAGGAAGGAGAAAATAATTAAAGCAAAAATATGTTGAGACACTTTATGATTATCAATCTGTGATAAAACACACTGTAAGGGACAAAAAAATTCACCCCACCCCTGGTCCTTGTGTTGATCAGTACAGTGTAAAACTTTAATCAGACAGTTAAAGGTTAACTCAAAGCAGGAAGAAAAAAAGCAAGTCAATGTGAAAGGGGGAAAAGAAAGAAGGAAGAGTACAAAAGTAGACATATGGATGTCTGGGGAGAAGGGTGATTAAATCCCCCATAAATCTCACATACCAAGAGGTAAGATATTTTGCCTAAATTCCCAGAGGCAACACAATTCAGTCCCGTATCTGAGACTTGAAAAGATAATCATCTCCATATATAATAAGGCTGCCACGAAGGACAAGAGCTGGAGCTGCATGTGGGGGCATGGATTTCCCTTGGCACTGAAAGCTTTCAGTGCTGTGTCCGACTGGAGCTGGGGGGTGAATTTTCAGGTAGATAAATTTGAACTGCCTGAGCTGGAACTTTGGCCGGGACAGGAACATTAATCCTCACTCATCTGCTGATGAATGAAAGGGGGAAAACAAGCAATCTTGGACAGCTACTCTGTCTTTCAACAGTTCCCTTTCAGATAAATCAGTTATATAAAAAAAAATAAATACTAGTGTGGTCTTAAGATGCAAGACAAGAGACCAACTTTCACTTTTCATACAGAAATACTGGGGAAAAAATGTCTGTTAACTGAACTCATGATTTATCTTGTGTCCAACAGGCCAGAGCTTGGAACAAAAGGAGTCTGAGAACTGAACAAGCACCGATTGTCACTCGGGGCAAGTTTTACTTCAAAGGGTAAAGCCCAGAAGGAAACTGCTCCTCTGTGCTGCCCACGTGCTGCACTATTAACGCTGTAGGGCTCACCTGCCCCCAGGAGCACATCCCTGAGCCCCCCTGGCACTGCGGAAAAGGGCACAAAAAATGATGTAACTGTGCCAGCTCTGTGATCGGATGGGCAGTAGAGAAACCCAAGTGCTTTTGAAATGCCCCAGTCAATACTTCCCAGTTCTACGCTGCTCGCTCTCCCCACTCCAGGTGTTTTTACAACTGGGGCGGGCAGGCAAAGAGAGAGGTGCTGAGAAATCGGAACCGTGCTCAAGTTTTCAAACCTTTCCTTCACCAGAGGAGCTTCTCTAAGTGATTAGTCATCCCCACAAGCATTTCCCAACAAGCTGCACTAACACCAAGGGGGAAAACCCCCCGAACTCAGCCACGGCTGCCGAATTTCTGGGCGATTACTCAGGGGGTGAGGAGGTTTTTGCCTGGCAAAGGCAGAGAGCAACGGTTTCCTCCTCTGCCTCCTCTGTCGGGCCGGCTGCCCCGGGCAGGCCCTGACTCACATTTCACAGAGCAGGGCGGGCGGGCCGCCTCTGAAAACACTGCAACATTTTTTTCCAGCCCAGATATTTCCAGCGATCCCGTTCCCAGAGCCGCCCCACACACAGCTCCACAGGCAGCAACACTCCCAAACGCAGGAAGCATCAGGGGGGCTTCGCCTTCCCCCTCCAGCCCCGGCTGATCCTAAGGAAAAACCAGGAGCACGTGCACAACGTGTTTTCCATCAGCTCATCCCGCAGGAGAGCAGTGGGGCATGGAATACGGACGGGATGGATCTGTGGCGGAGGGCAGGATGCACAGGACCACCCTCAGCAGCAGGCCAGCTCCAACCCCAAGGGAACAATTTAGCTCCTATTTAGGTCCTTCTCAAATTCATCTACAGCACCTTTCTCTGGCACTCAATGCTCCAACACCTGCCTCAATGCCTGGGAAGTCAAACCCAGGCAGCACAGAAACTCTTCCTGGGAAAGCTGAGACACGCACAAAAAAAGAGGATTAAACTCTTAAACAAGGTTTGTTATTCATCTCCACCGTTGATCTTTAATTTCAAAGGTGACAATCCCCACGGGGCTGTGATTTTCATTAACACTCCCTGCCCTTGAGGTGTCCCTGTACAGCACATTCCTTTGGTGACGGAATGGTATCAGCTGGATCAGTAGAGAGAGGGAAAAAAAAAACCAAAACCCACACTCTGCACCCTCCCACCTGTACAAAATCCAGTAGTAAGAAGCTTGTATCCCATTACTCCCAGGAGCAGCCACACACACCTCCAGGTGCACAGTGATGCTCTGACAACACTCAATTAGAAAATGAGAATTTTCTTGCCATCACAGCTGAGTGGAAAGTCAGCAGCAGCGAGGAGGAACACAGACAAATAAAGTAATTATTCAAGCCAGACTTCTCATCACAGGTGCTAATTTGGGGGTTTAAGCTCCAGCAGCTCAGGGCAGAGGCACCTCACCCTGTAAGATGTGCACAGTGGCACAACCAGGACTGTCCCCTCCTGGGACAGAGTCAGAGGCTGGAAGAAGGGAATAAAACAGGTAGATGACAAAAAATGGTATTACCATATGGTAACCAGGGCAGAAGATAAATTCTTGGCTGTGAGGGTGGGGAGGCCCTGGCACAGGGTGCCCAGAGCAGCTGTGGCTTCCCCATCCCTGGAAGTGTCCAAGGCCAGGCTGGATGGGGTTTGGAGTAACCTGGGATAGTGGAAGGGGGTGGGACTGGATGGGCTTTAAGGTCCCTTCCAAGCCAAACCATTCCATGATTCTGTGATCCTATCCCCAGAGCACAACCCCACTGGGATGCCCAGGGGCTGCAGGAGGAGTTCCCAGGTGCTGTCACAACTCAACCCCTTACAAGTCAAACAGGGAGGGGGGAACATAACCCACAACAACCTGACACACAGGGAGCCTTGTGGCCACCTTCCATGGCAATGCCACCCAGCATGGAACAGGGCGCAACAGGCAGATGCCTTATTCTGAAACTGGAAAGGACTGGCACCCCATTGAACGTGACAGGCAGCGAGTCCTCGCAGCCGGAGGGGCGAAGGACACGGTGCCACAACAGCCCTGCACCAACAGGCCCTCCCTCAGCACCTGGCTGTGCCTCCTGTCCCCGCTCAGCACCGACACCGGGATCACCCTGCCAACCCCAGCAGCGCCAGCCTTGTCAGAGGAGATGAATGAAGCACAGTGTCCTCTCTCTGACAGACAGCAAACAGGCTTTTCCACATTCACCAACTCTCTGCCGCAATAGGGTGCAGTCCTGCAAACATCGATTTTGGGGACAATTATCAGCTTCAGCAGCTCTGAACCTGCTGTTGCTCAGCTCTCTGTGCAAGCAATCCCTCTCTGGTGCCACAGATATATCAGCAGAACCCTGCCAGACCAGACTGTAGGGCTGATCCGCCCCACAACACCCCCACACCCCTTTCTCCCTCCCACACACACAACAGCCTGCGACTCTAAGCAGGAACTTGTCAGGAGTTTAAAGTACAACCTGAGACACCTCACAGACCAGGCAGAGCTTATTGTGGTATAAAATGAAAAACCTCCACATTTAAGCCTACTCCACATTCAAATTTGACTATAGTAGAAGAGACAAGAGAATGAACAATCTTAAGAAAAAATCTTGGGGGAAAAAACTAAATATCTGCAAGTCTTAAAACTACACAAGGGGACTTCACCCCTTGTACCCTTCAGATCTAAGTAATGAGTACCAAGTTATGCTTAGCAATACGACTGAAAATGCCATCCTCCACCAGCAGTAGCCTGTTTAAGACCAGTTAGATCTATCAACTCCGGTCTCTCACTCAAATACTTCCTTTATCCAGGCCTGTACCTTTCCTCGTATCAAAATTAAAATTTTAACACCGTATCCCTGGTCTCCCGACAACCTGGCACGGGCAAAAAGTGGGGCAGGTACGTGGGAGCCGAGGAGTTAACCAGCACGCAAAAGAGTACACTCACTTCAGCTCTGATTAAGCGGGGCAGTCACAAAAACAGAGGTCAACATCAGAAAATATTTTGTGAGTCATGAGGAGAGATTACTCACCATGCACTATTCAACTTACTCATCACAGTGTGGCACGGCCAGCACGGCTCACCACGGCTTCATTAGGGCACCGTGGCCTTTCCTTTGAGGCGGCGGAAGGCGGGGGAAGGAGCCGCACTTTCAGTTTTGTGTGGAAGCCAGTGGGAGGCTGGAGCTGCACCACCGCCGCCGCTCTCTCTCCTCCCACGGCCCTAATTAGACTCGGAGGGAAATACATGTTTCACATCAGCCTCCCCGGCTCTTTTAGCATCCCAACAAGCGTCGGGTTGTCAGCCGGGCTATTATCCGGACTCAACAGTCTGGACAGACCCCGCTTTTCCTATTATACACGAAATAAGCAGCAGCCCAGCAATAAGAGCCGCGGTATTAATCCAGGCGTCCATTAATAGGAGAGACCAGCCTTCTACGCAGCAACACCGACGCCGCTAATTTAAGATGTAGTAAGAGCATAAAAATAGCCAAGTTACTCAAGGCACGGTTACATCACACCGCGGAGCCCGGGCACGCAGCAGGTTCACACTACAGAGGCTCGGATGTTGGGAAAGATGACTCCCTGCCACTGCTGCTGCTCTCACCAAAAATAACCAGCCAGGACCGTGAGCTTCCTTCCCTTCCCCTTTCCCTCCAGCTTTCCTCGGAAAACACACCTCACAGCGTACAACAGGAAGCAACCAGAACGCTGCTAAATAAAACTCCTTGTAGCGTGGCGTGGTTTTTTCCCCCCTCCCCTCAGCTATCCCACCTTGCTTCCTCGGAACCACGAGCGGTGAAACTAAGAAATGTTCTGCTTACGTCAAAGCGAGCCGAGCTCTCCCGGCAGCTCGGGGCCGCGCCAGCGCGGGGAAAGCGCGGCTGCAGTTCAGCAGAGCACGATGTCAGCAGGCCAAGCGCTGCCGCGGACACAGGGATTTGTTTGCAGAGCCGCAGGGTTCAGCCGG
>WEIT01033591.1:248248-260291 GCA_013389985.1 Dryoscopus gambensis
CGCGGGTCGGGGACCCCCGGAGAGCGCGGTGCGACACGGGGCGGGGCACCGGCCACGAGACAGGGCCGGGGTGGCACATGGCACACAAGGGCAGGATGGACTGCGGTGTGACACGCGTGTGACAGGGCCAGGGTGGCACATGGCACACAGGACTGCGGTGTGACACACGTATGACAGGGCCAGGGTGGCACATGGCACACAAGGGCAGGATGGACTGCAGTGTGACATGTGTGTGACAGGGCCAGGGTGGCACATGGCACACAAAGCGGGACAGACTGCAGTGTGACACGCATGTGACAGGGCCAGGGTGGCACATGGCACACAGGACTGCAGTGTGACACGCGTGTGACAAGGCCGGGGTGGCACATGGCACACAAGGGCAGGATGGGCCATGGTGTCACACACGTGTGACAAGGGTAGGGGTGGCACATGGGAGAAGGACAGACTGCAGTGTGACACGCGTGTGTGACAAGGGCCAGGATGGCACATGGGCGCAAGAGCAGGATGGGCTGCAGTGTGACACACGTGTGTGACACGGCCAGGGTGGCACATGGGAGCAGGACAGGCTGCGTTGTCGCACACGTGTGACAAGGGCAAGGGTGACACATGGGAGCAGGATGGGCCACCATGTCACATGTGTGACGGGGCGAGGGTGGCCATGACACTCAGGGTCCGTGTAAGGCTGGAGCACCCATGTGACAGTGCAAGGCTGGGACCCTCCCTGTGACAGCCTGGGACTGGCACAAGGCACTCGGGGGGTGCAAGGCTGGAACCCCATCATAACACAGCAAGGGTGGCTCATGGCACCCAGTGGTGCCACACACGTGTGACAGGGCAAGGGTGGGACCCTTTATGTGACAGCAGCAGTCTGGCATGGGATATTCATGTGGCCTTGCAGGGCTGGCACACTCGTGTGATGGTGCAAAGCTGGCACACATCAGAGCTGTCACACCCATGGGAGTACACAGGACTGGCACACATATGATGGCACAAGGCTGGCACCCGTTTGATGGTCCAGGGCTGTCACACCCATGTGGTGTCACAGGGCTGTCACACACGTGGTGGTGCAGGGCTGGCACATGGGATGGCACAAGGCTGGAACACCCGCATGAGGACACAGGACTGGCACACATGTCATGGTGCAGGGCTGGCACATGATGGCACAGGCCTGGCACACTCGTGTGATGCCACAGGGCTGTCACACGTGTGAAAGCACACAGCTGGCACACTCGTGATGGCACAGGGCTGGCACATCTGCGTGATGTCATGGCGCTGTTACATGTGATGACACAGGGCTGTCACACACACATGAGGGCACAGGACTGGCACACATGTGAGGGCACAAGGCTGGCGCACCCATGTGAGGACACAGGGCTGGCACACCCATGTGAGGCCAGGGTGTGCCCACGGTCCCTGGCCCAAGCCCCTGAGCCCACGTGCAGGCTCCCGGTGCAGTCTGCACACGAGTGACGTGCGAGCGCTGCCCGGCACCACACGGTCACAGTCACGGTCACGGGGGTGTGTGGCACGTGGGGGACACAGACGGGCATCCCCTTGCACACGGCTGAGTGTGCCAGGCTGTGCAAGGGGCTCCGCACGGCTCCAAGGAGGAGCTTGACTGGCCTGGGGGAGCAGAGCTGAGCCCCGTGTGCAGCAGTGTCCAGTGGGGACAAGGGACAGCCAGACGGGGGGCCACGGGGATGGAGGGACAGGTGACGGGGTCCCACAGACACCGAGCACTGGGTGCCGAGAGCAGCACCGGGAGCTGCCGTGCCGGTAGATGCAGCCTTACAACACGGTGTAACCCGGGCGCAGGACTGAGTGCAGCCCAGCCGGGCAGGGGCAGAACCGGGAGGTGTCCTGGGTGGGGGCTGGGAGCGGTGACACCGTCCTGCATCTCTGCAGTGTCCGGTGATGGCTCACTGACAGCATTTTGCATGTCTATAGGTGCCCGCGGGGCTGAGCGAGACTGTTTGCATGTCTATAGATGCCCAGCTGGGCGATAAAATCAGGCCGGAGCTTCCTCCTTCACAGCCTTTTCGGTGATAATTTCCCTCTTCTGGGGACATGCGCATGCCCTGGGGCGCAGGGACATCTGGGGGCCCTGCCACCCTGTCGTGGGGCATGGGGATATCTGAGTGCCCGTGATCCTGCCCTGCCACCCTGCCCTGGCTTACAGAGACATTTTGGGGGCCCTGCCACCCTGCCCTGGGGTGCAGGGACATCTGAGGACCCTGCCACCTAGCCCTGCACTCCGAGGGAAGAGCACCCAGCACCCCATAGCACCCACACCCTCCCCATCACATCTGCTCACACTGCACTGCCCGGATGGGGCCAAGGGACAGTCACACTGCCACTGAAACTGCGGGAAAAACAAAACCTCCCCAACAACAGTTTTAATGTTAGAGAGTCAAGGCATTACTTTATTATCTGGTCAGGATGTTGTTCTGGCCGGGATGTACCACAGAAATCATCTCCTCCACGCATATCCGCGGTATGCAGAGAGAATCATTCAACGATAAATGACATTTACTAGATTTTTCAGATCTTTTATACAGTCAAAACTCATAGAAACGAATTGGGTCAGTGTTCATTGGTCTCAAGTTATGTAGTTCTTGGTATTTGGTTTCTTACTGGATCCAGGTTTCTTCACCTCCGATGCTAATTAGGTCTTCTTTCCTGGATTTTCTTATCAGTCTTTTCAGGAGGAGATGTCTCCAACTCTGCCAGAGGCAGAGTCTGGGGTAGATGGCCTTATCTCTTTGGGGCTACTCCCAGTCTGCTGAAATGCTAAGCCCATCAGGCCTCACCTGGAGAAACAATGCCCTGGAAAGAAGCTTCAGTTCCCTTCCCCTGGGGCAAAGGCGAACAAACCTGGCTGAAGTTACATATAAAAGATTTTTAAACGGGTATGTTTTCCAACAACACTGTGCCCGGTGCCGTGCTCCATTTGAGGGCTGGAAGAGCAGCTGGGACCCGGTGTCGGCTGGGGCTGAGCATCCCTGCGGGACAGGAGCATCCCTGCGGGACAGGAGCATCCCGAGGAGGTTCCTGTAGCCCAGTTGGGCATGGGGGAGCCCAGGCTCTGACCTGCAGCTGAGTCCAGCAGAGCCAGATGGCACCTGGAAGGAAAACCAGTCCTTCCCCATCAAACTGGGGGGGAAGTTGTGCTGGGAGCTGCTGCCCTGCGATGCCAGTGCGAGGCTGGGAATTTTCCCCTTGTGGTTCCTCACTTTCTCAGCCAAAGAACGTAAACACGGCTCGGGACACGACGCTTTTGCCGTCTGGCCCTCTTGGCTGTTGTCCCCAGTTTATTAATCCCGTCATTCTTTTATCCTGCTGGAGGGGATGTGGGTCAGCCGTGCTGGGGAGGTTGGGGGCCGTGGAGCTGAGGTTCGATGCCATCACATCCACTCTGCTCCTGCACTGGGACGTGGCTCCAGGGCCAGGCGAAGCCTCCTGCATTCAGTGAACCTCTGCAAATCCTTTGGGATGGAGACGTGGCGTGGAGACCTCCCGTGTCTGGGCACTGCGGTTAAGGTCACAGCCTGCGGCTCTGTGCTCCACGGGAAGGCAGGGAATGCACCATGCCTGAAATGCATCCAGAGCCGCCGAGTGCCAGAGCGATATATTCCCTGCAGAGGGATTTTGTACATTATTTAACACCTGTATTTCCTGACAGGTCTCTGCCTTTAGCAGAGACGGGAGCTGTTTATTGGGGGCAGCTGCACACTCTGTGATGGGGGCTGGGATGTGCCCTGCTCCTGTCCCCATGGCTGCTCCCTTATCCAGAAACTGCTCCAAGGCCGGCTCCACACTCATCCACTCTCCTCTTTGTATCCTTTTTCTCCCCCTTAAACGTCTGTACGTGCAGAAAGCTCCATAACTAGGAACACTTTTCTAAGGAAAACACTAAAATCATCAAGTCAGCAGTGCTTAAACTGCTCTGACTGCCTCTTAAATAATCAATTCATTTTTAATTAGCTTACCACAAAAATTCCATTAAATTTAAATAAATAGACATGGCAGGAGTTCTCCAAGGCACAGCGGGCTCCATTTAAAGAATTCTCTTTGAGTTCGTTAGGTTGGTCTTTAATCAGTTTGTCGTCCAAGTCCTTGTGTGGCCCAAGCAGGCTCCTGGGCTGCTAATAAAGAGTAATGGAAGCTTCCAGGATTTTCCAGATGAATCCCAACCATCAGGCCACCATGCAGGGGTTCAGGGCTGGAGCTACTCCTGGCAGATAGTGGGGACAGGGTCATTTTTGAAGCACCTGCCTGAATCAGGACATTTTTTCACTGATTTCTCTGAGTTTTCCATCTGGAAGAAGAGAGGGAAGCAAGGAAGGGCAATGCCCTGTTTTCTGCTGGTTCAGTGAGCTGAGAGATGTGGGAACCCCCAAGAGCTGGGAGCCGCTCTGTCGCCTTGGACACCTCTGGAATTTTGCTTTTTTGGGTGTCTTGGGGGCCTATAAGAAATCTGGGGAGGGACTTCTGACCAGAGCATGTGGTGACAGGACAAGGGAGAATGGCTCCCCACTGCCAGAGGGCAGGGTTAAATGGGATATTGGGAAAGAATTACTCCCTGGGAGGGTGGGGAGGCCCTGGCACAGGGTGCCCAGAGCAGCTGTGGCTGCCCCTGGATCCCTGGCAGCGCCCAAGACCAGGCTGGCTGGGGCTGGGAGCAGCCTGGGACAGCAGAAGATGTCCCTGCCCGTGGTAGGGAGTGGAACTGGGTGGGCTCTAAGGTCCCTCCCAAGCCAAACCATTCCCTGACTCTCTGCCCACTCACCCTCTGCTCTCCTGCAGCTCCTCTCTGCACCAGGACACGCTGGGTGCTGTCAAGGTTCCAGAGGTCGATGATTTTCCAGGGACACCAGGCAGTGACCCACAGCACTGGCCCTTCCAGAGTGTCAAGAATCCACTTCCAAATTGGCAGCAGTTGGATTTTGCTGGTGTGGAGGTTTGTGGGGGGAGAGGTTCCCATCTCCTCCCCAGGTGTGCTGGTCCTGCTGCATCCCCCAGCTGCAGCTCCTGGCTTCAGGCTGGCACAATTCAGAGCTGAATGATGTTTGCCACCACCAGGTGAACCAGTTTGGATAGGGAGGAATGGGGAAGCTCTGCACAGCTCCGTGCACATAACTCCACTCCTGTAGCCCTGGGAAAGAGATTTTTCCCTGGCAGGAGCGTACAGCGTGCAGCTGGTGCCCACGGGCAGCTGGCACAGCCTCTCCTGCCCTGCTGCTCCCCCATCCTACCTCTGCTCCCACACAGCCCCGGTCAGGGATCCCCCAAAATGGGGGTCTCGGCTGCTGCAGGTGTGGGGGGACACAGGGAGGGTGTTTGTGCACCAAGGACACTTTGCACAAGCAGTGCTCTGACACTCTGTGCACAAGCCACGTGCAAAGGCTCTGGAGCTCATCCCACACTGGTGCTACTCCCCTCAGGCTGTGGGGTCGGCTTCTATTGTGTTCATGGGTCCACTGACCCTTGGGCAGGGCCAGTGCTTGGCACAGGGGCTTGAGCTGCACATCAGCTCCTCTGATGGGCAACCTGCCTTCCAGCAACAGCTCATCTTCAGTACTGACCCAGTTTAGCTGACAATAACAAGCTGCATCACGAGGCAGGTTAATGCAGGCAAGTTTGTTCCCATCAGATTAAATATCCCAACCAGAGCCCCAGTAGTGGGAGGGCAGGATGCTGGTGGTCCACAGCCGCAGGGATGGAGTCAGCTCCCTGCTCCAGCACCCTGCTCTGATGCCCGCACACAACTTCCCTTTCCCTCACGCAAAATGCCCCATGTGCAATTTTCCAAGCCCCACTTTAATTTCTTGGGGTCAATCCTGCACGGCACCAGGGAGATCCATTCCACATGACGGAGCAACATCTGTCCTTTCCATCTGTCCTGCCAACTCCCTGGGCCAAACCTCTCCAGGGATGCTCTGGCTGCAGTTGCCACAACAACAAAGTGATGCAACAGTTTTCCTCTGCGTTGCAGGAGCCCTGTTGATGTCAAGGACCTGGGGTGGGTGAGGCATCAAAGCCGTGCTGGTGCCAGTGGAGGTCCAGGCAGGATAAAGCCACTTGGGGTTGTCAGTGTCCCCTTTTGGTCCTGGAACTGGTCTGTTGGAGCCCAGTTTGGGGCCTTTTCTCCCTAGGGAGACGTGGCTGCCCCTGCTGGAGCCACCCCCGTGCAGTGCTGGGAGCACTGTACACGAGGAACCAGAGCCCCAGATTCAGCAAGGAACAAGATGGACAAATCCAGGGACAACTCCCGTGCCAGGCACAGCCGATGGCAGCCGAGCCACCGGCTCAGCCCCGGGGCAGCCCCGAACCCCAGGGAACTTACCGGGAATGTTTTCACTGGAACACAGTGGCTCCCTCCCACCCAGCCCTCGGAGGTTCCATCAGCTCTGCTTTGCCAGGGGAAAACAACCCCAATTTGATCCTTTCAGGCTCTGCTGGAGCTTGAATGGCCCGATGCTGCAGCCCTGGCTGTGTCTGTAATCCCACACTGCCGGAGAGCTTCTGGAGAGCCGCTGGTGCCGCCCCGGGACCCTCTGCCCTACCCCAACCCCTGGCAGAGGGGACAAAGAGGCCAAACCAGGTCCCACGGGTGGGCTGGGCTGTCCCTGCCGCTGCCTCCCACCTCTCTCGCCCTTTTTTGCCCCCAGTGTTTGGGGGCAGCCGAGGGTGGGAACATCCTGGCTCCATTTCCCAGGCAGTGCCCAGCTTTCCGCCTCTGCCCAGCCTCTGCCGGGCTCTTCCCAGCCTCCACCTTGTGGGGCCGGCCCGCTCCAATGTGGCATCGTTTGGGACCAATTCCACGCATTTTATTAGTAAGTGTGGAATTTGTGAGCACGAGGCCGCTGTTTAATCATCAGGCTCCATCCTCGCTCCAGGACAGCTCCATCCCCGCCGCGTCCAACCCTGCGCCCCTATTTCAGCAGGGAATGAGGGGGGACAAAGGCTCTGGGTGGGTGGAGCGAGGGGACCGTGCCAGCTGCACGTGCAGCGGTGCCAGACCCGAGTCACCCGCCCGGGACCCGGAGAGCCGCAGGCAGCCGCGGCACACGGAGCCTCCTGAAAGGGTCCCTTGTCCCCGCAGCGCCGGCTGGCCACGTGTCCCGCCCCGTGCCTGGCCCGGGGGGACACCGGCTGCCCCCGCGCCCCACCCCACAGCTCAGCAGTCACCCACGCCCTAACGCGGGGGTGGGACCATAGCTTGGGTTACCCATTGTCCGGATATGAGCACCCATCACCTCCACCCAAATGTGGGGCACCCATCNGCTCACCCATCACCCAAAAGCAGGGCACCCATCCAGCCAAACGCGGGGTACCCATTGTCCAAACATGAGCACCCATTACCTCACCCAAATGTGGGGCACCCATCACGGCCAACCAGACGCCACTGACACATCACCCCATCACCCAGGGCACTCATCACCCCCATCCAGCCGCAGCTCACCCATCACCCAAAAGCAGGGCACCCATCCAGCCAAACGCGGGGTACCCATTGTCCAAACATGAGCACCCATTACCTCACCCAAATGTGGGGCACCCATCACCCCCAACCAGACGCCACTGACCCATCCCCCCGCACCACACATGGAGCACCCGTCACCCAAACTGGGTGCCCGATCGGGAACCCATCACCCCCATCCAGCCACAGTTCACCCATCACCCGAACACGGGGCATCCATCGTCCCCCACCCAAAGGCGGGGCGCTCCCCGTCCCCGACACGGGTCCCCACGCGTGTCCCCCGCCCCGGCAGGTCCCGCCGTGTGCCCCCGGTTCTCCGGGCCGCAGGCGCCACCTCGCGGGGACCTCCGGGGACGAGCAGGGACAGACGGACCGGGGGCTGTGCCGGGGCAACGCGGACACCCCGACACCGGCACCCTGATACACCCGACAGGGCACCTGGGCATGGGGGACCCCAATAGGGGCATCCCAAAATGGGCACCGCGGGATGGGGAACCTGGATATGAGCACCCCAATAGGGGCACGCCACCACGGGCATCCCGGTAAAGATATTCCAACACAGGTATCCCAGTATGAGCACCCCAATATGGACACTGGGGCATGCGGCACCCTAGCATGATGCACCCCAAAATGGGCACCCCAAAATGGCCATCCTGTCACGGACACCTCGGCGTGGGGACTGCAGTATGGGGCACCCCAATACGGGCACTCCACTGTTGTCACCAGGGGGCAGGGCACCCCATCCTGAGCATCAAGGACAACCCAGCATGGGACACCCCCAAAAGGTCATTCTGACACGGGCATCCCAGCAAAGACACTCCCACACAGGTACCCCAATATGGGCACCCGGGCATGGGGCACCCCAATGTAAGCACCCCAAAAACGGCACCCAAAAATGGGCATCCTGTCACAGCGCAGGGTGGGGACTGCAACATAGAGAACCTCAGTATGGGCACCCCAATATGGGCACCCCAGTATTGTCACCTGGGGACAGGGCACCCTGGCACAGCCACCCCATCCTGAGTGTCCCATAAAGGACACCTTAACATGGGACACCCCAAAAAGGGCATCCTGGCACGGGATTCCTGGCTAGGACATTCCACCACAGACATCCCAATATGGGTACCTAGGCATGGGGCACCCCAGCATGGGCACCCCAAAACGTGCACTCCAAGTCATGGGAACCTTGGCTGGACCCTTGGAGGCTGAACAGCCCCAATTTCACATTTCTTTCCTTCAGATCAATTTACGCAAAAATCACCATTAACATAACCAAGTACAACCTCGTTAAACCTCGTTGGGATGTGAAACCCATGGAGTGCTCCGAGGGCCAGGAATGGGGAGAAAGCTCTTGGAAGCACTGACATGGGGAAAAACCAAAAAGCAGCTCAGACCCAGCTCCACCAGGGATGTGATGGCCGGGATTGTGTTCTCCCACTGGCACCGGGACTGAGCAGCTCGTCCCAGAGCTCTCCCAAGGCACAGCACTCCTCAGGGATGCTCACTGTCAGCGGCTGGAGATGCAGCTGGAGTGGGAAAATTCCTTCCCTGGGAATGCCTGCGTAAGTGCAACAGGAAAAACAGGAGGTGGCGTAATTTATTTTAAAAAAAAGACCAATAAAATCTGCAAAAGCCAGAAAAGACAAAAGCTGGGAATTTTAAGCTTTAGGTATCACCGATGGCAGCAATTAGATTTAGAGCAATGCTCTTAATTAAAGGTGATCATAAGGGAATTCCAAAGCCTTCAGCATTTGCAGGAAGTAGAGTGAAAAAGTCAATCCTGTCCCAAATTCAATTTTTAAGGCTGAACCAAGTCAGGCTGCCACAGGAGGAGAAGTCCTTGGAAATTCAGTTGGGAGGGATCAAGTCTTGGGTGTAAATCCATCTGTAGGAGATGTTCCCCATAGCTCAGGGTGCTGCATCTCCCAGCTTGGGCTTCCCTGCCCGGCCCTGTCCTGGGGGTGTGAGGGCGTCACAGTGTGACAAAGTGACAGTGTGACAGGGTGTGGGCTCCACTGCAAAGGTCTGGGTTAAAACAAGGCATTTTCACAAGGACTTTGGGGATCCCCTCAGAGAGCAGCCCAGGCAGAGGCAGGGGGACAGTGACAGCACAGGTGGGCACAGCCAGCCCTTCCCAACCCACGGCCTCATCCTGGTACCTGGATGTTCTCCATACCATGAGGACTCCAGCAAACATAACTCTTCCCTTTGACTTTTTCCCTTAGAAAAGGAAACCTCCTGCATAGGAGCTGATGTGTGCAGCTATTCCTCTATAAATCCAACACAACCCCCCGTGCTCCTCTCTCTGCCCGAGGCCAACACAAACAGGCTGCAAAGCCCAGGCTGAAGGCAGAGAACAAAGGGAAAAACACTGGAAGCAACAGAAATCCTTTTCCTTCCCCTGTTGTGCAGCCGCTCAGAATCCCAGGCGGATCTTGGCAAGGTCATGTATCCTTTTGGTTTGCAAGCTCCTTTCTCCTTATTTCCCTCCTTTCCCAGATGCTGGAATCCTGCTCTGGAAATGCAGGTGGGGTGCAAAAGCAGCTCCTGTACATTTAGTTTTCCCTCTCCTGTTCCCTGTCACCACCCACCCGCAGTGGGGACATGTCACCCACGGGTAGGGGCTCATCCAGGGGCGTTGGGCACGTGGGTAGAGGACAAGCTGTGGTCACAGGGAAGCTGAACCAGTGCCCACTCTGTGTCCACACACGAGGCTCCACGTCCACCTGGCCATCACCCATCATGTCACCTGTCACAGCTCTCCCACACCAACACTGGTCACCTGGGGCAGCGGGTGCCGGTGCTTAGTGGGTGCCCAAGTGTGGCAGCCTGTGGAGCTGCATCCCCAGTAAAGACATAGCCCAAAATTTGGCTCTATTGGCTGTGCAGCCATTGCTGACACCCACAGCCAGAGGGGAGAGCTGGAGCTCTGCCAGCCCCACCTTGTGGGACCCCCAACCCCATGGAGGGACCTGCAGCCCTATGGAGGGATCCACAGCCCCATGGGGGGATCCCCATCCCTACAGAAGGACCCCCAGCCCAACAGAAGACCTACATCCCCATGGAAGGATCCCCGTCCCTATGGAGGGACCCCCGACCCCACGGGGGGACTCTCAGCCCCAGAAAGGACCTGGAGACCCGTAGAGGGGTCTCCATCCCTATGGATCCCCGGCCCCATGGAGGGCCCCCTGGCCCTATGGAGGAACTGTCAGCCTCAGAAAGGACCCGCAGCCTCACGGAGGGACCCCCACCCCCATGGAAGGACCCCCAGCCTCACGAGGAGCCGCAGCCCCACGGAGGGACACTCGTCCCGGGGAAGGAACCCCGTTCCCACGGGAGGACCGCGGTCCCCACGCACGTCCCCGCCGCGCGCGCCCGCTCTGCCACGTGGGACCCGCGGGAGCNGGCCGAGTGGGGGCGTGGCTCAGAGCGGGGGGCGTGGCCGGTGCTGGGGCAGTGACAGCAGTGGCAGCGGTGACGCGGCTGTCGCGGCACGGCGGGGATGAATCCCAGAATGCCAGAGTTCAGGTTTAAGGGACCACACTGGGTCAGCAGCTCCCACCTTCCTGCTCCGGCAGGGCCATCCCAGAGCACAGGGCACAGGATGGTGTCCAGATGGTTCTGAAATATCCCTAGTGAGGGAGACCCCACACCTCCCCTGGGCAGCCTGTTCAGTGCTTGTCACCTGCACAGCAAAGAAGTTCTGCCTCACGTCCAGCTGGAAGTTTCTGGGCATCAGTTCCTGCCCGTTCCTCTGGTGCCATTGCTGGGCCCCACGGAGCAGAGCCTGAGCCCTGCTCAGAGCCCTACCTGCAGACCGGGAGAGACAGGGCTGAGGGCCCCTCTCACCTGGGTCTCCTCTGGAGGCTGCAGCCCCATGTCCCTCCACCTTCCCTGGGCAGGGAGAGGATCCAGTCCCTTCATCATCTCCACAGCCCCCACTGGCCCACTCCAGGAGCTCCATGTCTGTTGATTCCCAGGAGCCCAGAGCCGGGCACAGCGCTCCAGCTGAGCCCCACCAGGGCTGAGGAAGGGGCAGGATCAGCTCGCATGTCCTACCACCGATGCTCCTCCGAACACAGCCCGGGAGCCCACTGGCCTCTAGGCCTCCAGTTCAGGTCCAGCGGCTCATTAAATACTCAATGTTTGCTCCAAGATCTTCCACGGTTGGGGTTTTCTTTCGTGCGTTTGCAGGTCGGTGTTCCTTGTTGTTTCCATCCCGTGGGCCTGCATCCCCCTGAGTGCGAGTGGGCGGGGCCTGAGGAGTGGGCGGGGTTTGATGAATGGATGGGCGTGGCCTTAGCAAAAGGCTGGGACTGGGCGGGCTCGGGGCGTGACCAGACGACTCGGGGGCGTGGTCTGGGCGGCTGGGCGGGGCTGGAGAGAATGTTGTGAGGAGCGGGTCAGAGGCGTGGCCAGAGGAGGAGAGGGCGTGTCTGGAGAGCAGCGAGGCGGGCAGACGGGGCGGGCTCAGGGAGCGTGTCCAGACCGTTGGGGCCGTCTCCAGCGCGACAGGGGCGCGGCTGGAGAGCGGCGAGGCGGGCGGGAGCGCCGGGGGCCGTT
>WEIT01033591.1:260629-305968 GCA_013389985.1 Dryoscopus gambensis
GCCGGGCCCGGCCCCTCAGCCCGGCGCAGGCCCCGCCGCCGCCGCCATGGCGCTGAAGATGGTGAAGGGCAGCATCGACCGCATGTTTGACAAGAACCTGCAGGACCTGGTGCGCGGCATCCGCAACCACAAGGAGGATGAGGTGAGGGGACCCTTGCCCACGCTCCGGCCCGGGGATGTCACTGCTGTCCGCTGGGGCCGTGTCTGGGCAGGGGGTGTTGGTTTGGGAAGGGGGAAGCGGGAGTCAGAACGAGGAAGGTGACGCTGGGGAGTGGGGCAGGAGGGACAAGCTGGGGGAGAGCACGAGAGTTAATAAGGGAGGGCCGTGCTTGGTACTCACCTTCCCACTCAGTATGTTGTTGTGGTGTTGAGATCCCTGATATACATATGGGTATATACGTACACGCACATGTATACATGAATATTACAGAGGAATTCCTTCCTCTCGAGCCCTACAGTCGCGTGCTGTAGTCAACTATGTATTCTTCACCCTGAAGCTGTTATGCAGGAGACCCGAGCTCCTATTTCAGCTTTCAGATTATTCATGCTGTGCATCTCTTGACTAAAATGTCCTTCTCTCAGAGCTTTTCTAGGCAGTAATCAGTTCTCTGTGTTGGCCTGTTATCCACTCTTGTGTGAGAAGCACGTGATCAGGAAATTAGTAGAGGTGAAATAATTAGTCATCAAGAACGTGTTATGTGAGACTCCACAGTGAAGTGTCACATGTTAATTGAGAAGTAACGGGCACCAAGGATGTCATTTATGTTCATCTTCAAGTAACTCCTGAAGCCTGAGAAGCTTTCTTATGTATGGCCTAACAGCTGGACTTTACTGGTGTGTTGAGGCGTTGCTGTGGGATCGGTATGAGCTATGAAAAGCATCTGGAAAAGTTGTAAGCATATAACTAAGTGAAGAACTTTACTAGGAAAACTGACCTTTATTGCTGGTGTTACAGGACTGAAACACAAAATACAACTTCCTAAATGTCTTTGAAGCCCCCTGTGCACAGTTCAAGGGGTTGTTTGGTAGTGAGGATACCTGGGAAACTTCTGTTTTTCACGGAATGACAGGATATGCTGAGTTGGAGGGGACCCATCAGGATCGTCGAATCCAATTTATTTCAGCATATGTTAAATTTATGGTATTGGTTTGGTGGCAGAGGAAGGCGAGGCTGCTGTGCAGTGCCCTGCAAAATGTGGGAAACACCATGAATTTGCAACAGCAATTTTGTATGGAATTTATGGGTGTAATGTGCTCTGCCAGAGCTGGACCTGGTGAGCAGTATTCCTGTGGAGCACTCCCTCCAGTATGTTGTGCTGCTTTTAGTAAATCTGCTTTATTCCTTTGTGCATAGGACAGAAAGTGTTTCAGCAGCTGTCAAACCCCTGAGGATCCTCCTGGTGAAGGTCCAGGGCTTTGTGGCACCAGTTCTTTGAGAAGAATTGAATGTGCTTTCTAAAATAATTCTGTGACGAGCAGCTTCATAAAGAGCGTTGTGAGCTACACCGAGCTTGTTCTCAGTCTGTGACAAAAAATGGTTAAAATGTATTTGCTGTGGTGCCCTTTGGAGTTAGGAATAAAACACTCCTTGGACAATTCTGTGGGGCTCTGTGTATTCGTAGGAAGCTGTTCACACTCTGGGATTCAGTGAGGTCAAAGCAATATGTTGTGTCTTACAACAGCTGGGCTGCAGCATGATGGGATTTTAAACTCTTCAGTTTGGAGTACAAATGGTGAGATTTTAAAATAGATAACTATAGGGATAATTCCTTTTTATATCCTCAGGAGCATGGCAAAAATTAAAACCCAAACCAGGATGTGTTCAGCTGATTAAGACATTGCACTGGTAAAATCCGTGTGTTTGGGAATCCTTCAAACGTTTTTCTGAATTCCAGAGAGTGGCTGCAAACAGCTCAGGACTGTGTCTTTTCCTGGCTCAGCTGGACAGAGCAGTAAACCTGCTGTTGAGCTTTTGGGTGTGGATTCAGTAGTTCCCAGGCAGTGGCCAGAGACATTGGCTAATTTTCAGGTGATGTTACCAAATCAGAATGCTGTTTTAGAGGAAGCAGCTACAAAAATTCTTCCTCTTTTCCCTACAGTGCTTCCATTGTTCATTGTACTGTTAAATGTTCCTCTAGTACTGTAGTTCAACCAAGATTTTTGTGTCTCAAGATAAGTGCCTAAGACAGACACTCTGTCCTATCCAGAAAAGCAAATTTGTTTAAAATAAACAGTTCTTTAGTGGGGAGGATATTGGCTGTTGGTCTCAGCTCAACAGGACTTACTCCAGGAAGACTTGTCTCTGGAAAGGAGCTGCTGTGGTTGTTGAATAGCAGTGATATGAAAAGAAATGAAGGCAAGATTGTTGCTTTGATTTCTGATTTACTTGTGCTTTTTTGCAGAAGGTTAGTTTATTTATGTGTCTTGGGTTTTGGTTTTTGGAATTTAATCACATGGAAAAATCGGCCATCACTTATTCCTTGTCTTTCTGGGCAGTCTCTCCTGGTAGATCTGAGATGGAAAGGTTTATTCCTTTCCACTTCTTAGGCAGGTATATACATGAGTATATCTGGTATTTCACAGCCCGTCGAGGCTGTTTGCAGTGCAGGATGTACCAAGTGCTTGGCACCCCAGTTCAGAGTGGGTATCTCAGTGCAGCTCTTTGACAGCCCCACTTGATGGGTTTGTGTTCTTCCTGTGTTGCTGCGACCCTAAATCGGAGGCCACATCTCTTTATTGATAAATGTTGTGTGCTCCTCAGCTCGTTAGAGGAGCTGAGAGTGCTGGAGGCTGCCTGGCCCTCGAGCTCACAGCCTCTCTGCAACAGGTTAATTCCCTGTCGGAGGCATTTCCATTGCCCTTCCTGCTCTGTATTCAAAGCTGACCCATTTATTTTGAGTTTAAAACACTGAAATGGAAGGGATGGACTTCCCTGAGGATGTGAGGTAAGAGACAGGAGGTGGTTAGCACAGTCACTGCTCTGTGCAGACTTTGTCCATTCCCAGTGTTCTTGGGAACATTGGAGCTGCTTCGTCCTTCCGCAGAGTAAGCGCTGTGTGCGAGGAGTGAGGTGGCAGAACACCAGTAGCTCCTTCCCGGGTTTGACACGTTGTGTTTATTTTCCAGCAGATGCTTTAGTCCCTGTGGTGTTTCCCGGTGCCAGTTCAAAGCCAAACCTGCAAGAATAACTTGATCCTACCGCGTTTTTCCAACTTTTTGCTTCCAATACCTCATTCTCTCCCTTTCATTTGGAAAAGGAATGCTTTGCTAATGAAAGTGGTGGTTTTCAGCAGTTATCAGGTGGTTTTGTATTCCGTGGAATAACTTCTCCCTCTTTGTGCCTGCTGCTTCTGAATATGCTCCACAGCATGCTCAGGAGAGGAATGGCTTGTACCATAGGCTGTTAAAAGTATACTGGATTTTTGCCAAGATAGTCCAAACTGATAAATTATATCTGTTCTCCTAAACGTGTAATAAGGGACAGGATAATTCTTTGGTGCTGTTTGGACCTTGCACAGTGTTTTTCATTCACAGTTAAAAGTTTGTTTTTCCCAACAGGGAAGCTCCTGTCAGATGCTGATGTGAGATGTTCCTTTATAAAACTGAAATTATAAAGCAACAGGAGCAGATGTTAATGAGTGTGCTTAGTCTCATTCAGACAGTAGCCCTCTGTTTCAGGTGTCTCTGATTTACTGCAAGACACTTAAGGAGAGAGAAGGGATTAAAGAAAGTCCTCTACAAAATATCTGTGCACTTCTCTTAGAGCGTGAGAAAATTGTCCCCCTCTTTTCTCAGAGACTGCTGTGTGTGCCAGGATTAGCCCTTCGTGCTTTTGGTAATTGATACTTTGAGGAAAAAACATATTGAAAAATTCCCATTTTCCTGTCTGGGGTGTTTGGTGATAAGTATCTCATTGCTGGTTTACACCTAAACTGTTTTGGAAGAGTGAAAGGAGCAATCAGTGCTGCCGGTTGGGAAAAGAAATTAACTTCAGTTACTAATATAATGCTAAATGGGAGGAGCATTGTGTGTTGTGCTGTGAAATGTGTGTTTTACTGTCAGCCTGGGCTTTCCAACCTGGTAGTGGCTTCTTGCTGCTTCATGAGTGTTACCTGAGGACAGGGGACTTGTATTGTTAAAAAAGCTTTTTTTCCCCTAAATAAAGGGCTCCTGTGTTCCAGTGCTGACTTCCAGCTTCTTCTCTGACACATTTTCAGATGAAATGACGATGTGGGAAGTGTCGAGGAATCTTTTCACATCACAACACTCTTCTGGACTGAGCCTGTCCTCAGCAAGTCTGAAGGGCTTCTAATGCTGTGGCTTCTGATGGCTTGGCCTCAGCCACTGGTGCAGTATTAGTATTTGATGGTAAAGGATGTGGGATGGAACGTAATCAGGGAGTTTTGAGGAATGGTAAACAGCTTGTTAGTGCCTGAAAGAACAGACCAACTGCTGGGCAGTGCAGTTCATTGATGACAGACAGCTCTTTCAGGCACTGCTGCTCGATCAGTTACTGTGTGTCATATATGTGTTGATATCTTTGAAGGCAGCTCATTATTCCACCCGCTTCCAAGTGGATCTAGAGTTGCTATTGTTAATTCTTTGCATGTGTGAATCACTGGAAGAGACAAAGTCGGAAATAGGAACAATACACAAAGAGGGTTGGGTAAGGACCTCACACCACTTGGTGAAAAACCAGTCTGGGACTGGCCTGCAAGGCCCGGCGTGGCAGTGTCCTGCCTCACCTGCTGTGTCACAAAGGGCCTGGAGCATGGAACACGAGCCAAGATACGGGCTTGTTTGCCTGTGATTACAGGCAGGAGCAGCTGAGGCTTTGCATTAGTGCTGCCTTTCATTAGCTTCTTGCTTTCTCCTGTATTAAATATTACTTAATTGACTGTGGCATAAGTGGGGATAATAGCTTTGTTCCCAGTCCTGATCATTTTATGGCCGTCTCTGCTGAGGGTTTGAAATGCTCCAGACAGATCCGCCCTGGCACGTGTGGAAGTAAATATTGTGCCTAGGCAGCTTCAGGAAGAGCTGTCTGGTACCTAAGAAATGGAGTGACCATACCCTGTACCTTTAGTGAGGCCAGGGCAAAGACAGCCAGAAAAATCAAAGTAAAATATAGATACAAATTACAGTTCTGCACTGTGATCAGCTGCAGAGAGTTGTTTATTTGATGCTTTTTGATGTAGATCTTTGTACCGGTGCTGAGTGCAGAAAATGGGGCTTTTTGTGATTTCTTGCCATCAGTGTCCATGAAAGTGACTGAAAACCTCTTCCTCCACGGTGTGGGTTAGTGGATACATTTGTGTGCAAACAAACCTTTAGGTTTTTTACTTGGAAGCATTCTTGGGAGTATGTCCCGTTCCTGGTGCCCTGGGAAGGGCAGCAAGGGCAGCATAACATGACAGGCATCCGAAAGAATTGAGTCATGGGACCAGTTACAAGAAAGCATTTGTGCTCGTTAGGTTATTAAAAACTGCTGATCGTTCACGCTAAGAAATTGAAATGCCTCATCATCTAAGGGGGAATCTGCTAAAATCCAGGTGTCAGGAAGCATAAAGATATTTGAGTAGGGTAAAAGTTGCAGAAAATAACATGGTTAGTGGTAGTGTTAGCTTAGAAAGGTGGTTGAGTGGGGTTTTTTTAAAATAAGAAGCAAATGTTCAGAGTAGCTGACATAAGTGAGCCCTGTTGAATCCTGAGTGTAGCTGGATATTAAGAATGTTTGGTTCCTACCAGCTCCCCCTCAGTCACTGCCCAGCAGGCTGAGCAGTCAGTTTGTAAACCCTGTTCACAAACTATTTCTTTTAGCTGTTTTCTTTTTCTTAGCTGTTTCTTTTTCATTGTTATTTCCATGATGACCTAGATGTTCAAACCTGACACCTTCAGCTGAGAAATTCCTGTGTTGAAAGGCGTATAAATGGACATAGGTGTCAATGTGGGAATGCTGAAACTTTCTTCTGGTTGGCTCAATTTCATGGCAAAGCTGTATAAAATATATTGCCCCAAGTGTATCAGTGTGTTAGTCAGCTTCAGCCTTGAGAGTGAATATTTGTTTAGTGCGAGTGGTGTGATTGTACAGCAAGGAGGAGGTGAACAAACTTACTTTAATTACACAAATATTTGTGCTGAATTTAAGAAATCAGGAATGGCTGTGAACCATCCTTTTCTTCATTGTCCTCCTTACCTTTCCATAACTGCAGAGTACTCACAGCTGTGCATGAATCAGTGTTAGAGCTTTGTAGTATTTTCAGTGTTACATTTTCATATGGTATTAATACATCATTAAGCATCTCTTTTTGGTTTCCCTGTGAACTACTTCCAGTCATCTGAGTCTCAGCAACAATAGCTACTTTAGTTCCTTAGGAGGAAGGGACTGTTTCCTATGCATCCAACAAAGCACATGCTCTACTGAAGCCTGCCTTTATCAGAGCCTGAAACGGCACAGAGAGGTGTCTGGAACAAGCAAGTTGAAAAATCTACTGTAAAAACACTCACATAGCTTTTTGCATAGTAATGTAAAAATAAAACTTTGGGTACATCTTGTATTTGCAAGGATGAGCACTTTTATCTGACGCATCTCTCCAGGCTTAAAAGTTGTCTGCTCAGATATGATTTAGACAGCACAGACCCCTGAGGATTGTTTAATTGCTGTGCAATTAAATTAACAAATACTGTGATCAGACTGGAGATGTGCTTGTATTAAGGGACTGATCAGACTGGAGATAATTAAGGGACATCTCTAGACCTTTGCTGCTGGTGCCTCTTACTGATTGACTGGCGTTTGGGGCTTGCTGATTGCCACTTTCCTGATTGCCAAGGTGCCAGCAGTGATCCCGGCCTTGCCCACCTGGGACGGGGCCAGGATGGCTCGTGTAGCTGCAGCTTCCTGCATCAGTGCCCTTCGGAGTGAAATCCTGAATTTCTTGGGGTAAACCACCAAAGAGAAGCTGTCCATGGGAGACTGCCAGAACACCCCCGTGCTTGGAGGGGTGCTGCAGGTGCTTGGAGTCACTTTGGAAAAGCAGCTGCAACTCTACAGCTGTTTCTTTCCTGAAACCCAGTATTTGTGTTACAAACCTGTTCAGAAGATCCTCTGTGGTGCCTTAAGGGGCTGTTGTGGTTGGTGTGGGGTTGGGTGTCTGCCCTGAAATCAGTGCACACTCCTGGCATAGCATGTCTCTGAATTTTTAGAATAAGGTTCAAAGGTTTTAATTGGTTTGTGAGTCGCTTTAGGATGGATGTGTGCATGCATCGTGCCATATTTCAGTTGGTGTGTATAACTTCAGCAAACATTAACAAAAGAAAAAACTGTAAACCGACTTTTTGCATTCCTTCCTCGGTGTTGTTTGGCCAAGGAGTCTTGTGATCTCGCTGTGCTTGTACCAGACAAGGGGGCAGTGGGCATTGTGTTTCTAATAAATTATATAGAAGTCTGCTGCAAATGAACCAACAGAACCTTGTGCCTCTGGTGTTGTCACTCAGAACAGTACCTTGGGCTGGGATCTTAAGCCTACCTCAGGATGAGCAAGTAAATCCCTGGAAAGCTGGGTAGCAAGGGCAAACGAAGTCATGTTAAAACGTGTATAGCAATGCTGTTTATCAACAGCTGAGTGAAAGATAAGCTTGGCTTTATGAAAATGCCTTTCACATTTGTAACCTGTTTCCTGAGCTCTTTCTTGTAGCCGACTGCCTATCACAGTGAGGTCCGCGGGGGTCCTATGAATATCCAGGGTCCCCGGGAGCTACACGTGACAAGGAACCTAGGTAAAAGAAAGAAGGCGCTCTTCTCCTCGGGATAACGTTCCTAGATCTTTACTGCATCGGATCCTGGAGGCGAAGAGGGCGGGGGTCTCCTGAAGACCCCTTCTGACCCCCCAGGGAGGAAGGGGAGGGGGCAAAACCCACCACCAATAGGATACAATTTACTTGGGAAAAGGGGCTGGGTCCAAGTACAGGTGTTTGGTTTCAGGGGTTAGGACATCTACATGTGCGAGGGACAAGCCCAGACTAGTACAACACAAATCCTAGTGCAAAACCCATCAAAAACATATCAATAATCTAACCATCACAACAAGTGCCCTCTGCACCGCTGGACTTGGGCTGCTGCAAACCCATCAAGATGAACACTTTGCAACTTCCCACTCACTGCTGACCTCTGTTCCGTGCTCAGCTGCTTTGCCTGGTGTATGGTTTTGGTGAAGTTACTTGTGAGGAGCATGTGTGGGAGCACGTGCCTTGGAATTCTTTCTATCCAGCCATGGAGTAGCCTTAACAAAAGATTCTATTATTTCTCTCAAATGGCTTTTTCTACAGTAGTTAAATAATATAGTATTTTTATGGAAGTTAACATGTAATATGTTAATCTCTAATGCTGTGTCCAAGTCAGTAGAAAGCAGCACATTTTGCTTTTTAATGCCCTTGTCTGTTACTTCAGCTGATTCATTCTGTACTGTGTGGTACAACGTGTCCAGGTACTGCAAACACCAGAGGTGTGCATGTTCTCTCTGGCTGGTTTGGGGGTGTTTGACACAAAGTGCTGCTTTGGGGGTTTGAGAGAAGCCTGGCAAGTGATACATATTTCTTCCCAGCCTTCTTCCCGAGTCGGGAGCTGGCAGCTGATCTGTGCTGTGCTGGGAACGGGCTCTGCTGCCTGAAGCACAAACAGAGCTGAAAGTTCCTTCAGCTGCACAAGGTGTCCGTGGTGTGACTGCCTTTGGTGTTGAGCACCATGCTCGTGTTCCAAAGTTCTAACAGTGGGCATCTTCCTCTCATGTGAGACCATCATGTGCTTGTGCTCAGCGTGATCTCATGGAGTTTGTCTCAAAGTCCTACCAAAAATTGATAAATCCCATAGTGCTTAAAACAAAAGAAATGTTACCTTTTGTGCTTATTTATTTTTATGTTCTAATTATTCCAAACTTTTCTGTTTTACCATGGTGTAGTTACACATTTGTATCAAAATATCTTACTCCTTGTGGCATTCACTGTTAATAATTCTTTCCTTAAACCACTGTATTTAACCCTGGAAGCGCAAGAGAAATAGGAGCTAATGTTCACTGACATCTTGCTCTTTCATCTGGATGGAAGCACTTGGATGTTGCAGTGACAGGTTTGAACCTCAAATCAGGTGCATTTGGTTTGATGCGCTGTAACCTGAAGTGGTAGGAATGTGAGTTTGCCTTCTCTTGAGTTTGGAAGGTGGTTTATGGCTGAGATGAGAATACAGCTTCTTAAGGACTACTGGAAGTGAGTAGTTTACATGATTAAATTTAATGTAAGGGTTCTGCAGTGATCTCTGTCCCCATCATTAGTGTGTTCCTGTCAGCTAATGAAAGAAAGTACAGCATGGAGTACATTTCTTAGGAATGTAATTGTTATACGGATTAGTGACTTTTCATTTAACTTCACATATTGCTTGAGAAAGATAATAGTCTTTTGTGAACATCTATGAAATTGTCAGCAAACCCCAAGTCTGTCTTGGCTTGGAATAAAGTTCTAGTGTTTTTCAGAGTTAAGTCAAAAAACATGGCTGGGAAATGAAAAATACTGTAAAATTATATTTTTGGCTTCTTACCATGACCCACTCTGCCCTCCCTACTTCCATTTCAAAGCGACTGTGTCTTTGATTCATGATGCCTTCTTTCTTATTTTAGCCACTCACATTCGTATAATACACATATTTTCTAGGTGAGATCTTGGAATTCTTGAGGAATTTGGGCTTGTTTTAAAAAAACAGCTTGTGTATCTTGTTAATGACTGTAAAATGTTCCAGCATCTCTTTGGTGACATACCTTGAGAAATGCAGTTGTGGCTGTGTTGTTCTCACAGCTTTGCTGAGTGCTCGCTGCTCACATCTGCAGGCTGCACTTGGGTTTTAGGCGGGCTGCTCCGGGCGTGTTCCTGTAACCCTCCTTCGGAGACAGAGTGGTTGCTAGAGCATTTCATTAAGGAGCCTTTTCCACCGGGGCAGGGAAGGCTCCTTTCCCACTTGGCAGCCTAGCAGGAATAAAAGAGAGCCTCTCAGCTCCTTGCCTGCTGCTCTCAGAGCCTCCAGCTGCTGGTGGGCAGCTCTGCCCCTCTCCCATCCCTCCTCCCGAGCGGGTTCCTGTGCCTCGTGGCTCTGCCTGCCCTCACCACTCTGTGTGAGGGGCTGCCTGAGCATTGCCCGGCTCCGTCAGAGCTGGCTGGGCATGTCCACAGGTCTGTGGATGTTGGGGCTTAGAAATGCTCCTCAGTCAACTGGCCAGAATGTGTGAGCCATCAACACAAAAGTGCAAATTATACTGTCATAGGACTAGTAAGGAATTAACAGCTAAGAAATATATTGATATTGTAATGAATATTGTGAGCATAAATGAACTCTCAGCACTGCTGAGGCCCCGTCTTGAATCCTGGGGTTGGTTTTGGGCCCCTTGTGATAAAAAGGCATTGAAGGGCTGGAGCCCATCCAGAGCAGGGACTGGAGCACAAGTGTGATGGGGAGCAGCTGAGGGAACTGGGGAGGCTCAGCCTGGAGCAAAGGAGGCTCAGGGGGGCCCTTGTGGCTCTGCACAAGTCCCTGACAGGAGGGGGCAGCCGGGGCAGTCGGGCCCTGCTCGCAGGGAACAGGGACAGGAGGAGAGGAAACAGCTTTAAGTTGTGCCAGGGAAGATTTAGATTGGATATTGGGAAAAAATTGCATCATAGGAAGGGTGGCCAGGCATTGGAAAGGGTTGCTCAGGGCAGTGTTGGAGTCACTATCCTTGGAAGTGCTCAAAAAAACATGTGGATGTGGCATCTGGGGACATGTTTTAGTGATGAGCATGGCAGTGCTGGATTAACAGCTGTTGAACTTGTTGATCCCAGAGGGCTTTTCCAACCTTAGTGATTCTGTGATTCATGGGACCTCAAAAGCATTGAAGGAAAAACTGAGCTAGTTATATATGGGAAATACTTATTTTTAATTACCACACTAGGAAATTCTTGTATTAGAAGGATTTATGCAAAAACGTAATTGGTGCTGGGCAAGATATCCAGATTTTTTGCTGTGTCAGTATGTAAGTGTGGGGGGGGTTTTTTCTTCCAAATATTTAGGCCTCACGGAGTGGCTACAATTTTTTTCATTGCATCAAGTGGTTGTTCTCCCTTTTTCTGTCTGGTCTGACCCCACTGAGCAGCTCGCGGGCTGCAGTGGGGGCTGTGGGTATCGGGCAGTGGGAAATGCTTCGGTGCAGGCGCTGTGCCGAGGTCAGCACTTCCTCGAGCCGGAGCCTCGCTGAGGATCCACTCCCGCCCACGAGTTCCCTCCCAGGTCTGTGGGTGTTGAATGTGGCAGTGAATCCAGCCGGGTGTGGTGCTTGGCTTTCAGATTTAAGTGGGAGACTGAATAGATCAGTTTTCCTCATATTGCTCATTCACGGCAGTGCTGCTCCACAGGATTAACAAAAAGTTAATACCTGCTGATCCTGTAAAGCTTTCTATATATAGTGCCTGTCATTCCTTGGAGTGTTTTGGGATTTCAAGTACAGCTGTTTTGGAAGGACTTCTTTCTGCTCTCTCTAATCCCTTTTTTCAGTTTCAGATCTGATTGTGAGTTCTGTAATATGCTTTTCCAGAAGTTGGACTGACTGGTAGGCAGGGATTTGCCTGTGGGATGTTGGAGCTGGTGACTCTGGAGCCTGTGCCCAGCCGGGCACTACTGAACTTCCCTGTACTCTTATTTTCCCCCCCTCCTGCTCACACAGTGGGTTGTGTTCAATTCTGAAGAGGTTGCCAGGAAGCTTAAGCTAATGTTTGAATAGTTTGGGGATGGATGCAGTGGGGAGTAAGTGAGGCTTTCTGGTTATGGATGTAAGGACTGAGAACCTGTGTGTCAGGGTTCTGCCTTGAGAGCCAGCGCTGGCCTTGCTGCCCAGGATGTGGCAACAAGATACACACGTGAAGGATTCTGTGACACTGTTCCAGTGTACTCTTCTGTGGGCATAAAATATTCAAGGCCAAGTACAATATATTTGTGGATCAGTTGCATGTTGTATAAGTCACTCTTTCAGCATCTTTGATGAAGTATTTATTTTCTACTGTCAGAAAGTTTTTTTTTTTTTAGTTTATACTCAAGAGTTTAAACTTCTCATGTGCGTTGTCTGGATCTGAATCACTCTCAGGTGAAGGGTCTAGAATCCCAAATGTACTTCTGAGTAAAGTCACCTGGACACTACGTTTTTAAGTGTTTGGGGGTGATGCCATCTCCAGTTTTGGCAGATGTGATCCGCTCACCTGTATCCAGGAGAACAGATGGGATCTGTGTAGAGGAAAGGGTTGTTTGGTGTTTACAGTGCCCTCCCTTAACATGAAAATTCCCGCTGTAGGGGTAGTATTTCTATCCCAAACACAGGCATTTAGGAATATCTTAAATTCCTTCAAGTTCATTCATTTGCCTGCTAAATGTTTCCAGCTCTCCCAGCCTGGCTGCAGAGCAGAGGGGCTCCAGCCCTGGGAGCAGCTCCGTGGCCTCCTCTGGACTGGCTCCAGCAGCTCCAGGTCCTGCTGATGTTGTTCCCCAGGGCTGGGGCAGCTCTGCAGGTGGGGTCTCACCTGAGGGGGCAGAGGGGCAGAATCCCCCCCTCCCCTGCTGCCCACGCTGGGGCTCAGCCCAGCACAGGGGGGGTTTCTGGGGTCAGTGCCCATGGCCGGGGCAGGCTGAGCCTCTCGCCCACCAACACCCCCGAGTCCTTCTCCCCAGGGCTGCTCTCCATCTGTTCTCCACCCACTGTTTCTAGCAGCAAACTTTTGTGACTTGAGTAATGAGTGTCACTCCAGGAGATTTGGAAAAGGCTAAGAAATGGCTGCATTAATACTCAAAAATTAGTGTAAAGGGGGAAAAAATGTTAACTAGAGGTAGGCCAGTAGACTTCTATGCTGAAAATATCTTTTTGGTGGAAGGTGGTGGTATTCAGGCAGGGATTAGGTAATCAGGTTCTGACCTGGTTCCTCTGGCAGTTAGGAATGTGAAATACCCTGGTGCATGCATGGCTTTGCAAAGAAAGATTATTTCTTTGCACTCAAATTTTCATGATTCCCGTAGCGGATGCCTTCAGTACTTAAATAATAATTAATTGTGAACTGGAAGAGTCTTTGGCTGAGCTAACTCTGCTTAAAAAGTAAAATCTGTACAGATATTTTTAAATCACATGTTTGCCACATCCTTCCCACAAGCACAGATGTGATTGCTTGGAAAGATGTGAAGCACCAATATTTAAATGTAAACATTGTGACATTTGGCTCTTCGAATTGCTGAGAAATTCATACAAATAACTGTTATTTATCAAAATGTGTAAATGGCAAAAGGGCCCATGTAAGTTGAGAACCAGAGAGGGGGTTTATGATCTTCCGTGGGACTTCCCATGGCTGTGGGGATCCAGGAGGCACCATCCCATCCAAGCCTTGTGCCCCATCCCTTCAGGCACAGGGACTGTTGTGGGTGCACACCCACAGTGTCATCGTTGGCAGTGCATCCAAAAGTGGGGTAGCTCGTGGTGTTTTCATCAGTCACCTTTCATTTGTGGGCTGTCAACAGTGTTTGACAGCTTCTTCTCGTCATGCAATGAGCGGGTGTTCTCTGACATCCTTCTGGGGGAAGTGAGCCTTCTAGCAATGCTGAACTCTGGTTTTGTTCAGACCTCTGCCTACTCAATCTCCATTGAACAACTTTGTTTTTGCAGATTTTTGAATCTACAGCTCTGGAGTGAGTGGTGTAATTGTGAGGGAGAGGCAGAAGGGAAACACCAAAGAAACATCTCTTGCTTTTGGTTTTGAAGCGGAATTGTGGTGATTCTTTTCAATAAGTAATTTTGTCGGAATTAAGTGCTTGCTAAATAGCGTGTGTGTGAGATTTTGTGCTTGCAAATGCTGAGTTCTGCTGCTTCTCCCCACAAACATGCTGGAAATCTTGAGAAACTGGTAAAGGAGCTCAGATTTTTGTTTGTTTGTTTTCCTCAGGCAAAATACATCTCGCAGTGCATCGATGAGATCAAGCAGGAGCTGAAGCAGGACAACATCGCAGTGAAGGCAAACGCAGTCTGCAAACTGACCTATGTAAGTGCCTTGCTGGGATGCCAGGGACTTGCAGCTGGATTTTGTTCTTTCTGGCTGATTTGGAGCCAGCCTTGGGTCTGGGTGCCTGCTCTCCTCAGACTGCTCTAAGTGCAAGGTGTGGGGACAACACAAAGCTCTGACGTCGGAGGCTGCACTTTCCTGCTCTGTTTGGTACAATTGGATTTTACTGTGATAGATTGGGAAGCAAATCTCATTTAAAACAAACAATTTAAAAGAAGCTGTTTTCAACTGGATTGGTTCTTATGACCTAGTGACATAAGCACTTGAAACTGGGTTTTTTTCTCTTTCCTCCATCCTTTGTTGACAAGGAGAAGACAGAAATATTGGTAAAGAATTTGTGGTTTTGTTATGGTTTTTATTAAAAAGAGTAATGAAGGAAACTCTTCACACCAGTGCTTATATAACTGCATATCACAGAATGATTTGGATTTGAAGGGACCTTAAAGCCCACCCAGTGCCACCCCTGCCATGGCAGGGGCACCTCCCACTGTCCCAGGCTGCTCCCAGCCCTTCCAGCCTGGCCTTGGGCACTGCCAGGGATCCAGGGGCAGCCACAGCTGCTCTGGGAAACCTGGAACAAATGCAAACAGTTTCAAACTTGTGAGGTCTTTCACTCACTTGCTGTGAATGGTGTAGGATGTAACATTACTCATAAACCTTGAGATGTCTTATAGTATTATTTTCAGACTTCTGTTGCATCTTCGATTTTGGGAGGTGTCTTGACCTATTTTCTTGAGTCTCTTATTTCAGAAGTTTATCTTAGCTTTTCTGCTCACAGTTACAGATGCTGGGCTATGACATCAGTTGGGCTGCTTTCAACATTATTGAAGTCATGAGTGCTTCCAAGTTTACATTCAAGGTGAGTTCTCTGTAAATGCACCTGTCCTGGCCAAGCTGTCAGATATCTTTTGTGAAAAGGCAGGGTATTTTTATGTGAAGACAACCTGGGATTCGTAGTACCAGGCATTTTTTGTTTTGTAATAGCTTTATAATTTTTCTTGAAAGATTTGTTTCATGTTCTGTTGCAGACCTTTTTCACCAAACAGGGTGAAACAGTTACTTCCTAAGGAATGGTTTCCAAATGGGGCTTTGTACCTGAAACTCAGGATTCAACACAGGCAAAATAAAAGTAGTAGACAATCCTACCTTATTTCTGCAGCTTTGTGGTCACTGAACTATGTTCTAACAAAATAGAGAAGGTGAAGGTGGTTTTATTATCCCTAAGACAGATAAATTACCAGTAGAAACATTGCTTGTCTGAAATTATTGTTTCCTGATATAAACCCCCTTTTCTAGAGAACCCTGTCATGCCTCTTCTGTTACGCAAACCTAACCATTCATCTTTTTAATATTGCTTACAAAGCCACCAGTTGTTTTCCATCTAAATATTGTCTAAATTGACTTCAAAAACGAAACTTGTTTTCCTCCTTGCCTTTTTCCAGCGCATTGGTTACCTGGCTGCCTCCCAGTGCTTTCATGAAGGGACTGATGTCATTATGTTGACAACTAATCAGATCCGAAAGGTAAATGTTCAGTTCTTCATTTTTTCTTGCCCACTCTCCCTGCTTGTACTTTCACATCTGTACCGGATATTTCTCCTTTAGGAATATAGAGGTGTTTTAAGTAGAATTTTTGATTTGCAGTCTCCTGTCATTCCACAAGCTGAGGGATTAATGAAACACTCAGGGGCTGTGCACAGCCCTCCGTGGTGCTGTCTCATACCAGCTCTGTGTTTGTTCAGCACAGAGAATGGTGACAGAAATAACTGTGCTGGTCTCTAGGCAGTGCTTGTAAGAATGTAACAGGCAGGAAAAATGTCCCCATTCCAGAAGTAAAACGAGCAGTCACATGGCTCCACAACATTTCTACTTGTGAGGGCTCTTTTTGTCTGTAATTCCAGATCAGACTTTGACTTCTCTGGTAGAATTGGGTGTAAAAATGGTGAAGGGTGTATGGAATGTTCTGTATTCATGTACCTGAGTGTGTTGTATTCATTTTCACAGAGCTTGATCACTTGGAGTTACTGAGTTGCACCATAGTTTTCCCATTCTTGAAGTTTCAGATTTTTTTTTTAAAGCTCTTAACTTTTGTTTTTTAAGTATCACTGCTTTAAAACTTGACTGATCCAGTACAAGATGTGTCTACAATTTTACCATCTGAGGAACCAAAATGTATTTTCCTTGCTTAAAAAAGATCAGTGGCATGTTATCTGGTATCTTCCCTAAAGGACTAGTGCTTTTCCCTTTCTTTTGACCTCTTCTGTGCTGAATATGAGTATCTATTGTCTTTATTAGGGACACTTCTTTTACTGAATTTCAGTCACTTACTGGCTACTTCCACTTTGTGCCCAAGTTGTTACTTTAAAGCATCTTCCTTTATGCCTTTTCATGTTTCATTGATCCAACAACTTGAGATTTTTAAGGATTTATCAGTTCTCAAAATACATTAAAGCCAGGATGAATTGCAGTTTTTTGCTCCTTAAGAAGTAGATTTCATTATTCTTAAAGCAGACTCTAATTACCCACCACCTGCAGCAGGTTTTTAAATGAGATGCAAATGGCACAGAACCCTGAAGGCCTGACTATGTTTAGCTCTCCTGGAGCAGCTTCAATGTCCACGTGAATCTGGACTCTTAATTCAGTCCATGTGGGAATGCTCTGTGCAGCTTCTTCATATTTTTATTTCCTGATAAGTACAATTTATTGTGTATACTTGAACATACTCAGAGATTAATTTTACTATGATTAAGTGTCTGAAGCTTGGAAAGACTTGAAATACTGTGGAGGGCTGGGTAGGATCCTGGCCACAAATAGATCCAAGGAAACTTGCCCAGTAAATGTGTTCCACACACATAACTTGTGTCCTGTTGTATGGACTTTATGAAGTTGTGGTGCTGCCAGCAGCTCAGAGGAGAAATAATCTCATTTCTCTACTAGATTGAGGTGGGACACCACTCACCAAGAGTGCTTGTTCCCAGTGAAGTTGATGGCACTTGGAATTGGACTTAGCAGGGTTAGTGTTTAATACCAGTTTTTTAAGACTTTAAATACGTTTGTGATCCTGTAATGAGTGTTTAAAAACTGCTTCCATTCCTAAAACAACACCAAGATGTGATCTCTCTGATTGCTTTTATGTTGCAGTCATCCATCTCTTGTTTAATTATGGTTCCTCGTGCCCATTATTAAACCCCAGGCTGGCTGTATTTTAGCAGGTGTTAGTGGTTGATATATAAATATTCCCATGAAGCAGAAGGTCTGCTTCATTTATGTCAAATGAATGAAATTAGTCTGAGGAAGTTGTTCCTTGATATCCTGTGTGATCTTAAATTTTTGAGCCTGTTTCTCTTTTTTTTTAGGATCTGAGTAGCCCTAACCAGTATGATACTGGAGTTGCACTGACTGGCTTGTCCTGTTTTGTTACTCCAGATCTTGCCAGGGACTTGGCAAACGACATCATGACATTGGTGAGTTGATAAGGTTGAAATAACTTTACCCTGTAATTATAGAATGTTAAGTTATTCAAATCTGGTAAATATCTTAAATTTAGAGCTGATACATGTGAAAACTGCTGCTTCATTCTTGTGGGGATTCTGGGGAGCTTTTACAGGCCTTAGTTAGATCAAGAGGATCACTTTGAAATATATTCATTGGTTTTGGTGATAAACAACAATATTTTGCTCTTGCCTCAAAGCTGAGTTTTCAAAAAGTAGTTGAGTGTCCCAGGAAGAGCTTTGGAGACAGGAGGGTGAGCACAGGAGCTCTGGAAACAGATCTGCTCAGAGCCTGACTGCAGCTGTTTCGTTAACAGATGTCTCACACAAAGCCTTACATCAGGAAGAAGGCAGTGTTAATCATGTACAAAGTTTTTTTGAAGTACCCAGAGTCCCTCCGTCCTGCATTTCCTCGCCTTAAAGAGAAACTTGAAGATCCAGATCCCGGTGAGTGGATTTTTAGTGAATTCCTTCTGCTCCCACATGTGGAGGTCCATGTGCTTGTAGAGCTTGTGGAGAAAAGAATACATGACAAATGCTGTAATCATCTTTTGGACAGTGACTCACCTGTTTCAGGGTAGGTGAGCATAGGAGAGTTTTGACAAGTGTTGCCGTATTAAAAATATATTCTTTAAAATGTCCATTTCTTCAAACCCAAAGCTACTGAAAATGTGTCAGTAGGTTAAATCTTAATGGACAAAGCAGCTTCAAGTTTCCTGACTTGTTGCTTACTAAACTTGGCTATTGAAAATATTTCAGTTGATTTCAGGGTTTGGAGTTCTGGTTTTGTTATTTCCTGTGCTTTTTTAGCAAGCTGCAGCTATTGACTTGCAGTGGACACACTTAAAATGATTTAACATCCCTTAGTGTATTTTTTATTTATTTGAATCCAGACTGCTCTTTAGGCCCCTCAGTACAGTGTCAGCACAGGAAATTTGCAGTTGCTCTGTATCATATTCACATTTTTACTCAGTCTTCAGGAGGTGCTGGTGTTCTCTCACTGCACCAAAACACTTGTTTTAGGAATTCTGTGAGTGATGTGTGATCTCCACTTGATTTGTATCTGCATTTACAGGGGGAAATTTAATTGCATTTCCTGGACTATTTTATTGTGGGCATGGAATATTCGTCTTCCAGGGACAATGTTATTAAAGCAAGCAAAACACACACATCCCTCACCTGCAGAGAGAGGAAGAAAATGCCTGTTGTGCTTTATGGAGAGAAGGATTGCTCTCTGCTAGGACACCCAGCCTGTCTAGACTAAAACATTCCAAACTGACAACAATCCATATAGAGACTGAGCAGCGAGAAGGGAGTGAACATGTCCAGTCAGGTTGTTTAAGGAATTGTTATTTTTGTTTTGTATTTAGCGTGTTTAAATAATATATATTAGAGAAGTCAAGAGTGCTTGGAAATTTCCTGGTGGGTGATTATTGATTGTGTTGTCTGTGTCCCACAGCCAGCTCCTCACAGTCCAGGGCAGGGATGTGGCACTGTCCTGTTTTCCCTTGGGCTGGACCCAAGGCAGATACCTGGCTTGCTGCTGTATTAGAAAATAGCCAGGATTAAATAAAACCCTTTCTCAGTTTGCTTTTGCATCCTTGTATTTATTTCACTGCCTCAGAGTTGGGAATGAGGCCAAACCGTGGGACACACAGGTCTGAAGCTTCAGCTGCTTTTGCTGTGGGGTTTCTGCACCACAAACTTCAATTACAATGAAAGCATTGATGGGATTTGTGCTTTTCCCACTTGTTTTCCCCAGGTGTGCAGTCTGCTGCAGTAAATGTTATTTGTGAGCTGGCTCGACGCAATCCCAAAAATTACCTGTCCCTTGCTCCGCTCTTCTTCAAGTTGATGACGTCATCAACCAATAATTGGGTTCTCATTAAAATTATAAAACTGGCAAGTATTCTGCTTTTTGTTTACAGGATTAGGGTTCTCTTTAAATTACCTTGGGTGTGAAAATGGATTTCTTGCTGGGAGGCATAGTTACCATTCAATCTGAATAAAAGGAAACCAGGAATATCTTCTAATGTTTGTGAATGTAACCAAAGAGAAAAATATGTTAATACAGCTTGGTTTAAATACAATGAGCTGCAATTTGCATAATGTTTTGAAGCTGTCGAAAAGCAGCTATTAACTCACTTTTCTTCTCTTTGAATAGTTCGGTGCTCTTACTCCATTAGAACCAAGACTGGGAAAGAAACTGATTGAGCCCCTGACCAACCTCATCCACAGGTGTGTGTGACAGACCCTGCCTTGTTCAGGCAGGACTGGGGAAGAACCTGCTGGGTGGCTCAGTAGCTGGGGTGGAGATGCATTTTTTTAACTTTTGCTTGACTTACAGTATGTTGGCTTCAAGTATCAAAAAGTAATCCCACATCAGGATTGTTTCTGAAAAACCTGAGGTAAAATACCTTAAAGGAAAGTCTCTGGGTGTCTGACTGTCAGCATGAATTCCTCCAACGGATGCATGAAAATTGGAGCAATTTGCTTTCTTTTCACTGCATTTCAAGCCAGAGATGACTGTGGAGGATGTATAAAAACTCTGGCTTAAAAAAGACTCAGCTGTGTATTTGCCTCAGCTGTTCACCTCACACATTTGATTCCTGACTTTTGGGAGTGCCTTACCCACCAAAGCAGTATGACAAGGGATATATTAAAGCCCTTTCTCATGCATTTGGCAGCTCAGATGTGTTTTGAAAGAGGTTCTCATAATATATATGTTCTAAATGTAGATTAAATAAAGTTGAAGATATTTCCTTGTCCCTTGTTAATGCTGGTTTGTGGTGGCATAGTGGTTCTAATTCTGAACTGAAATCAGGAAATAGATGCCTTGGAGGGATTCTCCCTCCCTGGATTCTCCCAGTTACAAAGAGGAAGTGTGATCTTATGCAGGAATTGTTTAAGTGAAAAAGTTTATTTCTTTTCATGTGGCAGCAAGGTTTTAAACAGGTATCTGTGTAGCCTTGAGAGCAGCTCTAGCCAGGGGATTTCTGTCCATCTTCATATTCCTTTAGGCAGGCTCAGAGCAGACCAGCACCCAGATACCTCCAGGGGCTCTCAGCAGTAACAAATAGATACAATCCACTGGAAAACGCAGGAAGATGGACAATCTTCCTCTTCCCAGCTCCCCCTTTAGTAATTCTTAGCTGTGAGGACTGGATCCTCTTTGGCTTGGTCTCCATTCAGTCATTTTGGATCTCCTAATGAGTCACAGCACTCTGAGCTGTCCCACCAAGTGCCCAGGGAGCAGAAGTGTTGGTCTTGGTTCTCAGCATCCCAGAGTGACCTTGAGGGCATTTTTCTGTTGCTGCCTCTGGAGCTGTGCTCCTTCCCTGTGTACCCTGCACTTGGAGCCCGCTCCTTTGGGGATTGGGAGGTTCCCTGTTTCCCTCTTGTGGAGATCAGGCTTTTCCTCAGGACTGCGCTGTTTGTGTGTTCAGCTGGCAAAAGCAGCCTTGAATTTGAGTTTTGGGGGAAATCAGACGTTGGAAATGGGTTGCTGACTTCCAGGGATGGGAAGTGTGTTCCTGCATCCCAAGCCTCTGCTGCTGGGGCATGACTCACTTGAAGAGAGACTTGAGCTTCTCCATCTGCCTTGTCATGAATTTTGACCTTGGGCAGAGGATTTAATTTGATTCTTGGACAAGATTGCTTCAGTATTTCGTGACTGGTGTGGAGTTTGAGTAACCACTTCCTTCCTCGTTCCTTGTGTCACAGTGCTCTTACTTGCTGCTTTTCCAGGAAGATTTTTGCGTTTTTAAACATTTGTTTAGAAATTCCTCCCCCCAACAGTTTTTAAGTGAGAATCGTTTCATCTGCTTGAAGGGATATGGAGCAGAATTTTGACAATTTCTTGTGAAGTTCAAGGTGCTAACTAGCTCTAAGATACTGCTGACAACTCTTCAAAATGTGCTGCTTTATTCCTTATTTAATATACTTGATTTCTGTTTCAGCACCTCAGCCATGTCTCTCTTATATGAATGTGTGAACACAGTAATAGCAGGTGAGAACTGAAACTTGGAACCCAGAAAAAAAACGTGATGAACTTTGTCATCAGCTAACACCATCTGTAAATCTTTTTTCTTTGACTTACTGGATTTTATAATAGAATAAGTCTCCTGGCAAACTTTGTGTCACTGTGGGGCTGACATCCTTTGTTGTCAGTGGGTGAGGCACAGTCACTACAGCTGTGTTGTGTTTGCTGAAGGCTGAAACCAAATACAGACAATGAGATTATTTATATGCAAGCTCCTAAATATTGCTACAACTACAAACTTTGCCAGCAGCAATAGAATTAAAACAAGAGTGATGTCTCTTTGCCAAGTTTTCTTATGTGATGATGGATCAGACTTTTTTTTTTAATTTTGCAGCTTAAAAATGGGGTGTAATTCCTTAGAGGAGGCAGTTGGAATTACTGATTGGCAGTTTCTGGGGAAGGGATATAAACTCTAACTGGGAGGATGAGAGAAAACAAAGGCAAAAAGGGCTAACACAATATTGCAGCTCAGGCTTGGCACTTTTCCTATCAAGAGTGTGGAGCAGAGGGTTATTGACATTCACAGTTTGTCTGTCTGTCTCCTGTGGGTACTTTGGATAATGGTGCAGAACTTGCTGTGCTGGGTCAGTTCAGAGAGGGAAGAGAGATCTGTCACCTGCTGTGTATGCCTTCATTCCTTCAGGGAAATGAGGTGTCATGATGGGTGGGAAAATAACACAGAAGGTAATTCCATTGTGGCTGAGAGTGGCTTTCACTGAGATCCAGTGGGGTCATCCTGTGGGTAGAGGGAAAATTCTCCCACCCAGGACACCTCAGGGACTGTGATGGCAGACTCAGAGCCAGGAAATGAGCTCTCGAACACCAGAGGAGCACCTGGCACCTGCCAGCTCTGGAGGTGACAGTGTCCAGCCCAGCTTCCCTGCAGGGGCAGGGGGCAGCACGTGGCACCTGCTCAGGCACAGCTGGCCTGGGCTGGGCTTGGCTGTCTGTGCCAGCAGCAGGTACCAGGCCGAGCCCACCTTTTCTGCAGTGGGACTGCGTGCTGCCAGAGCCTTCAAATGTCCCATATAATCAACAATGGCTGGCTTGGTTAAAGCTCCAATCTAATCACGTTAAACTCCAGGATCTGTTGCTGCATCCCACTGCATTGGGAAAGTGCACAATTAAAAATTCAGCTGTACAGTAGCTGCTGACATATTTACAGCCCTGACTGCTACATGATATCAGTGAAATGAGCCTTAGTGAGAGCAAAGAAGAGCAGCTTTGACCTGGCTGTTACAGCTGTTTCTACCTTTACACTTATTTTTTTTCCTGCCCTCTTATTATTACTGTTATGGTATATGAAACTGAGTTCATTTCACAACTTTCTCTCCTCCCTCCAGACCCCCAAAAGTCCAAGCAAACAGACAAACAATAATCTGGCACCTCTCCCTGAGAGCTGAGCTAGGTGTGGTCTGTCAGGTGGTGTTGCAGTCACTCACAGCACAGAAACACTGACTGGAATTTGTGCTTCTCTGTTTCAGTTCTGATCTCTCTGTCCTCGGGGATGCCCAACCACAGCGCCAGCATCCAGGTGGGACCCTGGGTTTGGGGGGTTGCTTGTTCTGCTCTGCTGTGGGAGCCAAGGGCCAGGGGGAAATGGGATTGTGTTCCTCTGCCAGAAGTTACAGCAGTAGCTCCCTGTAGTGCTCTCACTGCGCAATCCTGCAGACTGAAGCATTTCCTATATAAATTCTCCTACTTGATTCACTCTAAAATGCAGAGTTGGAGAGTTTTCCCAACTCTTTATTCATCTCCTGCTATCAGTGCAGTCACCCACAGGTTCTTTTTGTTTGGAAATCTGTTAATGCAACAAAACCCTCTCACCTAGAGACCTCAGGTCTTGGTGAGATCCTTCCTTGTGTATCGAGTAAACTTCATGAAGACTTATTTTAATTAAGACCTGTAATAAACGTGCTTTGGTCTTCTTTTCCAGCTTTGTGTTCAAAAGTTGAGGATATTGATAGAGGATTCTGACCAGAACTGTAAGTATGGTGCTTGTCTTCATGAAGCTGTTGGCCCCCAAGCGCTGGGGAGATGCTGCAGCAGCCTCAGAGGGGTTGTAGTGCCTGGTGTGCTGTAAACAATTGCTGGGGGCTTTAACGCGGAAATAATTTTTGATGGTGAACGCTTCTTTATAATAATATTTTTAAAAACAAATGACAGCAATTATTACTGCTGTTTGTGGTCTTGTAAATCTAAAACAGTTCTTTCCATGCTCTGGGATTTCCCTTTTTATAGACTGGCTGCTTGGAAAGCAGTGATGGCTATTTTCAGCAGACTGAGCATAATAGTAAAATGCAAGAGTGTTGACTTATTTTAGTGACTGCAAAGAATACTGGAAATTCTTCTTTTGTGCAGCTCTTTTTCCTGCCATCTGAATTTTTCCCCTTGGGAAAAGGACTGTTACATGCCAATCTTCAGTGCTTTTAAAGCTGTGTTCACCTCAGGATGCCTGCTCTCAAACCCCAGCATTTCTATCTATTAAATACATATTTTTGAATTGATGATAAAACTTGAGGTGCAGGAAGACCCTGATGAGTGTTATATATGTAATTACTTGTCTGTCTATGGGATTATGGAATTAAAGACCATAGTCTGTGATGCACCATTCTCAAAAATGCTTTTCTTTATCACAGATTTTTGTTCAAGTGTTTCAATACCAAGTGCTTCTGCTGAAACCAGCTTTAAGATTTCATGCTCAGCACAAAACAGTGTTTCTATATTTGGAAAGAAGTTTTATTTTGTCTTTCACAGTGAAGTACCTGGGACTGTTAGCTATGTCCAAAATCCTGAAAACGCACCCTAAATCAGTTCAGTCTCACAAGGATCTCATTCTCCAATGTTTGGATGACAAAGATGAGTCCATCCGACTCAGAGCTTTAGATCTCCTCTATGGCATGGTATGTTCCTAAGTTTATTTCTTCTGCAGCCCCCTGACCCTTCAGGAAGGTGATGTTTAAGGAAAACATGCAACTTTCTCTGCCAGAAAGCAAAGCAGAGACTTTTGATAACACCTCCACAGCAGACTTTTGATAACAACTCCCATATCTTTTCTGGCGCTTAGGACAAGTGAGACATGTGGCTCAGCATGAGGGCTTTAAAAATTCTGATTCAGACTGGATGGAGTTTCTCAATTCAGGCCCTGTTGGAAATCACCCATTTTGAAATCCATTCCACTGGATGTTAATGACTCCTAAATTTGTTTCCTTTTGTAAGCAAGAATGTTTTAAACTCTTAAACTTTCTAATCTGGCAGTAAAAGATTCACTTTCTCTTGGATTTCTGTATTGCTGATAGTAATTCTGATCCTCAGCTCTCCCACAGCCAAGAACTTCACAGAATCAACTGGGTTGGAAAAAACCTTGGAGCTCATCAAATCCAAGCTATGACCTAACGCCACTTGTCAACCAGCCATGGCACTAAGTGCCACATCCAGTCTTTTCTTAGACACCTTGTATACTTGTGCTGGCTCTTTTTTAACAAAAACATTGAATAGTAATAAACAGGTTCATTTTTGGATTGGGGCCTACAGAGGTGGTTCTGGTTTTTTGTTAACATGATATGGGTCCAGCAAAGAGCCAGCAGCTGCTTGACTGGAACTGAAAGAACTTGGCTGTACAGGAAAGTGGTTGAACCCGTCACCACCTCTTTAACAGGTCTCCAAGAAGAATTTGATGGAGATTGTGAAGAAACTGATGATTCACGTGGATAAAGCCGAAGGGACCACGTACCGAGATGAGCTGCTGACCAAAATCATAGACATCTGCAGCCAGTCCAATTATCAGTACATCACAAACTTTGAATGGTCAGTGCTTTCAGCCGCCAGCTTGGAGCTCATCACAAAGCTGGTGCAGGGTTGTCCTCTGATACCCGCCCATCCCTTTCCGTAGGTACATAAGCATCCTGGTGGAGCTGACCCGGCTGGAGGGCACGAGGCACGGGCACCTGATCGCAGCGCAGATGCTGGACGTGGCCATCCGAGTGAAGGCCATCCGCAAGTTCGCCGTGTCCCAGATGGCCATGCTGCTGGACAACGCCCACCTCATCGCCAGCAACACCCAGAGGAACGGCATCTGCGAGGTGCTCTATGCCGCTGCCTGGATCTGCGGGGAGTTCTCTGAGTAAGTGCAGACAGCCTGGTGTGCTGGGAGTGGCAGCTTTTGGGCAAAGATTTTGGTCACTGAAGTGTGTTTTTGAGAGAAGAGGGGTTTCAGAGTGTGTGTCTTAGTGCCACCAAAGTGATTGTTTTTCTCTTGCTCCCTCATGGCATCAACTCCTCATCTCTTTCTAGCCAAGACATTTTTAACTATCTGGTCATTCTTCCTGTCTCTCCAGCCTTGCTCACTCATGCAGGAAGCCATAGTAGTGAATCACAGAATCCCAGAATATTCAGAGTCAGAAGGGACCCTCGGGGATCACAGAGTTTAACTCCTGGCCCTGCACAGACACCCCAGCAATCCTGCCTTGTCCCTAAGAGCATTATCCAAAGGCTCCCGGAGCTCTGGCAGCCTCGGGGCCGGGACCATTCCCTGGGGAGCCTGGGCAGTGCCCAGCACCCTCGGGGGGAAGAACCTTTCCCTGAGCTCCAGCCCAAGCCCTGACACAGCTGCAGCCGTTCCCTGGGCTCCTGTCCCTGGCCCAGAGCAGAGCTCAGCCCCTGCCCCTCCGCCTCCCCTCGGGAGGAGCTGCAGCCCCCGAGGAGCCTCCCCTCAGTCTCCTCTGCTCCGGCTGAACGAGCCAAGTGCCCTCAGCCGCTCCTCAGAGCCTTCCCCAGCTCCATGTCCCTCCTTTGGTCACTCTCCAACAGCTTTGAATGATACTGTAGGTATAAGCTGTTAGATCTTAAGACATGGAAGGAACTCCTTAATCATTAAGGTCCACCCCCATTTATATTTTAGGGAACATATCCAATCGCCGTGTTTGAATTAGTTCTTTCTCTCCTCCTTGTTTTGCCCTTGTTAAAAGGTTTTTGCAGAGCTGCATCTTCCTGGGAATTAAAAGTTGTCATCTTTTTGCTGAAAAATTTTTGGTACCCACAGTAGCACAGTTTTTAATGTTCTTGTACCAACATGGTTTTTAGCTTCAACAGATGTTTTTGTCTCTTGGTTGTGCAGATACAGCTGTTTCCCAGCTTTTATTCTGGTAGACTGGACAGGTGTGGTACTGTAGTCTCCTCTTACCCAGCTGGTTTGGTGTCTCCTTATAACTGCCACTCTGAACACTGGCTCCAGTTTAAATTCACACTGTAGGTCTGATATTGAGGGAGTGCTGGTACAGCTCAGATCTTCATTTTCTTAAAAAAGTTGTACAAAGAAAACTGCAGATGAAAAAGTAAGAGAATATACTCCTCTTTTCTAGCATGATCACATTTTTACTTAGAAACAACGTTAGCTTTCAGTTTGTAATAGTTCAGTAACTTTTTTGTGCATCTTCCATTTAGTTGTGAGCAGGTAGTTTTGAGTAAGAGCATGCGATTTGTTAAAACAAAGTGCTGTGATCTGTATTCCTTTGTGTATTAAGCACTGCCTGCTGGATTTTGTTTTTGCTGCCTTTCATCTGTGTACTCTGTCCTTACAGACACCTCGAGGAAGCAAACCAAACCCTCGAAGCAATGTTGAGGCCTAAAGTTACAACTCTGCCAGGCCACATCCAGGCTGTTTACGTGCAGAACATGGTGAAGCTCTATGCATCCATCCTGCAGCAGAAGGAGCAGGCTGGGGAAAAGGAAGCAGCTCAGGAAATTACACAGCTGATGATCGAGCGCCTGCCTCAGTTTGTGCAGAGTGCAGATCTGGAGGTTCAGGAGAGGGTAAGAGAACAAAATGACTTTGGGATTTATCATGGGAAGTCCTGGAGCAGGTCTGTGGTTCTCGGTGGTCACGCACGTTTTCTATAAGCTGTTATCAGTGACAAAGCCCAGATCTTAGTGCAGTTTGATGCCATCTCTGAAGGCTGCCAGCAAGATCTTCACTCAAAGCAATTTAATTTTAAAATCATTCAGGCACATAAGGGCACAAAAGGGACCCAGCTAAAAGAGAGGCTTAATATGGATTTTGTACATTTGCTCCAAACCTGCAGTTTATGCTGCTTCTCTTAATTCCCTTAATGGAGTAAAACACTTACCTTCTGCTGACTTCGGTTGATTTGTTTGGTTCAGCTTGTTAAACATTACTCTGAAACTACTTCTGCATTTGTTTTTAGGCTTCTTGCATCTTGCAGTTAATAAAATACATTCAGAAGCTACAAGTGAAAGAAGTTCCTGTAGCTGAGGAAGTGATAGCCCTGTTTGCTGGTGAGCTGAACCCTGTGGCTCCTAAAGCACAGAAGAAAGTCCCTGTTCCAGAGGGGTAAAGTTCCTTCTCTCTCCCAAACCCTTATTTAAACTTTAAATAGTAAAGCAAAATATATGATGAGACGCTGAAATACTCAGGGGTACTGAGTCAAGCTGTTTGTTTGCTGCAATTCCAGCCTGGACCTCGATGCCTGGATCAATGAGCCTCCATCAGACAGTGAGTCTGAAGATGAAAAGCCCAAAACAATATTTCATGAGGAGGAACAAAGGCATTCCAGACACAGACAGCCAGAAATAGATGAAGAGGAACTGGCCAGAGTGAGTGAATATTAAAATGCTTTTCCCTACATAATTCAGTAGTAATCTAAGTGGTGCTGAAGCAGTGGGGGCTGTTGTGGATTCTCCATGTAGCCAGGGAGCCGTTCTGCTCTCCATAGCTCAGGGAAGCTGATCTTTGATGTGAGCTGATGCTTGTGGACTTCAGCAGCTTCTGTGAATGGCTGTAACATGACTCTTCTCAGCAGTGGTCCCACCTTTCCTGCCTCTGACTTCTGGTTTCATGGAGACAACTTGTTATACAAATCTTCACTTCTTCCTCTCCTTGCAGAAATGAAAACAGCAATGTTCCAATTGCCATCAAAAAGTGATGTCTGGGAAGTTATTATCTCTAGTCTGTAATTAAAAAGCAAAGAAGGCGTTCTAAGGAACATTAGTTATAGTATCGTGTACAATGGCTTGGGTTGGGAAGGACCTTAAAGCTCATCTCATTCCACCCTCTGCAGTGGGCAGGGACACCTTGCACTATCCCAGGTTGCTCCAAGCCGTGCCCAACCTGGCCTTGGACACTGCCAGGGCTGGGAATTACTGAGGGTACTTGCAGTTCTCCTCTGGTATGTCTGGTAACTCAGACCTGCTTTATCACACACAAGCTGCTCTGCTCTAGTCTTTTCACAGTAGTTATGTATTGTTCCGAAGACGCAGGGAGATTTTGTTTTGCGCTTTGCTGTCTTTTATATCTTTGCTTACAAACAAACATTTTAACTGCAAATCCTCTTTTGCTTTCAGCGTCGAGAAGCCCGGAAACAAGAGCAGGCAAACAACCCATTTTATATTAAAAGCTCTCCTTCCCCTCAGAAGGTGAGTCTGAATTGCAATATCTCGTTGGCCTCTGCTGTCACTGTGTGAAGGCTCCCTGAGTGTCAGAGCTGCAGCTTCTTCTGGGACATTCTGATATTTCCCTTGCAGTTCTGACCACTTCATAATGTGTGGACTGGAGTGGCTGCCTACAACTGTTCTTATAACTCCTATTTGTGCTGAGAATCTCCTGAGAGACCTGATAGCCCCTGAGCAGCCTGTGAGGGTCTGTGCAGTTTGTCCCAGCCCTGGGTGATGGCAACATTCCCGTCCCCAGGCACTTGGCTCAGAGCCCTGCCGAGGAGGCTGACCCTGGAAGACACACTGTGTTTTGTGAATCAGAAAGTTATTGGGGTCTCTGAACACCTTTTTCAAGGAAAGAACTTCCTTTATTCCCTCCATATCCAAAGGACTGCCCCATATTCCTCAACTCCAATCACTAAATTTATCTTCTGAAGTGGCAAGTTATTAGCAATAAAACACAAACCAAAAATTCTTTGGAGAGCTGCAGTAATTTTTCAGGGCAGTAGTGGGGTTAAAAAACTGTAGCTATAAGAGTCGAGTCCTTTATAATAGTTATCAACTGGCATTAAAACACACTCTGCTACCACACAGGAGTAGTAACAAGCTGTTCCATTCCTAGCCTTTAAAATGTTCACTTAAGGGATTGAACTGCTTGATATTTTGTAATGTGTCTATTTACAGAAATTTGTGCTGGCAGTGCTCAGAACATAACAAATCTTTGTTTTCCCAGCGATACCAAGACACTCCAGGGGTGGAACATATTCCTGTGGTCCAGATCGACCTTTCTGTCCCATTGAAAGTTCCAGGTAAGCACAGCTAATCTTTAAAATTAATTAAAGAAATTCAGTTAAGCAAAAGTTCTAATTCCTTCTTAGGAATTCCACCTGAGGTTTTGAAGGGCAAGGAACACACTTTCATTAGAGTCTTAAATACATCTCCTTAATTTACATTTGAAAATAGTACTTTGCAGTCTGAGTTCCTTTCAAGATAATATTAGAAATAATTCTGTGGTTAGGAGTATCGTGCAGCCAAGTCTGAAACGTGTGGAGTAACCACTGTTCTGTGTGGGAGCAGTCACCTTCAAAATACCTTAGCGGTCTGATGGAGGTGATCAGGAAACATTAAATAGAATCTAATGGTAGAGATACTATTTGAATATTGTGTTTCAATTATCAGAAGGTAGTTGTGTGTCTAAGGAGTGATTGGATACAGCACTGAAAAGCTGTTGATAAAGTGCCTTACATTGCAAGGGGTGAGTTCTAAGTGCAAGTATTTCAGGTTTTTTCCAAAAGTTGTCGGTACAGCAGCAGTGTCACCAATTCTCATTAAAATCTCAGTGTTTGGATGCTCCTTGTAATGCAATTAATGCTGCCAAGGATCAGGGAGCAGGATTGAGCTCTGTCCTGTTTCTGCAGAGGTGGAGTGGACAGCAAAGCTGGTGCCTGGGGGGCTGTGTGTGAGGGGATGTGGAAGCACGGGGAGGTGTGGATCCCGCTGGCTCTGGGAAGCTGGCAGCACAGCTCACTCCTGACGTGGTGTTTCAGTGCTTGCTCCGTGTGCTCTGTACCTGAAAGCAGCTTGGCTTTCCCTGCAGGAATGCCCATGTCAGACCAGTACGTGAAACTGGAAGAAGAGCGAAGGCATAAACAGAAACTGGAGAAAGACAAGAAAAAGAAAAAACAGAAAAAGGAGAAGAGAGGGAAACACCATCGCCACAACTCCCTGCACACGGAGAGTGAGGAGGACATTGCTCCAGCTCACCACGTTGACATCATCACGGAGGAGATGCCAGAGGTCAGTTCCTGTGCTTGGGCTCTGGGATTTATCTGTGTGCAGCTCTTGAGAGATTTTTGCCCCCACAATTGCAGCCAAGTCTGTAGTGTGGCAGTTCCAGAGCTGTGCTGTCTTCCAGAGCTGTTTCAGAAGTGACTGAGATGATCCCAGGCTGTTCTTTGCAGGGGGAGAAATTACTGTCTTTTTTTTTTTGTTACAAAAAGACAAAAATTGCCACTGAAGCTATTAAAAAATCAAAACCAACAAAACAATGTTCATCCCTGTTCTAAAAGTAACACTGTCCAAATAGTATTTATTATGCTCTGCTGCTTCACTTTGACAGTAACTTACTGTCTAGTCAGCAGCTTTGCAGCTGATGATAATTAATGGCAGATGCTAGTGATGTCATCTGTATTTGTTTCTAAAATTTCCTTTAATCAAAACTGAGCAGCAGCAATTCAGATCCTGCAGTTTATGAAGAAGGGGTTTCTGTTCTAAATTAATCTTGTAACTGGATGCTGCATTGAAGTGTATTGTTCCTGTAACTTACTGTGCCTGACTGCAGCTGGCCTGGTCCAGGGCTTACAGGCTCAAAAAAGTTTAATTTGGGTGGTGTTAAGCTTGAGTTTGAAAATTGCCAGTGGTTTGCTTCCTCAGTGGATGTCTCTTTATCTCTCCTGCAGAATGCTTTGCCCAGTGATGAAGATGACAAAGATCCCAATGATCCCTATAAGGCACTTGACATAGATCTGGATAAGTAAGTGGCAGTTTTGTGTGTGAATTCTCTGAGTTGCTAACGGGAATGCCTGAGGGCAGGGCTGGGGCTGAGCAGGCAAAGGCACTACGAGCCACGAGGGGAAAAGGCTGAAGTCTCTCCCCATGGCTTTGATGAAAGCTCAGGTGCTCATCCAGCTGGGCTCCCACTGCAGCTGGGATGATACAATCTCAACTCCTGAGTATGGGAGAGGTTTGGGAGGGGCAGGGGAGTCACTCTATGCAGTGTGACTGAAGGAGTTTGGAAACACGGGCAGTGTCACTGGATCAGGTGTGAGTCACTCTGAGGTTTGGGTGTCCCACTGTCTCTGCTGTGACCTGTGTCCGTCTGTCCCCCTCAGAACCTCTGTGTCCATGGCAAGCCTGTGCTGTGATCACTGCCCAGTAACACCCAGGCTGTCCCACCCCACTGCCCTGTGGCCCTTCAGCGTGGTCCCACTGCTGGAAAGTGTTGTTCTGATGTGGCTGAGTGAGCTGCGTGTCACAGCTGTGACCAGGCTGGTCCCACCCAGCTGCTGGGGCTGTCCCTTCATCCACATGACCATGAGCACTGGGCTGTTCAGTGTTGCACATGGAGATTGGTTTGGAGTTTTTTTTAGTTGCTGTTTTACAAAATCACCATGCTAAAAAATAATCGCTGATTTATGGTCCAGGGATGCCTCCTGTAAAGTTTGGAAAACTTTGGAAAACTGTGCAGGCCCATGTGGCTGTGCATAGGATCTCTGCCTTCCTCTGACAGCTGAGAGTCTGGGCCTTTCTTTGCAGTTCCAAATTTGTAGGGCTTTGGCCCCTCAATACCTTGTGAAAAAGTGTTGTAGCATTTTTTAAAAGTGAATAAAACAGTTTTTCTGAAAAACTTGCTTTTTTCATGAGCCAGTCAAAGTCTGCAGGGACAAATATATAAAAGGAAATTAATTTCTGGCTGTAGCCCCTGTATTTGCATGGTGATCCTCACCAGCGTTGGGCACACCCGGCAGAGCAGGTGCTGGGTGCTGTGCTCCAGGAGGCACCCAGGACTGCTGGATTGTTCCATCCATTCCCTCCCCTGTGCCATAAGTGCTGTGCTCTCCTGTCATGGTTTCTCATGTCTGTGTCCTCTCTCTTTCTTTCTGTGCTTGTACTGCTCTGTCTGTCACGCTCACACGCAGTCTGGTTTCAGGGAAGCCTTCCAGGTAAGAATATCTCCTCAGTGCTGACCTTTGTCAGGTTGGTTGATTTTGGACAGTGTAAGTCCTTGAAGGGTGGTGGAACTGTTGAAATCAGTGATCCTCATGTTTGTGTGAGTCTGTTTTGTCACTGGCTTTCAGCACCAATGCTGTTCCTGTACAGGTGTATCTGAAATAGTAAAAGATGAGGCCTTTTTGCTGTTCAACCTTCCCTTAGTGTCTGAAAGTGAAAAATTAATTGGTTCTGCTTCTTAATGCAATATAAGCAAAAAAATTGAGGCACTTGAGGCCATTAGAAATCTTCCTGTTTGCTGTGCAAACATGAAAATTAACATTAAATAAAAGCTAAGAAATAGAAAAAGATGCAGTTGGTGAAATTCTTCCTGATCTTTGGAAATGTTTGACAAGAGTGAGAGAAATTTTTGTGGTGGTTTTTTTCCCAAGTAGTAGATTTAGGATACAGTGTAAATATGAAATGCTATTGGTGCTTTTTGGAAACAGGTGTCTGAAGTTACATTTAACTTCTAAAACGTGGCAGTAGAGTAGAAATTCGTAGTGCAAACTTCCAAAATAAAAATTACTTAGAATAATTCCCAGTTGGAGTGACCTATTCATCAAGAACAACAAACCCCACACCCTTCAAGGGCTGTTAGAGCCGTGCTGGCATTCCACTGCTCGAATTTCCACTCTGTTGGAAATGCTGTGCCACATCCTTGCTTTTCCTTGGAGAGGGGTTCCATGGAAACGCAGCGTAACCCTGCATGGAGCTGTTCTGGTGTGGGTGTTACTCAGCCTGCAGGCCTCCAGCTGGCACCTCTGAGGGTTAAACAGCAAGACCTTGGCTCTCAGTCACCTTCCAGTTGTTTCCTCTGACTCCCAACCCTCAAGGGCGATATCTGCAGTTGCATAAATAAACTCCAGGTACAGAAGTATGAGCTGATTTCAGGTTTGGGGGCCCAGCTCCCTAAAAACAAAGCACACCTTGTCCTGGACAGATCATCTGGCTGAGGGAGGCTGTTTGCAGCAGGTAATGGGCTCTTTCTTTTCAAGACCCTTAGCAGACAGTGAGAAGCTGCCAGTGCAGAGACACAGGAATGTTGAGACCCTGAAGTCACCAGACTCAGAAGTTCCCCTAGTAGAGAAGAAGAGCAAGAAACCCAAAAAGAAGGAAAAGAAACATAAAGAAAAAGAGAAAGATAAAGGAAAGAAGAAAGAGAAAAAAGTGGTGGTGGAGGAGGAAGAAGAAGAAAAAAAGGTAATTCTCCAAGACTTGCATTATTTTAGCTACTGCTGTTATTTATTGCTGAGTTCAGTTTGTTGCTTAGGAACAGTCACATTTGACAGTTCAAACAGCTGAATGCATTCAACTTTTATTTCCTTAGATTTTTACAACTGTAGCAGCAGGTATTAAAAGATTTCAGTTAATAAAAATAACATTTACTTAGCCTCAGAAGTTAGCAGAATTCAGCTTAGTGCAGCCTACGCAGCGATCTGCCAGAGCTCACGTGGAAGCTGAGTTTGCTGATATTTTGTCTGTTCTCCAAGTGGGGAACCCCTTAGCAAAATATCTGGAACTCGTGTTGTGAGTATCATTTGTTCTGCATCCTGTCTCCCATGGACTTCAGAACCTTCCCGTTACAAACCCTGCCATTAGCTGTCAGTTACTCAGGATTTGAGGTATCCTCCTGTTAACCCCCTGCAGAGCTGCCCTGCAGCCCTTGGAATGCTGGGGATGCCCTGGTGTGGGGGTGCTGGGCAGCTGCTGGCCTGGCTTTGGAAATGCTTAAAGGCTAAAGTGAAGCTTCTGGGTGTGTTTGCTCCTAAATGTGTCACAGCATCTGGGCATGAGGAGCATTCTGGAGTGCTGCACTGCCACGGGAACTTAACGTTTTGATTTAATTGTTGTAGAGTCACAGAATCCCAGATGGGTTTGGGTTCAAAGGAACCTTAAAGCCCATCCAGTGCCACCCCTGCCACGGGCAGGGACACCTCCCACTGTCCCAGGCTGCTCCCAGCCCCATCCAGCCTGGCCTTGGGCACTGCCAGGGATCCAGGGGCAGCCACAGCTGCTCTGGGCACCCTGGGCCAGGGCCTGCCCACCCTCACAGCCAACAATTCCTTCCCAATATCCCATCTAAATTTCACTTTTTCAGTGGGAAGCCATTCCCTGTGTCATGTCCCTCCATCCCTTGTCCCCAGCCCCTCTCCAGCTCTCCTGGAGCCCCTTCAGGCCCTGCAAGGGGCTCTGAGCTCTCCCTGGAGCCTTCTCCTCTCCAGGTGAGCAGCCCCAGCTCTCCCAGCCTTTCCTCACAGGACAGATGTTCCAGCCTGGTGATCTTTTTTTTTTTTTTTCTTTTGTTGCTGCTGTTCTTGTTGTTGTTGGGGGGTGTTGGGTTTTTAATCTGACTTTTAAGAAATTTATAAAAACAATGATAATGGGGTTTTTTCTCTTAAAATTCAGGGGGAGGACTTGGATTTCTGGCTCTCCACTGCTCCACCAGCTGCTCCCACTCCCCAGCCACAGGTAGGAATCTTCCCCCATCAGAGGAAACTTCTCTGGTTATTTATGGCCTGTGAGCTGTGCAGGAATGCTGTGTCACACTGCAGCACAGAGGGGAACATCAGCTGCATCTCCTCGACTTCCTGCTGGGGAGCAGGGATATTGTGTCTGCCCAGTTCATAGAAACTGTAATGGGAGACTTCAGGCTCAATCTGTGCAGATCAGGGAACAGAAATAGAAATACAGATGCAGCTCCAGGCTTGGTTGATTTTGTTATTGATGGGTATAATGTTATACAGTTGTATGGTTTTATTTCCCAGTATGAGGTAGACTCTAGCAACATTAATAGACATGAGAGACGGAGTGTGAAAGAAAAATTCTCATGAATTTTGATGGGAGATTCTGGAGGAAGAGACAAGGAATAAAAGGGAATGGATTCCTTGGAGGAAATCTTTTGAATGGTGTCCTCAGGTGATCATATTCGCTGGGTTTCAGAGGCATAAAATGAAAGCTTGATACCGTATTAGCCTGGTGTCGTTTCCAAAATAACAGTTGTGAGGAGTTGTCACTGTTGAGTTTCTTTTGCTGTGGGATTGGGTTGTTCCAGCTGCTTTCCATTAGTGTCATAATCCTTCTGCTCATCTCCTCAGAGTGAGCCTGGAATGGGCACTGCTTTGGTGGCTGAACCTCAAGAGGTGAAAAAGGAAGAAAGGGAAGAGCAAGATGAGGAGGAGGAGGATGAAGGAAAGGTAAGTGGTTTAAATTAAGAGGAAATTGCCTCAAGTTGCACCAGGAGAAGTTTAGATGAGATATTAGGAAAGTTTTGTTTGTTTGTTTGTTTGTTTTTTTAATGGAGAGGATTGTCAGGCATTGGAACAGGCTGCCTGGGGCAGATGTGAAGTCACTGCCCCTGGAAGTGCTGAAAAAACCTGTGGATGTGGCAGTTGAGGGACATGGTTTAGTGGTGGATGTGGTGGTGCTGGGCTGATGGTTGGACCTGATGGGTCTTAAAGATCTTTTCCAACCTTCACAATTCTGTGGTTCTATGAAGTTGCTGTCACCCTTCAGCCATATTCTCCTGCTGTGTCAAATTCCTTAAAAAGCAGCACACAGGAATTACAACAGCATCTGTTCAGTGCAGTGACCACCTGCAAATGTTGCATCCTTGAGGAACTCTAAACACCTCGTGGTGAGAGGTTTGGTTGTTCCCTGAGCCAAGGACAGGTCCCAGATAAAGCTGAGCTCCCATGCAGTGGGAGAGATTGGGCCTTGTGCTGTTCCCAGGCTGCTCTGGGGTAAGGTTTTGGCAGCTGGGTGGGGAGCAGGCTTTACTGGGACTCCACGCAGAATTACTTTTGGGATTTAAGGAATGGTAGCTCTGTTTTGGGTTCTGCAGTAAAGGGAAACTTTGCTCAGTCCAGGAAGTGCCGAGAGCGAGAGTCTGGAGTTAGAAGTGTGGTAGAGGGGTCATGGCTAGAAATCGAGGGTTTCTTTAAGGGTTTGTTGTAGTTTCTTGTTCTTCTTGGTAGAAATCCTCCAAGCATAAGAAGAAAAAGCACAAGAAAGAGAAAGAAGAGAAATCAAAGGACAAAAAGAAATCCAAGAAGAAGAGTCATCACGGCGAGGAGGAGCCCCCGGAGTCGGTGCAGAACGGGACACTAGAGGATGAGCCACTACCAGTGAGTAGCTGTGCCCAGGCCTGGGACAAGGCACAGCTCAGCTGGTTGGGAGGGAGGACAGTGACAGCCCTTTTCAGTCACTGGTTCTAGTGTGACTGTGGTTTCTCTCTTGTTTTTCAGCCCATGTCCAGTTACCGCCTTCTTGCTGAAAACCCGTACATTAAAATGGTGAGTTTGGGGTGTTCTGTCCCCAGTGTTGTCTCTCTGTGTTCCCTAAGAGAGGGGAGACCCTGGGGGTGCTGTAGTGACTTTATGTAGCCGTCACATAACTGAAGAACTGTTTAAATCCCAGGAGGTAGAACTTATAACCAAGCTCCGTTTCATTTCCTTTGGGTGTCCCACTTTAATTTCTGAGTTGATATTTTCCCAATCCGTAGCTGATCACCAATGTGTTTCCATACTCCTCTAGCTATACCAAATTACCTCCCTTTTGAACCTGTTTTTTGTCCCCATGCTGTGTTCTGTTCCTTGAAGTTTCTGACCCTTTCCTGTGACATTTTTCCCTTCATTTGCAGACCTATGATATTCAAGGAAACCTCCAGAATGACAGCCAAGTTACTGTGTCTGTTATCTTTGAGAACAAAAGCACTAGCTTCCTTAAGAGCATGGAACTGAATGTCCTGGACTCTCTCAACACTAAAATGCTCCGACCAGAAGGATCATCAGTACATGATGGGATACCTGTGCCCTTCCAGCTCCCCCCTGGTATGCACAGCTTTGCACAGGGCTCTTGGAGTGTGGCTGGCCCTGCACTGCCCTCCTGTGGGAAGAGCTGCTTGAACTTCTTGCTGTTTTCCAGAAAAACATCTCTGCCTGGGTGTTCCTGGGCTTTCCCACAGTTCCCTGGAGAGGATAAGCCTTCTCCCAGTATCACTGTGATGCAGGTGGTTCTGCACAGCAAGAGCAAAGCCTTAATCTAGGGCTGGGAGTCCAAATGTCTGAGTTCCTTTTCCAGGTGCCTGCAGGCTGGCACACCTTTGACTACAGGAATCCAAAACTCATGAGGTGTTTGTTATGAGATTTAAAATGAAAGAAGAGTTAGAATCCACTCTGGATTTATTTTGCAGCTCTTGTCCCACTGTTTGAATGGCAGAGGCCTTCTGCAGTGAAGGTTTGTGATAAGGATGTGTAAGGAGGGGAGCTGAGCCCTCCAGAAGTATTAAGCACAGAAATTAAGGATAATGGTTTTGTACAGGGCACAGTAGTACAGTCAAATCAGTGAACTTCCCTGAATTTCACTTCCTTCACCAAGGAGTTAATTTGAATCCTGAAGCAGCTCACAGAGGCCTGGAGTGGCCTCAGGATGCATTTTAATCCCCTGTGAAAAGCAGTGGGGTATTTGATTGGGTTTTCAATCTGTATAAGGCAGTTCTTGACACTGACTTGTATATTAAAAGGAAAACATAGAAGCGTTAGAATTCAAATTAGCTCTGAAAGCTACTCCAAAATGTTTATAATATCATTTCCAGTTATGCAAATAGTTTAAATATGTGACACTGTGACACTTTGCCCAGGCACTTGCTCAGTAACCTCCACCAAATGCCCCCGTTGCTGCTTCTGAGAGACCCAAGTGCTGTAACACTGTTGACTCATCACAGCAATTGTGTGTAGAACTCTCTTCCAACTCAAATAATTTCAAACTTGGTTCAAAAATAGTCTGCACATAGCACAGTTTATTCTAACCATTACTTAGATCTGGAAACCATGTTCTGACCTGACTTTTCCCTCTCCTCTCTTCACACTAGGAATCTCTAATGAAGCCCAGTTTGTGTTTACACTTCAGAGTATTGTTATGGCTCAGAAGTTGAAAGGAACACTGTCCTTTATAGTCAAAGTAAGTGCAGCTCTCAACTGCCTCTGCTTCCTTTGGAACTGCGTCAGGGAGCCGGACTCGGGTGGGAAGCTCTGCTCTCGAGCTTTTTTTAGGCATCATTTCATCCCTGCTGCACCAGCCTGTTCTGTGAGGAACGTTTTCACACGCCATCTTGTTCAAAGAGTGCCCCCAATCCTGCGTAAGCATGTCCTAAATTGTCATTGCTGGCAGTGTGTGAGCGAGGCAGCCTGGAACATGTGCCACATTGTCAGCTAGAAAATCCCTCTGAGCTGCTGGGGAGGGGAGGGATGGAACCAGGGTCTGCTCCTTCTGATCTCAGTTATCCAGGGTCTGGTTGGACACTGCAGCCTGGTACCAGGCTGGAAAACAAAAATAAGAATTAGATGCCGTTGTTAGGAGTGGAAACCCAGACCAAGACTGAGGTCAGTGGAAAGCATTGTTTAATAGTATTGAACTGGATAAGACTGTGTGGGTTTCTGATGTTATTTCAGTACAGTTATTAATGAAAGAGCTGCGTGAACAGCTCGAAGGAAATGAATGGAGACAGTTGTGGCTACTCCTGAGTCAGCCATTATCTCTATTTTAAGGATTTCTTTAAAATAGCTTGCTAGTCCTATTTTAGTACCTAAGAATCTGGGAACTATTAATTTGTTATTTTGCTTGGGAAATAACGAACTGTGAAACCCCATCTCCCGGTGTTAGTTTAAACTCAGTCTCCTCGGTGTATTTCAGCACGCAGCAGGCAGGGCTGCAGCCCGTTGTGTCCCTTACCTGTTGTAGGTGAAGGTACCAACCCAGCTGCCCAAATCTGAGTGGGCTCATGTTGTGGTGGGATGGTTCTCAGCCTGATCCTTCAGGCCCAGCCAGGCTTTTTCAGAGGGATGTGAGCCCTAAGCTCCTCCTTGGTGCCTGTGTGGTGGGTGGGGGTGGCTGCTCCTCTTGCTGCCTCGGGGCTCCCACTCACCTCCTCTCCTTTGCCCTGTTGCAGAATGATGAAGGTTCAACCCATGAAAAACTAGATTTCAAATTGCACTTCAGTTGCGCTTCATACTTGATCACCACACCTTGCTACAGGTGAGTGCCCGTGCTGCCCCTGGCAGGCTGAGCTCTGCCTGCTCCCAAGGGCCTGGGCAGTGGCCCTGTGAGGGATCAGTGTTCACATGTGTCCAGTGACCTATTGCAAGTGGCTCTGCAGAAGGAGCTCTGTGCCCTGTGGGCTGGCAGAGGCAGCTCTGGTTGAGGGCACGAGCTGCTCCAGTGGACTCTGGAGTGTGGTTTCCATATTAGCTGTAAGCCCATTTTCCTAGAGCTTGGTAGCACTTAAGCTTCTGTATCCTGACATGTTTCATGGGGCTGATGGGACAGACTTCACTTGCATTTCTAATAAAACATTTACTTTCCTTCCTGTTCTGCAGTGATGCTTTTGCCAAGCTCCTAGAGTCTGGAGATCTGCACATGAGTTCTATTAAAGTAGACGGAATTAGCATTTCTTTCCAACATCTACTGGCAAAGATCTGTTTTCATCATCATTTTTCAGGTGAGTCTTCCTTGATGCAGAACCTTCTGCGGAATTCCATATTCTAAAATCTCTGCTGTGCTTGGTGAGCACAACGCTCCATGGGCTCAGCAATCACAGGAGCTGGTGATGTCCAGATTAAATACATTTGGGAGAGTTCTCTCCAGTTTTGCAACACTTAAAGCCATGCAGTGTTCTTCAAAATGAATTCTCCTTGTGTCCCTGTGGAATTCCTGCAGCCCAGTGAGGCATGTGACACGTCTCATGGGAGCAGCTGGTGTGGAGTTCAGGCTGTAAGTGCTCTCTGGAGGGTGGGTTTGGTCTGCAGGGCTTCAGCCTCCTTCCCCAGTGCTTCATTTCAGCAAGGGAGAGCCCCAGCTATTCAGGTTTGGGTTTATTAATTAAAACCCTAGCACTGGCTGAAGCAAAACAACTGGCTGTTTCATCATGCTCTGGTGTTTGCATTAGACGTTGCCTCACTGGAAGTATTTCTGGGGAAGAAATCTACATTCTGAGCAGTGTTTTTGCCACAGAACATTTGTGGCTTAGGAGACAAATGACTCACCTCATTATTGTGAAATGTCCCAGAGAGAAGCCAGGAGGAGCCAGGCACATCTTAACCCTGACTTCCTCCTTCCCTCTGTAGAAGCCTCTGTTCCTCGAGGCCAGGCGGAGCAGTGGCTGCTCTCGGGAAGCAAGGCTTGAATTAGAATTGAATTAAATTGAATTAAATGAAAGTGCTGTTTCTCTGCAGTTGTGGAACGCGTTGATTCGTGTGCATCCATGTACAGCCGTTCTATCCAAGGCCATCACGTCTGCCTACTGGTAAAAAAGGTGAGAGCACTGTAACCCCTGAGAGAAGCTAAACCTGGAGCCTTCCCTGCCTTCCTCTGCCTCTTTCCAGTCCCTGAGCTTGGCTGGGAACAAATTTATCCCCACTTGGAAGAGGAGCTAATAGATTTTTTCCCTTTTTTTTCTTTTTTTCCTTTCCAAGGGAGAGAACTCTGTATCCATAGATGGGAAATGTAATGATTCTACCCTGCTTAGCAACTTGTTGGACGAGATGAAAGAGACATTGTCCAAGTGCTGAATATTCCTTATAAAATATTCCAGCGACAAGAAACACACCCAACGTGTAAGGACGAGCAGACCCAAGTGTTAAGTTTCTCCCTCGTACGCATGTACTACCCTGGGGCACGTGCTTTCAGTTAACTCCACCATTGGTTGCAGTTTAGACATTTTAAGGCTGTATGTTACCTTTTTATTTTCAGAACTTTTTACAAACTGTGGTGTTAACCCTTTCTAGCCCAAAGAGATCCTGGTGACATGACTGGAGGAGGGAGGGGAGGAGGGAGGGAGGGAGGGGCGGGCACTATTTATTCAGCAGCTCATGATGATCCCATGACCTTCATCTGCGTGGGACGGGGACTGAGCAGGACTTTATCAACAGTAGCACAGTTTGTTGCTTGTGCTTATGCCAGGGAAGGTTGACTTAATCCTTAGCCATGAAATATGTCTTCAGGGCTGCTGTAGTTGATGTATATTTCTAGCAGAGGCTGGTGCTGGACCAGAAGGCCTCTTTCTGATTTTTTTTATATATATATGATTTATTATTATTATCTCAAGATCTATTGTGATCAGTGTATAAACATCCTCCATCTCCTTGAGCTAATCCAAAGGAGCCCTGTGAGAACTGGGATGTTTGAGTTTCTGTTTATAGTAGTTGCCTTGAGCCTTAACCTTCTTTTAGTGACAGCTGGAAGAGTCGAGTGTGGAAGCATGAAACGGGCTGAAAGTGTTACTGTTTGGGTCTGTGCTCCCCTCGACTGCCCCACACATGGAGTCTGTCAGGCCTCTCCCCTCTGAGCTGTCTCTGCTGATGTATTTTGAGTCCACTTCAATTTCACATTCCTGAACAGTTAAGCTGTAGCAAGAAACTGGAAATCCAAAGGGGTCTGTTCCTGCTTTTTTATCCTTTTGCTCACCAGCTGAGGTTGACCATTACCAGGTTAGAGAAACAGCCATGGGTGCAGCCCCTTGTGTGCAGGTACATGTCCTCCCTCTGGGCTCTGAAACCAGCAGGGTCATTCTGTCTCTGTGTCCCCTCAGTGTCCCTCAGCCCTGCCCTGCAGCAGTGAGAGCAGATTTGGCAGCACCAGTGCCCCTGGGTCCCTGTGGCAGAGCCCTCCCTGCCGGGGTGCAGGAGGGAGGGATGCTCTGGGAGCCCCTCTCCCTGCCGGGGTGCAGGAGGGAGGGATGCCCTGGGAGCCCCTCTCCCTGCCGGGGTGCAGGAGGGGAAGTGGGTGAGGAGCCCCTGTCCCACATGCAGGAAGGAGGAGGGATGAGGAGCTGCTCTCCCTGCCAGGGTGCAGGAGAGAGGGGTCATGAGGAGCTGCTCTCCCTGCCAGGGTGCAGGATGGGAAGGGAGCTGAGGAGCTGCAGATTTGGGACTGCAGCAGTTGCTTTAGAAGGAAGAAAGGAGAGTCTGGGAAGCGAAGCCCATTCTGCAGTATTGGAATCTTGTGGAGTCACTGACAGGACGGGGATGTCATGGTGTCCTGCAGAGATGCTCAGTTGATTTCCCTCTCCAACACCCCTTGTTTTCAACTTATTTTTTATTCCCCCCACTCCATTTCTTTCCTTGCTGTTCCGCACCCAGCGAGCAAAACTCCGTGGAACGGTTTTGCTTCGAGGCACAGGTCAGGAGCAGTTGGTTGCTCCAAAAAGCTGCCCAGGGAGGAGCTGGCTGGGTCTGCACGTCTCCAGCACCACCACCACTCCTAAAACACTGAACCCCTATGCAGGGAGCAGGATAAAGCGTTGATCTTATCCCTTGGGTGATGTCCTGTACTTTACGCGTGTCTTGTGCTCTTTACACTCTTCCCACAGGAGGTATTTTGGCAAAGGCTCTGCTCTGGTGCTCTGGGTTCCTTGCCAGGCCCAGCTCCGTGTCCGACCACGCTGCCAGGACGTGGAGGGTTTGGTTTTGGTCAGCCTCCCTTGGTTAGCCAGTTGTGTATTAGAAACTGAACATATTAAAATTGTCTTAAAGGATAATGTTCCTCAATTAGTGTTTGGGTTTTTTAATTCATGGATGAAAACTGTCACTTTAGCATGTAGAGTCTCTTACAGAATCCTGTGCAGTGATTCTAGAATTTTGAAACTGTATGATGTGTTACATTCACAAATTTATTTGCTATCAACATTCCCTGGGAAAAAAAAAAAAAAAAAAAAAGAAAAAGAAAACAACATACCACAAGCTGCTGTAATGATTTTGTGTCAAGATGATCCAATAAACTTTCAAAACAAAGTTAAATTTTTGGCTTTATAAATGCTCCTTTCATAAGACCCTTCCAGTGTGGATGGATCCAAAACCAAGGCATGGATTTATCCCAGGGCTGAACAATGTGTCTTCACTGGAGGTAAGAGGAATTTCCTTCCAAAAGGAGGTAGGGAATTCCTAACACCACCCCTTTGAAAGGAAGCTCTGCAGCAGCAGCTGTCCACGAAATTACAGGAAAAAATAATTCAGACTATCTCAGTTAAATCTCCATTCATTGTTTTATTTTTTGGATCATGAGTGCAGCTGAAATCCAACACTTGGGAAAATGGGAGCTCTGGTGTGAATGAGGCCGGAATCAGCCCCTGCTGTTGCTTCCTTTTGGCCTCCAGTGAAATTTGTGACAAACGTGGTGACGTGGAGATGAGGATAAAGCCCTGTCCTGCCCCAGCAGGAATGAGGCCTTGGCTTTGCAGATGCTCCAGTGGTTCCAGTCACACCAGAACCTGCAAGAATCATCTTGGAACAGAAAATCCTTGTCAGGAGTCAGCACTGGGAAGAGGCCAGGAAGTTGCTGGCCCCATTGCTGGCAGATGCTGCACAGGAAGGATCCAGGTATTCTGTTCTCTGTACTGCACTCCTACATGGACCTGCCACGGGATGGGACCGCACAAATCTCATGGAATGGGATGGAAACAGCAAACCCCAAGCCAGGAACTGCCTGGAGCAAACCTGAAGTGTTAAATGAGCCACAGGAGCTGAACTGGGGGCCAGGTGGGATGCTGGGCTGTGGCAGGGGGACACAGGAGCTGATCCTGCCCCTTCTGCAGCCGTGGAGTGCTGTGTCCAGTTCTGGGCTCCTCTGGAGCTCCTGGAGTGAGGGTGATGAGGGGATGGAGCATCTCCTGTGAGGAAAGGCTGCGGGAGCTGGGGCTGTAGCAGGGGGAAGAGCAGAGGTGGATATAGCTAACATAGATATGGATATATACTCTATAATATAAAGTGCCTGAAGGGAGGTTCTGGAGGCTGGGGCCAAGCGACAGGAGCAGAGATAATAGGAAAAAACTGGAACACAGGAAATTCCCCCTGAGCAGGGGAAGAACTTTGCCCTGCCGGTGCCAGAGCACTGGCACAGGCTGCCCAGAGAGAGGGTGAAGTCACCGTCCCTGGAGATCCTCAAAAGCCATCTGCACACAGTCCTGGTGTGCTCAGGGGCCCCTGCTGAGCCAGGTGCGCTCCAGCGGTGCCTCCCAACCTCGGTTCTGTGATTCTGTGACCGGGAGTTGCCCGTGAACCTGGCACACAGGCTCCTGCCCTGGGGCACAGCATCATCTGCTCCGTGCAGGAGTCCAGCCGGGGAGGCCCCACGGCTGCTGGAGCAGGGCCCCGGCTCTTCCCGGGAGCCAGGAGCGGGATCAGCTGCTCTGCAGGAGCATCCAAGCTGCTGGGATGAGCCTGTGCCAGCTCGAGCAGCAGGAGACGCCCCCGAGGAGCTGAAGCTTCACCCCGGGTTCTGTGGAGCAGCTGGGCTGGGGCGGGGCTGTGACCACCTGGGGGAGGAATTGGGGTCTGGAGGGGGACTGTGACCACCTGGGACAGGAATTGGGGTCTGGGGGGGGCTGTGACCGCCTGGGGGAGGAATTGGGGTCTGGAGGGGGACTGTGACCACCTGGGACAGGAATTGGGGTCTGGGGGGGGCTGTGACCGCCTGGGGGAGGAATTGGGGTCTG
>WEIT01033591.1:307524-328623 GCA_013389985.1 Dryoscopus gambensis
GACGGGACGGGACCTGTTGAGCCGCGGCCACCGCATCCCCGCTCTGGGCGTTAATTGTTTGTGTTTGCCTGGGCGGGGGGCGATGGCGGCCGCGGCCCGGCCGAGCCCCCTCAGGAGGGCCCGGAGCCCCCGGGGTGGGCAGGGCGGGGGTCAGATGGATCAGGGCATGGATCTGCCTGTGCTGCCCGGCCCAGGCAGAAACCCCTCGGGTGGGACATCCCCGAGCAGAGCCCTGGCTGGTGGGCACAGCTCCCTCCCTTCAGAGGGGTCGGGAAGGGGACGAACCTGCTGCAGGATTCGTGAGCAACCCAAAAATTCATAACGAGGGGGAAAAAAAACCATCGCAGAAAGAGAGTTGGTGGCACAATTGTGAAGTTACAGTCTGCGACTTCCCTATTTTATCCCACCTCTTTCCCCCAGCTTTATCCAGCCCAGCTGGAGCGTAGTTTTGCTCTAGGTAACGGCAGAGCCCTGAGGTTAAAACCCTTCAGTCTCTAAACTGGTCGGGGAATGGGGAATTTTCCATTTTTTTTCAGGTCATGGTAAGCTATGGCTCAGCTGTCATGAGGGAGAACGTGTCAGGAGAACTTGAAAGCAAACTCTTGCTCTGCTTCTGTCTCTTGCTGCAGGCTCAGGAATCCTGATCTTACAGAGCTGCCTCTGCTCTGATCTGCAGCACAGTGAGCTCAGCTCCTTCAAAGCAAGCTGCGTGAGAAGGACAGGCAAAAGGAAAGGGCAGGAAGTCCTCTGGAGGGAAAGGACAGGGGATCTGGACTTGTCCAATGTCCAGCGCAGATGTTTGGGAAAAGCATTTCTGTCAGTGCTAGTGAAAGGCAGGATTCCCTCCTCCTAGAGCTTGGAGCTGCCGAGTGGCCACACTCTCTGGATTTCCATCCCTTTGTTAAAAGCCCTTTTCCGGTCTGGAAATCATCTGCCAAGTTGCAGGGCAGGGGGGGATTTTTGCTGGGAGATGTGAAACTTCCCCAGCCACCTGTTTATCACAGTCCCCAGGGCTTCGTCCTTGCACTCTGCTTGCTTTCCCAGCTTAGGCTCACATCCAGCTCCCTGTTTGTCTGTTGCTGTTCCCTGGACTGTGTATCCCATGTTTCAGATTCACTTTCTGTCTTAGTCACTTACTGTGAGGTGAACCTGGGGTGAGCTTGTGACTCTTCAGAATCCCCAGAAAGAGGGAGAGGAGCATTGGGAATTCTTGCCAGTGGTGGCAAAACCTGGAGCTGTTGGTTTATGTCGAGGAGCCGAGCGCAGATGCTGAGCAGGGAGCTGGTTCCCTTGCCTGGCTCACCCTGCAGCTCTGCTGGACACGTGGGGCTGCACTGTCACCTGTGCCATCATCAGGTATGGAAATGGGCTCTCCCATGTGCCTGGCCAAGGCTTGGGGAGCTTGGCCTGGACTCAGCATCCTGAGCAAAGCTGTCCTGCCTCACTTCAGCCGCCCCTGGAGCTGTTTGCCAGCTGCTTCCTTGTCCACATCTAACGTGGCCCTTCTACTGATGGGGTGAAGAGTACCCCCCGCTCTGGAATGGGGTCATTTAGTCCCATTTTGGAGGTCAGACTGTCCAGATCTGTGCTGTGCTTGGTCACTCCTGCTCCTCTGTGGGCTCCCAGGGATCTCCATGGCCACACTAATGAAATGAGAATGTCCCTTGTGAGTAGTGAAAGTATCTGGGGTCAGAGCACAGAGATTGCAAAACCTTCCCAGTCCTGCCCACAGGTCTGGGAAGGGAATTGCTTTCAGCTTCTGAGTTTTAATTTCTAGTAAGACAGGGAAGTATTTTCTGGTTCTTGAGCCATAAATGCTGCTGTAAGTGGATCCAGAACGAGCTTTGCTGGAGGTTTATCAGCTTATCTTTAGGAATATGTAATACCCAGCTAATGCTGTCAATAAAGAGTGCACCTTAGGCTGCACCTTTATCCTACTTTTTCCAGGTGCCCCTGGGAGGCAGAGTTATCCCAGAGGCCTGCTTTGGTCTGCTGCCTGCTTCCCTCTGGAGCTGGTGGTGTGGTGGAAGGGCTGCTCTGCTCCTGGTGAAATTGGGTGGGTTGTTGCTCCGTGAGGCAGAAGGGAGTGCAGAGGAAGGGATGGAGGCAGCGAAGGCCAGAAAAAAACCCCAAAAAAACAACAACTTTTGCAAGTGGGCAAAGCCAGAGCAAAACAATCCATCACACTGTGACAGCTTTGACTTCCTCCAGAAAACCTGGCCGAGGTCCCAAGGGGCTGGTGCTGGTGTTGGGTCAGTGTGAGTGGGACAAGGCAGCCATGGTGATGCTGCCAGACGCTCCCATGTGTGACCCTGTGCTGATTCCAGGGAACTCGTGGGTCAGAAGATGAGCTGGAGCCACCCAGACCATGGCTGAGGTTGAAGCAGGAGCTGAGCTGGCCCGTGGCTGCGCTGAAAGGCCCTGTATTTTCTGCAGGCTTCTCTTGGGGCTGTTGTCTGGCTGCCTTTGCTTCTGTCCCTGTTTCCTCTCGCTGTGTGATGTGGTTGGTGTTGAGGAGGTCTCCAGCTCCACATCCGTGAGCTCATTCTGTGCCTGGAGCTGTGCTGAGGAACTGAGTTACTCCCATATCTCCTGCCAGGGCAGGAGAGGCCTCGTGGGCCTCTGCTATCAGCAAGAAACAATCCTGCCTTTCATCCCAACGCGTGACACTAACGTGGGGAAGAGGGATGTTTGTCCCTGGGATTATCCATGCTCTGGGAAGGGCTGGCCGTGTGGCCAGCTCGTGCTCTGGCTCAGCCCTGGGGTGTGAGCCCACACTTCCTGGGATCCCAACCCACTGTTAGAATGGTGCCATAGTCATTTTATCATCCTAATGCAAATTTCGTGCTCCAAACTGATGTTAGCTTTGACTTGGGTGGGGGCAGATCCCCAAGTTAGAGGAAATGGGACTGCTGTGGGCTCAGAAATATCCGTGTCCAGTGGGGACAGCACAAGCAGGGAGAGACAAGCAGCTCAGCTGAGACTTGATAAACACCACCCTGCCCTTCCAGCCCTGTAGTGGGGACAGCGAGAGACTTTCCTGAAGCACCAGGCTATTCTGGGACCTGGAAAAGAGGGAGCTGCTCCTACCGTGCCATCACGGGCCGTGCTCTACCCTGGAAATACTTGTGTGTGCAGTTAACCTGTGTGCTGGAGTCGTGACCCAGCTTGTCAGCTTAGCGCAGCGCTGCAGAGCCTGCAGCGGATTAGCTCTGCCTCCACACGCAGCCCCATCCCGGCCGGGTCCATGGAAACCTTCCAGCAGCGGGCTCTGACATTGCGATGGATGCAGATGTCACGTCAGAGGCGGCGGGGCTGGCCCTGAGTCACTGACACCCGGGGCTCCGCGGGGCTCCCCGCAGTCGCTGCTGCTCCACGGGAACAGTTGGGCACTGCAGCATCTGCTGCCTGACCTTCCCCTGCGGGGAGGGAAGCGGGAGGGGACCTTTTACAGAACTTGCTTTCTCGTGCGGCTTTCTCCCTCTGTGGCTGTGGGGAGGAAGGCCGGGGGGACAAACCACGCTGGAAATTTGGGGTTCTTGCCTTCCCTCTCCCCTGCCGGACTGGGTTTTCCAGCCTCCCCAGCACCCACTGCCTCAGCTGCCCTCCCTCAGCATCCCTGTGCAGTGTGAGCAGTGTCACCCCTAACGTCCCTCCTGTCGCTGCCCATGGTCTGGATGTAAATCCTGAGCTTGAAGCCGAGCAATAAACTCCCTGTTCATCCACCTGCCCGGGATGGATGCTGGTGTCTCACGGCTGGCTGACCTGGGCTCTCTGCTCCAGGCAGCAGCATTCCCACCTGCAGCTCTTCGGTGGGCTCTGCCAGAGCTCCCCTCACCCCTGGTGGGTCTTCTGCTGTCCCAGCTATGGCTTAATTTAACAGGGCTTTTCCCTTTATTCCATAAACTAACTTGACTTTAGGATTGTCTGGAATGCTTGGCCTTGCAGGGGCAAAGGAGATGCCAGTTAAAGCCCAGGATAACTATTTTTGGTCTTTTATTATATTTTTCCTTTTCTCATGCATATGGCCTTGCAGATGGGCTCTGCCTCTCCACAGCTTGGAGATGTGTAAAGAGCCTGTCCTGCTCCTAAACCAACCTCTTCCCTTCTCCTAAGCCACCCTCTTTCTGGGAAGGGCTGGGAGATGTGGGAAGTCCCAGGAGATGTGAGAAGTCCCAGGAGAACTGGTGTCTGTACAGTTTCTTACTTGGGATTTTCCAAATTGTGCAGCAGATTGGAATAGCGGGGCCTGGGGGCGGCTGGCGACAGGCAGGACCTTCTTAAAGCTGACTCTGGTGAAAGACAAAAGGCTCTTTGTTTGCCCAAACCTTGGGAATTCAGCATTTCCAGTGTGCCCCCGTTCGGATTTGGTTGCGAAGGCTGCTGCTAAAGCACTTTCCAAAAGAAAAATGTGGATGTTGTCCTGCAGAGCAGCAGAATGAAGTGGGGCTGGTGCGTGCCCGGGCTGGGGCTGGAGGCGCAGCTGGGCCGGGTCTGGAGCTGCTCCTTCGCCAGAAACTTCTGAGCAGCTTCTGCTGCCAGGGCTGAGCGCGGGGCACGGACGGAGGAGGCGATGCCGAAGGGAACGGCCGTGGCTCGGCTCTCCTGCAGCGACGCGGAGCGATCCTGCGGGAGGAAAGGCAGAGCTTGCAGAGGGGAAGGATTAGCTTTTGGGAAAACATTGGCAGCTCCCTGGGCCGGCAGGCTGGAGTCAGCGCCAGACAGGAAGCGGCTGACGTGGAAGTGCCGGCTGGCCGGGATTATGAATGGCCAGGGGTGCCTTCCAGCCGCCCTGAGCCCTCCTTGCCCTGCCCTGCCCTGCCCGAGGTAAGCACGGGGCAGACCTTCGCTCCTCATATCACAAATCCATTCAAAAGAGCAGCTGGGAGTCTCGTCCCGGGAAGACAAGCCCTTGTTTGTTGCCAGACTGGCTCTGGAGGCGCAGAAACTGGCTGCCATTAGTGCCATGCGGCTGCCAGGATTGTTCTGGTCCCTGCTCTTGGTATTAAAATCTCTCCTTTGATCGGAGAAAACCAGGATCATCCTGTCCCTAGACACTGAACTAGTGCGGAGTGGCCATGGGAAGGGATTTGTGAAAGGAGGGGGGTGGAATTATGGAAAAAATGTGCGTGTGCGTCTGTCTTGGCTGTTTTGTGCAAGCTGCCTGTTTAAAGCTGCTTTTCTTCTCTTTCTCACTCTGTAAATTCAAGTTTTTACTTGAAATGCTCAGTGCATCCAAAATGCCTTTATCAGGGCTGCTTTATCAGTCAGGGGGGTTTTGTGTCCTGTGTTGGGAACTCTGGCCTGGCATGAAGGGCCTGGGGGAAGCAGACGTGTGGCTCCCGTCTCTTGGGGAGCTCTGGGGACACAGTGGCTGTCACAGGCTCCCCACCAAAGGGTTGCAAGCGGCTGGACTCGGTGGGATCCGAGGACAGCAGCCTGGCTTCCCGGAAAGGGAACTGGACAAATCCCTGATTTTAAGAGCTGCGTTACTGCCTGGGCTGTGCTGAAGGGCTGATTTACCAGAGGCAGCAGGATGTGGCCGCCCTGGCGCTGGGGTCACGGGGGAGGGAGGTGGCCTCGTGTCTGACCCCTCCCCAGCTGCGGAGCCTCCGGGTGGCGGCTGCCCGTGAAACGAACGGGGAGGATTTTCCCCTCTTTTGAAAAGGAAGCTCGGCCTCGGCGCCTGCCAGCGCTGACAGAGGGTGCAGAGCAGGGCTGAGCCTCTGCACGAGTGACCCGCTGAGGCCAGGAGCACAGGTAGGGGCTTGCTGGTTTTCCGTGGCCTGCTGGTTTTCCCTGGCTGTTGTTAAACCCCTGCGCAGTGTCGGCAGCAGAGGGGAGCGTGGAGTGCTGCTGGGGCTGGCACTGGTGGAGCAGTCATGGGACTCCTGAAGTCCTTTTTGGCCCACACTGCCTCTGTGGGGAGGGCAGGATCTGTCGGGAACTCTGCTGGCTCCTGGAAAGCCTCGGGATGGCTGCAGCAGGGTGCAAGGGGAGGCAGCTTCCCGGTGTTTTGGAGGAGGCGACTCTTCCCTTTTCCAGACTCTGAGCTGCCTTTAAAAGTGACCAAGAGTTGGGAAGCAGCTGCCTGGGCTTCCTATGCCCAGAGCCCAGTATTAGAGCAAGGCAGCTCCACGGGATCCACCATTCCTGGCAAGGGAAGAGGAATGGCAGGACAATGCCAACAGCCCTGGCACCAAAACCAGCACAGGACTGGAGCTGCACAAGCAGGGAGTCAGAGAAAAGGAGCTTTTGGGATGGGAGGGGAAGGGAGGGCCAGGCCTTGAGACCCCTGGGCAGGCAAGTCCAGCATAGCAGGAAGCTGCTCCTCCCGTGTCCTTGGGATAAGCTGGAGTTGTGTTTGTGCTCCGGACAGCCCACGGGGGTCATGGGCTCTGTGATCCTGTGCAGTGGCCAAGGTCCTCTCAGAGCACCGGTGACGTCTGCTGTGATCTTGGCTGGCTGAGAGGAGGAGGCAACAAAATGTACTGAGGTTTGTTGTGGGGGGAGTGGTTTTTCTCCTCACCTTTCAAGCTTGCAGATATCATCCAGGTGCTTTGCATGACCCATTTCCCAATTGTCCCTAACCTTTCCTTTCCCCTGTGTGTGGGGGCGGTGTCAGCTGTGACTCCTGCCTGTGGAAGTAGGTGTTGTACAGATGATATCATCTCCGAGCAATGTTGGGGATGCTTTGGTCTCTGTGCCTCTATTTTTATTTTTTTTTCCTAGAGCTAAATGTTTCTTTTAGCTCATTGCAGTCAGAGACCGTAATTAAATAGGCTGCATCTGCTTGATGTCTCAGCTACTCATTTTGCTAATGCTTCACACAGATGCTGAATCGTCTGAGAGAGAATTGCTGCTGTGTTGAGCTCCCCAGTTCTCAGGGATGATGTCTCCATAGGATCAGGAATTTGTTTGTAGGACGAGTACTGCCTCGATACCAAGTAAACGCTGCCCTGCACAGAGACCCTGACAAATTTGAGGGCTGGGAAATCCCCAGCCATGTGACAAGGGCAAGTGTGGGATCCTGCCCTGGGATGGGGCAGCCCTGGATGCAGGGACAGACTGGGAACGAGAGGCCGGACAGCAGGGCTGTGGGAAGGGACCTGGGGGTCCTGGTCGGTGGCAAGTTGGATCTGAGTCCCCGGTGTGTCCTGGCAGCCCAAAGGGCCACCGTGTCCTGGGGGCACCAGGCCAGGGAGGGACTGTCCCGCTCTGCTCTGCACCGGGGCAGCCTCACCTCCAGTGCTGGGGGCACTCTGGGCACCACAAGGTCAGAGGGATCCAGAGCTGTTGGAGAGTGACCAAAGGAGGGACACGGAGCTGGGGAAGGCTCTGAGGAGCGGCTGAGGGCACTTGGCTCGTTCAGCCGGAGCAGAGGAGACTGAGGGGAGGCTCCTCGGGGGCTGCAGCTCCTCCCGAGGGGAGGCGGAGGGGCAGGGGCTGAGCTCTGCTCTGCAACAGGGACAGGAGCCCAGGGAACGGCTGCAGCTGTGTCAGGGCTTGGGCTGGAGCTCAGGGAAAGGTTCTTCCCCCCGAGGGTGCTGGGCACTGCCCAGGCTCCCCAGGGAATGGTCCCGGCCCCGAGGCTGCCAGAGCTCCGGGAGCGTTTGGCCACCGCTGCCAGGGGTGCCCAGGGTGGGGTTGTTGGGGTGTCTGTGCAGGGCCAGGGGTGGGACTGATGATCCCTGTGGGTCTCTTCCAGCTCAGGATATTCTGGGATTCTATGAAAAGTCTCTCCATCCTGCTCAAACAAGAAAAATGGTTGGTGTTTGTTTCTTGATGTGTGTGGCCAAAGCCAGGGGATGCTTGCTTTTACCCTTGGGTTTTACCCCATCCTCATGCATGCCAGGCCCTGCAGTGCAGATCCTCCAGACGAGAAGCAGGGATGGAGTCACACTGCACCAGGCATGCTGTGGGTGCCTCAGGGAGCCGCGTGGAGGGCGGTGCTGCTGCTGCTTTGTGGTTTCCTGTGTGAGAGGATGTGTTTTCCTCCGTCTCCAGTGCAGGGAACTCATCGCGTGCAAGTGCTTCTCTGGACTTTCTGCTGGAAGTAGCAGCAGCCTCAGCACCTGCTGCCCACATTGCTGGTGCTGTGGGGGCCGTGCCTTGGTTCTGGGGCGGGCGCAGTCCCTGGAGCTTCCTGCTCTGCCACAGGATGTGGCCAGGCTGTGACACAGCTCCTGGTAACCAGCACTGCTCAGCTGTCCTTCCACACCCTTCACTTCTTCCTCTGCCACGTCTGGGGTGGGATCACGCTCCAACAGACACGTCTGCCAGGACTTTGTGCTGGATTTGCCTCCCCTGACATGGCTCTCGGGGTCACAGCAGCTGTTTTGGCAGCAGGAAGGCCAGGTTGGATGGGGCTTGGAGCAAACTGGTCTAGTGGAATGTGTCCCTGCCCATGGCAGAGAGTTGAAACTGGATGACCTTTAGGGTTCCTTCCAACCCAAACCGTTCCATGATGACATGTCTGCTATGGATTCACCTCTCAGGCCATGGTGGATCTCACTGAACCACACTGAAATGCTTTTAGGGTTTCTCCCAGCACATCGTAGCCCATGCTGGAGTTTGGATCTCTCAGCTCCTGCACAGAAGAGGTTACTGAGGCCATTCCCACAGGAAATGTTGAGCCTGTTCTTAGTGGGGTGAACTGGAGTGGTTTGGGGTTTCTTCCTCACTGTAATTAAATAAGGCAACAAGAGGCCTTGGCTTTAAAGCTTTTTAATCTTTCTCCAGAGAAGAACTGCTGATTAGCACTGCAGCATCTGTTAGAGACGGGCTCAATTGCAGCCGTGGTAGTCGTGACCTTGAGTTTGGGATGTGCTTGCCAGCATTTGAGGACACTATTTACCTATTGGAACAACACTGTGGCCTCATGTAAATCTAAGCAGATTCTGCTTGGGGAAAGAGGTTTTTTTGCTTGTTTGCTTATGAATTTATGGAAACTTATTTATGCTATTTAAGGCATCAGCTTAATTTCTGTTACTTTATTCATTTCTCTGTCCAGCACATGTAAAATAATATTTTTGGTACACAAAGCTTTCTGCCTTAAGCTTCCATCAAAGAGCAGCCTGACACAAATTCTGCGAGGGGCTGGATGTGGGAACAAAGGAGGTATAATTAGCTACAGATAAACAGAGCTGTGTTTCTCGTCAGCATCCCTTCAGATCTCAACTTGTGTCTCACCCTTGGAGCTGATTCTTTTCTACAGGCTGGAAGAGGAAGATGAACTTTCCCTCATCTTCCAGTCTTCAACTTGTAAACAGAGCTAAACTGAAATGGGAAATATGTTTATGGTCTGTGTGCACCTGCAGAAGGGGCTGTGGCTGCTCTCAGGGCTGGTGTTATTTCAGGATATTTGCTTTCCGGGTGCCTGAGCTGTGACTTCTTCTTCTCGTTCCTCTCCACCCCTTCTTTCCTGTCTCACTTTCAGTGGCTGGCGTGGTGGGGGATGTCTGGCAGCAGCTCTGAACTGTGCTGGGGGCTGGCATGACCTGGCCTTATTCCCAAAGGGGGGATGCATGGGTGAAAATGGGAGCTGGGTGAAACTCAGCTGGTTTTACCCTTCTTTGTCAGTGCGTTGGAGCCAAGCAGGTGGTGGCATTTCTGCAGGGTTGGGGTCTCATGGTGTGGCAATGTCAGGGTGAGTGGCAGCCCCCTCCCATGACTGTGGGGCCTGTTCCCTCATTCCCACATGGAACGGGTCAGGAGGTGACTCTGTTCAGCCCAGGTCACCCCTCCAGCCGAGCCTGCCCTCTGCTGCAGCCGGGGAAGGGAAGGGGGAGGAAGGAAAGCTGCCGTGGGCTCCCCCCCTTCTCAGATGTGGGGCGAGGGCCCAGATGGCATCCCAGATCTCTTCCTATGGGATTTAGGCAAGGTTTCCTGTTGAGAGAGCTGCTCCTAATCGCTGCCCTTCTGTGCTGTGTTGCAGATCAGGACCAGATGAGCAGAGGGAGGTTTCTGTGAAGATCAGAGTCGCCCCAGCCCTGCCGTGGGAAGCGGCCGCGCCTCTGGCTGTCACCGCTGTGGGCCTGGAAGAGACACAGGAGAAGGAAAATGTCCCACGCTTTAAAGCAAGTGTTCAATAAAGACAAAACCTTCCGGCCCAAGCGCAAGTTTGAGCCGGGGACTCAGCGGTTTGAGCTGCACAAGAAGGCCCAGGCCTCGCTCAACGCCGGCCTGGACTTGAAGGTGGCCGTGCAGCTGCCGCCGGGCGAGGAGCAGAACGACTGGGTGGCCGTGCACGTCGTGGACTTCTTCAACCGCATCAACCTCATCTACGGCACCATCAGTGACTATTGCACGGAGCAGTCGTGCCCCGTCATGTCGGGGGGCCCCAAGTACGAGTACCGGTGGCAGGACGAGCACAAGTACCGCAAACCCACGGCCCTGTCCGCGCCCCAGTACATGAACCTGCTCATGGACTGGATCGAGGTGCAGATCAACAACGAGGACATCTTCCCCACCAACGTCGGTGAGTTTGGGTCCCAGTGGGGGCTGGAGGGAGGGAGGTGGGTGTGGAGCCTTCTCATGGAGCCCCTGTGGCTGTTCCAGGAGACGCTGCAGCACAGCTGGCCCCTGTAGCAGAGCTGTTTCCCTCTGTGTTTCTCAGGCGGGCAGTGCAGCGAGCTCTTCCCAGCTCTTCTGCAGTGCTGAGATACCCAGAGCTGTACCAGACCCCACTGGGAGTCATGGATACCTCAAGGCAGTGAAACAGGAGGCTGCCCTTGGAGCAGTCAGTCTCTGAGGGGGCTCTGGAGTGGCTCATGCTGGATGCAGGATGGCTCTGGGAGCTGATGGCCAGCCCCGGGGCCGAGGCACAGCTCTGCGTCACCTGGTGATGGTGCCACGTGCCGTAATCACCCCCCTGTTATTAGAGGCCACGCTGGCTGCCTCTGCCCCTCCTGGGGGGTGGGATGCTGGCACAAGCCTGGAGGGAAGGGCCGTGTTTCATCCACTGCCAGGGCCACGGAAGCAGGAGTTTGGCCTAAGACACCTCAGTCTCCATATCCAAACGCAGCTTTGGGACAGAGATTGGTTGGGTTTTGTTTTGTGTTGAAGATGGAAGAATTTAGTCTCTAAATTATCAGGTAAATACAGCTGAGCCTAGGCAGAGCTTCCAGCTCCTGGGATGGAGGAGACAAGGTAGAGCTCCATCCGTCCCTCCTGCCCCGATGTTCATCCCTTTGGAGCTCTGATGGGATGCAGCTGGGCCCTATTTGGGGCACATCTGCCACTTGAGCATCCACAGGAATCTTCCACAGTGCCAAAATGCTGCTGAAACCTGGTGTGGAGCGGGCAGAGAGGGGAGGGGGGCCACGAACAGCCAGTTTTGAGACAGCTGAAGCACCAAACCCTCCCCAGCCGTTCCTTCTTATGCTGCACGGGCTCTGCTGCAGCTCCCCAGGGACCACACTGGGAGTGTTGGTTCTGTTCTGGGCTACAGGACGAGCTTCTGAGAGCACGAGGGCAGTGGTTTGGGGTTTTTTCAGTTGTTATTGTCTTCAGCTCAGCTTTTACCAGATCCTTTAACGCTGATTGAAATGCTGCAGCTCTGGCAGAGCAAGGAAAGGGTTTAACTCGTCCTTGTTCCTCCAGAAACAGTGTGAACTTTACACCCTGATATCCCACAGAGGTGGCTGCATGGTCAGACTGCTCTGCTGCAGGGGCCCAGCCAAACACAGACCTGGAGCTTTCAAAGAGGACTTTTAACAGCTTTAATTTTTAACCAAAGAGCTAAAGATGTACCAAAACAAGGGATAACTGTGGGGAGTTAACAGCCCTTTCCTTTGGGAAGTTATTTGGTTGTATCTGGTGTTTTGCACTGTTTATATAAACACATCAAACAGGAGTGGAAGAAAACTCTTGTCTGACTGAAATAACTGCTGGGAATGTGGGCTCGGCTTTCAGTCACAGCAGTGCATTACTCTGTCACTTAAAAGGTCTGTGCTTTGAAAAACCTGATCCAAAGGACACGAAAAAGGAGAGGGGAGCTGGAGACCACCAGGGACAGAAGCATTTTTGCCTCCATCTGTCCATTTTACCAATTTATTTTAGCCCAAAGCAACCAGTTTTAACGTGACCAAAGGATTTTCATGGCCCTCTTCCCTCCCAGGTACTCCCTTCCCCAAGAACTTCCTCCCGGTGGTGAAGAAGATTCTCTCCAGGCTCTTCCGGGTGTTTGTCCACGTCTACATCCACCACTTCGACAGGATCACCCAGATGGGCTCGGAGGCCCACGTGAACACCTGCTACAAGCACTTTTACTATTTTGTGAAAGAGTTCAATCTCATAGACACCAAGGAGCTGGAGCCCCTGGTGAGTGCCTGGGTGGGCTCAGGTGCAGGCGGGGCTCTCAGGGTCTGTGGTCACCACAGGGCTGGACGAGTCACAGAGGGCTCTGGAACCATCTCAGAAGCCCCCACCTCAAATCCTGGGGTCAGTTTTGGGTCCCTCACTCCCAACAAAGACACTGAGGGGCTGGAGCGTGTCCAGAGATGGGAACAGAGCTGGGAAAGGGGCTGGAGCCCCAGGAGCGGCTGAGGGAGCTGGGAAAGGGGCTCAGCCTGGAGCAAAGGAGGCTCAGGGGGGCCCTTGTGGCTCTGCACAAGTCCCTGACAGGAGGGGGCAGCTGGGGGGGCTCAGTGTCGTCCCAGGTAACAAGTGACAGGACAAGAGGAAACGGCCTCAAGCTGTGCCAGTGGTGGTTTAGATTGGATATAAAGGAACATTTCTTCACTGAAAGGGTGGGACAGGCACTGGAAGGGGCTGCCCAGGGCAGTGTTGGAGTCACCATCCCTGGAAGTGCTCAAAAAACACGTGGAGGTGACACCTGGGGACACGGTTTAGTGGTGACACTGCAGTGATGGGATAATGGTTGGACTCGATGATCTTGGGAGTCTTACCCAACCTTAAGGATTCCATGATTCTCTCCTAATGCTGGTTGCCCAAATTCAGGACCAGTTGGCGTTGCAGTGTCAGTGTCAAGGACCTGGGAGTCAGGATGTGACTGGGATGTCCTGGGAACGGGAATGGTGGGGGGAACATGGCCCTGCCCACACTGGAGCTGTGGGCAGCAGTGTCACCCCATGCCTAGGAATGGTATTGACAGCTGAACACAGGGGGTTTTTCATCCACACCCTCACCTGGGAGCCTGGATCCTCCTTCACAGCCCCTTGTCTTCTCTGTCCCTTTGACAGAAGGAAATGACCTCCCGGATGTGCCACTGAGCTCAGACCTTCCTGCTCCCACCTCGGCACCTCTTCCGGGGACTCCGAGCCCCAGTCCCGTATTGGAGACGTGATTCAAGGGGAGAACAGAGACGTTTCGTTTAAGAAATTATATATTTTTAATGAGTTTCAATGTAAAACTGTGATACTGCAGGAATATTTTTTTAAAGATGCTCTAGATTAACTAGTTTTTTATAGTAATTTCTATAAAAAAGAAAGAAAATATTTTGTGGGCCACTTGATGGGAATGATGGCTCGCGGAGCGGGGAAGAGCTGCCTGAGCTGCCTCCTCCATGAGCCCCGAGTGAGCTGAGCCAGACACTTCAGTGTCGTGGAGCTGGTGCTGCCATGGAAGCGGTACTTCCCTTGGGATACACATTTCCCTCCCCTGAAGGCAGGGTACAGAACTGGGGAGGAATTGCTGGTGTACATGGATCCCCCAGGAGTGGATCCCCCAGCACCTCTCCCACTGGCTGGGAGCCCAGGTGTGGGGCAGAGCTGCTCTGTGCCCACCTGTCCCCAAGGCCTGGCTCTCGTGCTGTCCCTCTGAGCGAGCTGGGACCGGGCTTTATCCCACGGCCGCCGCTGTTGGAATGGAAATCTGCCCTCGCGGACCAGCCCAGCCCCGAGCTGAGCTCCGCACACACAGCCCGGCTGTGGCTCAGCACTGTCCCCACGGGGACACAGATGCACGCTGGCAGCTCCTCGTGGGAGCCAGCAGAGGGAAGGCGCTGGGACGGCACCAGGAATTCTCCTCCATCCCCTCCCTCCCTGTCCCTCGTGGTACGCTGACCCTGCCGGGACCACATCCCGCTTCCCGTTGGGGTACGGAGCCTTCTCCCTGTTCCCCAGTACCACCGCCCCACCCAGCTGTGCACATCTGGGACCAAAATCTCTGGTGTGCAGCCAGAGCCCCCTCGGCCTCGCCCACTGCTTGCATGAGGAGAGCTTGGCAGTGCCCCAGGTAGGTAGTGGGTCTACCTAGGATTTGGGGACCAGTAAGTGACCGAACTGCACCTCTAACCACTTCTTCCTTTCAAAGCGTTCCTGTGCCCTGGAATCTCTGTACATACGTGACTCTGTCATTTCTCGTCCTGCCGTTAGGACGCTCGTACAAATACCACTCGTGCTCTGAAATGGAACCAATAAATTATGTTGTATTTACACAGCACACACCGCTGCCGAGCGTCTCGTGACTGCACGTTCGTCAGAGCCTTCCCCTCAGCAAAACAAACACGGGGTGTTTGGGCTCCTTGGGGACTGTGCTGGAGAGCTGGGAGCTCGTGGGTGTGTGCTCCTGGCAGGTCGGTTGGGTTCCTCCTGCTCTCCAAGTGCCAGGTCCGGGCTGCTCCGAGCCCTGCGCCGGTCCCGAGGCTGCGGGGCCTGACAGCAGCCTGGGGTTGTCCTGACTTGTGTCTGCAGTGTCTCTGTACCCAAGGGTTGAGCTGTTCTCCCAGCTCTGAAACTCGGGTGGAAGTGGGCAGGGGAGGGGAATTCCAGCTCACCAACTTGCTAAGAGGCTCCTCTGCCGTGGGGAGGAGCCAGGGGTGCAGTCATTGAGGCTGGTGGACTAAATCGAGAAAAACTCTGCATTTGGGGGGTGCACGTTGTTTTCCTGGCCCGGAGGGGAGTAAGGGGCTCCCCAGCTATAGCTCCTGTTCCCTGCCTGTAGCACTGGCTCTTGCCTGTTCCCCTGCACAGTGGAGGTGCTGGGACCACCCTCCAGCCCCTCTCCCAGTGTTTTGTGGGTGCAGCTCAGCTGGAGAATGTGCTGTTCCTTGGTGTGGAATATCCCTTTGGGCAGCCTGGGCCAGCTGTCCCAGCGCTGCTCCCCCCAGTTTTTGTGGCCCTCCTTGCTGGCAGAGCACGGGACACACAAAGTCCTTGGCTTAGGGTAAGCACTGCTGAGCAACACCAAAACATCGGTGTGTTATCAGCGTTCTTCTCATCCCAGATCCCAAACACGGCCCTGGACCGGCTCCTGAGGAGAGAACTGGCTCTCTCCCAGCTGAAACCAGGACACCTGCAAGGCCCCGAGTGCAGAGCTGTGCTGGGGCTGCAGGTGGGTGCTGAGCGCTGCCGGGTCAGCCCTCGGAGCCAGGGCAGCTCCTGCCGCTGTTCCTCAGCTTCCCTTTCACCCCCACCTGGAATGCTGTGGGTGCTGAGTCCGGGGGGGTGTGGCACCCAACCAGCTGTGACCCACGGTGCTGCAGGGACCTGCCTTCCTCGGCCCCCCTTCCTTTCAAGGGGAAAGACCCTCCCATGTGAGACCAGCTCAGCCAGGGGGGGAGGAGGCGGAACAACACATTTGTGGGAGAAGATGTGGCAGGGCTGGAGGTGGCTGAGCCGGGCTCCCAGGCCCAGCAGTGCAGGATGTTGCCCAGACAGGTCTGTGGAGCCACAGCTCAGCCTCGCTCTGCCTCTGCCCCAGCAGCCCCAGCCCTGCTTTCATCTCCCCGGGCTTTCATCTCGTGTTTACTCGCTCCTGAGCTGCAGCTGCGAGTGCTGCAGGGAGCAGGCAGCTGTGAGCCCCTGAGCTGAGCCCCCAGGGCTGAGTTCCCAGCGCTGAGCCATCCAGGCTGAGCACCCCAAGCTGAGCCCCTCAAGCCGAGCCCCCCGAGCTGTGCCCAGCCTGGCGAGGGGTTTAGCCTTGACCAGGAGCTCTCAGTACTTTCATTGCTCGTCTCCCCAGGCACTGGTTGGGTGCAGAGGCCTCACAGAGGCTTTGCTGAGAAGCCAGAGAACAGCTTTGCAGATCTGTGCTGCAGGGCCTGGGCTGAGCAGGTTCTGTGCCCAGGGCTCCAGCAGCCTCCCCTCTGCGGGGCTGATCCCTGCCCAAAAAGCACAGATGGCATCTGCCCCGGAGCTGGAGCGGGCACGGGCTGGCAGCACAGAGGGGGCTGCGGCTGCCGTATGTTCCGAGGGAAATGCTCCTTTCCTGTGGTTCAGAGCAGGGTCTCCTGCTGCTCCCAGGAAGCCGTGGCTTGCCCTGAGCCTCCCCTGCTGCACTTCTCTATCCCCTGAACCCTGCGGAGCTCAGGAGCTTCGGGGCCTCAGTTCTGCCATGAATCCAGATTTAGGATCCTGCAAACAACATCAGTTTGTCACAGATGAGTGGTTTAGGGTCACTCAAAGAATCACCATCAATGCTGTTAGCAAAAGTTATTTTAATATGAATCTATGAAAGTGTGATTTAACAGAGTTCAGTGGTGAGCTTCCCTCTGGTACTTCCTACATGGATGTAAAAGACTAAGGAAAATCAAGTTGGAATCGAGCTGGAATGATTTACACTGAGACTGAAGATGTAAAAGGGTAAGAGACACCCTTCTGCTGAGTACAAGCTTCAGACAAGACCTGCCTGCGTCCTAAACTCCTGATGGACCTTAGGTACAGCCAGGCCCAGTCTTAGTCTCAGGTTTGGACACTGGTTTACATCTGGAGGAATTAACTACATGGATTTCACTGGTGTTAGTTCAGGGTGGTGTCGGGAACTCACCGAGGAGCTGTTCCAAGTAAGGGTCTCTCCATCGCTGGTTTGGTGGAAGGGTCGAGTGCATCCAGCACGAGTCCCATTAGGGTTTGCTTAAAGTAGGAAGCCGGCAAGTGGGGCAGCCTTTGCATGGATCCTTGGAAAGCAGCCAGGGGCGAGCAGGGGCTGGGGGTCTCCTGTGGCACCTGTGGGGTCTGTGCCAGAGCCATGTCCCGCTGGGTGAGCACGGGGATGTCCCCACCTGCCACCACCTCCCTGGGCAGCAGATCCTGCTCAGAGCGTTGCTGGGGCTGGGCTGTGACACAAGGACGTCCTTACTCTGCCCTGCTCTGCCCCTCCAGCCCTGGGCACTGTCCCAGACACAGCGAGGGGACCCCTCCAGGGGGGCCATGGGGACCATGTGCCCATGGACTGTGTTCCCATCCCCAGGAGGTGCTGCCTCATTCCATGCACCTTTTGAGCTGGGCCAACAGCAGCACAGGTGGCACAGGACATGTCCCCGCACAGCTCTGCTGTCACACTCAGCCACCCAGACCTTGGAGTGCCTCTGTCCCTCATCCCTGCACGGGCAGTGGACGCTTGCCAAGCTCTGCAATGTGCTTTTTGTTTGTTCTGTGTTCCCTGGACAGCTGATGCCTCTGGGGCCAGATTCCCCAGGGTCCCTGGCAGCCCCCCAGCCCTGATCTGCACCCGCCTCCTCCCGGGCAGGGGAACAGGGCCCCGCGTTTGCTCCACTCCAGTTTTGGGCTCCATGGGGGAGGTGACAGCCGTTGCTGGGACAAGGGAACAGTCACCGGCATGGCACGTGCTCCCTCTCCCTTGTATGGCACAGGCCAGGCCAGGGGCCAGCAGCTCCAGGAACATGGGCAGGACCTGGAATGCTTCTGGGAAAGTGCTGGAGCACGGAGGACGTGTCCCATCCCTTGACACTGATACCGAGGGCACCTGCTGCTCCAGCCCCGCAGTGACAGCAGGTCCCTCCTCACCTGCTGCTTTACCAGGAGAAGGGGCCCCAGGATCAGTTTTGGTCCGGGTGAACAAATCCCTGCTAACCCCAGAGGCTGCCAGGACACGGCCAGCGGCACCCACGTCCTCCAGCATGGGGTGTGCAGGCCCTGCTGTGGTTTCAGTGCCCTTTCCACAGGAGCAGGGGGAATTTTTTGGTGGGTTGGGAGTTTTTCTGCTCCTTCTAAGACAATGTGCGACGTGCCAGCCTGCACCTCTTCCTGCCACATCTCTGCACTCCCGGGGCTGCCCCAGAGTGACCCAGCTGCAGTGGGTCAGGGCTGCTCCTGCACATTTCCCCCCTTCCCAGCGAATTGGGAGGATGGAGAAGGGTGAAAAGAGCCTGGGCTGTTTAAAATCCTCCTGGAAATTATTTTCCCATCTGCTGCTATCAATTAAGACAGGACTCCCACTGTGGCACAGCATGAGCCCCCTCCCTCCCCTTCTCCCCAGACACCCCAAAACCACAGCTCCTGCAGCTCCTGGCCCTTGCTTTGGGGGCTGCAGGGATTTCCCTCCTGGGGTAACTTGATCCATCCTTCCAGTAGATCCCTGGGCTTGTCCCCTGGGGTTTGGCTGGTGTGGGGTGTCGGAGCCAGGACTGACCATGGCCCCGATGGGCAATGGGGAATGGAGGATGCTGCCCACTGAACTGGCACCTCCCCTGAAGGGCGTTTTTGGGGTGAAACCACCCCAGGTGTGTTTGCACCCTCCCTCAGGCCACACTTCCCAGCAGCTTTGATGTTGGGCTCCAGCTGCTCCCTCACCTTATGGCACCTCTTCCAGCGGGGAAACTGAGGCACGGTCCTGGCATCCCCCTCCATGTGACCCCTCGTCACTCTGCCTGTCCCCCAGCTGTCCCTGGGACACACTGGGCAGCTCTGCTGGGGGGGTCCTGGGCAAGGGGGACAGCCCTGAAATGTGGGGGTAAAGCAGGAGCGGGGCAAGCCAAGCAGGGTTCGCCCCGGCCCCTTCCCTGCAGCAGATGGGGAGTGAGAGACCAGGGCCATGTCCCTGGGAGAGCCCCACGGTGGAAGGGTGGGGATTTGGGGTGCACTGGAGGCCTGGCAGGAGCTGCCAAAATTCCCCCAGTGGCTTCAAGGCGAGGAGGAAGATCGAGGCTCCACCGGCACAGGAACCAGCACAGCCGTGAGTCCGAGTGTGCCTTGGGCGTGGGGGGCGGGGTGTCCCCTGTGTCCCCCGTGTCCCCCGTCCCTCCCACCCCTCCTGTCCCACCCCAGCACCAGGAGTGTCGAACCTCCGGGTTTCTGCCCAGCAGGAAATTCCAGGTTTTTTGCAGGACTTTTTCATTTGACACAGAGCCAGGGCTCCAAATCCTCCTGCTTCCAGGGGCGGGAAGCTGGGCCCTCCTTGGGCCGGGGAAGTAACACACGGAAAAAGGAGGTTTATTTATTTTCCCTTCCAAAGCAGAGCAGCAGGGTGGGAGGGGAAGCCCTGGACAGCCCCGAGCAGCCGCCTGCCCACGCTGGGGCACATCCAGGGGGAGTGGGCAGCCACGAGTGGCTCAGGGCACGGAGGTGACAGGGTGGCCACGATGCCTCCTCGCACTCCCTCTGCTCCCTGGCCAACAATAGCGGCCTTCCGGCACAGCCCCGCTCGCTTTCCTGTTTTCCCTTGGCCAGTCCTGGAGTGTGGGGCTCAACAGATTGTGGGTCCTGGTGGCACTCAGAGGTGTGGGGACAGGTGACACAGCAGGGGGCTCCTCTTTAGTGGGTCCTGGTGAGAGCTGGGACCTGGGGGATTTGCTGCTGCCGGCCCCATGTGTGCACCCCTGGGACGCTGGATGTGATCAGGAGGAGGGAGGGGGCTGGGGGGGCTCAAGTGCATCTAAACTCATGTTTCCCTGAGAAAACATTAAGAAGCCCTGTGCTGCAGCCTGTGAGCTGCCAGCGCTCCCTGGGGCCAGCGGGGCCCTTGCCACTGTCCCTGGGCACCTGTGTCCCCACAGCAGGAGCCACCAGTGTGGGGACCTGCTGCAGCCCCAGACCTGGGGGCCAGGCTGGATCCCCGGGGGCGACTTTGGCTGGACCCCGCACCCGCTGGATGAGAGGGAGAGGGAGAGGGAGAGGTCGAGAGGGAGAGCCCTGGTCCTGCGGGGGAAACACGGGTGGTACACTGGGATAAACACGTGTGGAGGCAAGAAACACCCCCTGATTGTGTGTACGTGTCTCTCTCTCTCTCTCTCTCTGTGTGTGTGTGTTGGTGCAAACACCCCCCGGGCCGGTGCTCTGCCCTTGCACACACATGTGGGGTTTGTGCACATTCCCTGGCGGCCAATTCCACAGGGACGAGCACCGGGAAGGGAAGTTGGGAGGAGAGGAGGCTGTCCCAGTGTCCCTGGGCCTGGCAGCTGAGACCCAACGCTGCTGCCACACCCGGCTGGAAACCTCCCCTTGAGCGTGCCGGGAGCGTGTGCTGAGTGTGCACTGAGTGTGCAAAGCGTGTGTGACAAGCACGGCACGGGCGAACACGCCAAGGTCCCGCCAGGGCCGCATGGGGAGCATGGGGTGGGCAGGGAGCGCACACGGGGCGTGCAGGGAGGGCACGGTGACACGTGGGGACACGCAGAGGACACGCGGGTGAGGTGAGGCCCGGCCAGCACACGGAGAGCGCGCCTCGCACACTCGCTGCACACGCAGTGACCGCGCTGCGAACGCCCCGGCTTCCCACACGGTGACGGGAGCCCCGTGGGCCGGGCGAGCCCCCGGCCAGCGCTGGGTGTCCCACGCCAGGCACCCCTGGGTGGCCCCGGGGCTGTGGGTGCCGGCTCTGCTGCCCTGTCATTCCCGGCTCCGTGACCTACATGGTGGCGGGAGCAATTTGGGAATGCGTGGCTCCTCAGGAGCCCCAGGAGGGGAAGGGACCGTCCCTGTCTCCCTGCAGACCCCGCAGTAGTGGGGGCACCACCACTCACCCCCCCCTCCCCCCCAGCCCGGACTAATTGGGGAGCCCTCATTAGCAGCACCAACAAACAAAGGGCCGGGATGCCCGGTTTGCACTGGCGCGGGATGCAGGAGAGGCCATCAGGCCCTGGAAAAGCAGACTTTCGGCAGATTTTGGGGGTGGGTGGCCAGGACCCCACCGAGGCGACCCCGCGCCAGGCTGGCACCGGGCTTTGGGGCGATGCAATTCCCCCCAAACACCCCCCAGCAGCGGGGGAGGAGAGGGCGGGCGGCGCTGGTGAGGGGGACGGGGGGAGGTGCCGATGGCAGTGAGGGGGGGTCCGGGAGCACCGATGGCCGTGAGGGGGGTCCGGGGGTGCCGATGCAGGTGGGGAAAGGTCCGGGGGTGTTGACAGCAGTGAGGGGGTGCCTGAGAGCAGCAATGGCAGCGAGGGGTGTCCGGGGG
>WEIT01033601.1:4044-27720 GCA_013389985.1 Dryoscopus gambensis
AAAATGACAAAAAGCGCAGTAAATTCCCGTCAAGGCTTTGACAGCATTATTTTGATAGATGATCTCCAAAGAGATCTTCATCATAAATACTTGTTAGAAAAGGAATTGGCATATCAAGAAGGTAAGGCAAGATGCATTAGAAGCTTCTCAGAGTAAGTGATCTGCTGTACAGGCATAAGGAATTCCAATAGTCAAGTGTTCTCCAAGGAGGGTGTTATGAGGGTATGAATAGCTTCATTTTTGCTCCTTTCTCTTTTACAAACTTAGCATCACAACACTCTGTTTAATACACTTGGTATTGAACTCTATCATCAGTATAATGGATTTTTTTAAAAATACTAGGGTTTTTATTACTCTGTGACCTATTTATTGTCACTCAGATTTTTACCAATTCCTCTGGTGGTTACAAATCCAAATCTATTTATAGCCCTTTTGCTCCAAATAATGCTAATTTTCTTATCTTGTCCGTGCTACTACTCATTTTTGTTAGGGGCCTTAGGTTTTATGTCTCTGACAGCTAGTGAGAACTAATACGGGCTGCCAGGGTGAGTCAGCAACATGATTTTTTCACAGCAGATTACAAAGTTACACTCGAAAAAAGAAAGTGTCAAAGAATGCCTGTAGGTGGAATAAAATTACTGGTGACGTTTCAGCATAGAGGGGAGCATCTCATGGCCTTTCTTAATTTCTGTAAAATATTAGCAGGGGATGGGGGAGAAGGAGAGAGAAGACTGAAACCCTTAACAAAATGTAAAATGAGAGACCAGCTCCTGTAATATTGTAGCTTTGCAACACTATTGTGGGGGGGTTTTTTGCACATCCAAGATATTGGTGTGCTTTAGAGTTATAATTTATAGCTTGGGACAGGAAAAAAAACTAACAGCGGTGTTCCACAAGATCACACCTTGTCATGGAGAGTAAGACTTCAAGGTTACATGAACAAATGTGTTGAGTTTTGCTTTCACGGTAAACAAATATTCAACCTCTCTGGCTAGTTTTAAGGATACTATGACAGCTCTTGAGGGAACTACGGATTCTATAAAAGATTTTGAGATCTTCACATGACTTCAATCCTTTTTCACTCTCATAATAACTGAGAACAATTCCAGATTTTACAGATTTTTTTTTTTACTTTATTTTTTTTCAAATCACCCTGAATTTTTACTGTCACAGCTAACTAAAGCCAGTGCTCCTCTCTTCCTTTCAGCTTCAGAGACTGTGAAGCCTGTCACAAATGAAACTTGAATTACAGCACAAACAGCATTTATGTGTTATCTGGCCAAAAACTGGAGATGCCAACAAGTCTGCAAACCATAAACAAAAGCATACTTTATTCATATTGGAAGCTTTTGGAAAGGTACAAGTTAACCTCTAAAACAAGCTAAGCTCAGTGCTAGTAAGTTTCTTTGTCTGAACAGAGCTCTTTACTCATCTGACAAATCTGAAATTCTGGTCTGTTGCGATTCCTCTGCCCCCTTGGTCACTGATGCAGGTAACTGAGGCGATACAGAGGGTGAAGGATAATGGTCAGTCTGGAAAAATGCATTTCCCAGTGCACAGGGCAGACAGAGGCATGGGACAGGTAATGCAATCACTGCTATAATTTGGCAGCCAAACACCACTTAGGGTTCTTTGCATAAGGGGATGCATTTCCTCAGTTGTAAATCTGTGACACGCCCAGGTTTTAGCAATATATTAGGTTAGTGATTTATGAAAGGTCAGACTTCACGTCTGCTAAATTAAACTGTTATGGAAGTCGTAAAATAATAAAAAGCCCAAGACCAATTTTCTTCAATTTGTTAGTTCTGCACTTCCTCCGTACTCAACATTTTAACATTATTTTTGGGTACCACTGAGTGGAGCTCAAATTCCAATTTAGAAAAAAACCTAAACCTCTCAGGTTGTTGCCAGAATCCAGTATAGGTTTCTGAGTCTGCCTCATTCTCAGCCTTCAGAACAGAGTACATTTGTGGTGTAAATCTCTATCTAAAGGCACATCAGAAGTAATTAAATGCTGCTGTCTAACCCTGTCTCTGAGTAGGACAAGGAACTGGCACAGCACTCCACAAGCAGAAGCTGGGGGAGGGAGGCTTTCCTCTTTCTGCATGCCCTGTGGATCTGCTTATCCCATTTTCATCAAGACACCATGTCCCACCTTTCTCACTTTTTCAAGATCCAAGTGTCCTCAAAGGTGCAAACTCTGCAGGGATTTCCAGTATCACGGATCTTGGCAGAATGACTCATTTATACCAAAAGTTAGCACCAACCACCCACTAAATGAGAACACACGTTGACAGAAGTAACTGCAGTGGTGCTCTTTTGTTAAAGAACAATAATGAGTGCAAAGTATTTCTAAATTTGCATCTTTCATAATATCTCTAACCTTCCCCCCATACACACAGCTGAAGAGGTCTTGCTGTTTCTCTGCACAGTCTGCCACAGCAATGGCCAATTATAAAGTTTTTCTCCATTCATATGGCTGGTGTTTAAAAAGTACTGTCAGGAGAGACACTAAAAAAGTTCCCAAAATGATGAAGGGAGTGATAGTACCTCAGCTGGCACAAAGACAACTGCAACTGAAGCAATGCTAAGAAGTCTGTTGGAGCTGACCATCCTACTGAAGCTTCTTGCACAGGTACTGGGCTTTATTAAATTAAAGACTGGGGGGATGTGGTCCTCTTTAGGAAAAAAAAAAAACTCTAATACAACAGTTGTGGTGGTAAATTATGTAGAGTAAGACTTGCAAAAGCACCACAAGAAGGGAAAAAAGTCGTTTCTCAGAGAAAATTTTGTTGCTCTTCAGTAAAATTACTTTCTTGTATGGCTAGTTTGCTTCCGATTGCTCCACATATGCCTTACCTTGGCTATGATGCGGCAGAGGTGAGCTCCTTCCTGGGCAAGGCTGAATAAACTGCTGATGGCCGACTCCGTGACGTACAGACTGCCCGAGAGCTCTACCTGCCTCAGCAGGTTCTGGGGGTTGCAGGATAAAAAACTTGGAGAAGTCAGACTGATAACACACATTTATCACTGCATTTGAGTAGATGTAACCAAAGATAGTGATATTTAAAAATAAATATTAACAGAGAAAGGCAACGGGTACATGTGGGAGAACGTTCAGTACGGAGCTCTTCAGCTATTTAGTAAATTGTTATTGCTTTTGGTCCGAGACTGAACCAGAATTTTCAGAAGGCAACTAATTTTGTTAGTGTAGAAGCTGAATCACATGGTGATACAAGATTTCCACCTTATTTATAAGGAATATTGCTACACCCTTTCTTACACTACCTTCTAAGGCTCTGGGTTCATCCCTACTCTTAGTCAAAACATCACTGAAAAATAGATATTCTTATAAAGAAACATAGCTTTTTTCTCCAATGTATGAAATAGATTAAATATTTTTATCTTTGTAAATAATTATCTTGCTTTTGCATTTATGTCATTGCAGTTTTAGAGAAGCACAGCTGTGAGAAGAACATAAGATCTATTTCATTTTATGTTTCTGAAAAAAGACATAGAATCATTAGAAGAATTAATTATATTTGCTAGGAGGAGGAAGGTAAGCATTTTCATATTTAATCCAACTTTGAAAAAGCGCAAGGAAGTAGCCCACGTTTTACATTGTTATTTATACAAAATTTCCTTAGAGTCTCTATTCTTCCACCTTTAACATTAGAAAAATATTCCATAAAAGACATAGCTTGAGTTCATATTTTAATATGAAGCTATCCTGAATAATATCCTGATACACTGATTAGAAAAAAAAAGCTCTTTAAAAAAATTAAGCTGAAACCTCTCACGCAGACACTTAGTCTGCTTCAGAGCATCAAACTACTCCCAGACAATGTGTTTTTATGGCAGAAGTGGGCACATAGCCTGACTGAATGGCTCAGAAAACTCTTCATAAAATTTTTTTTTATTAATGAGTTCTAATCCAAGTCTTTCAGCCACACAAATACACACAAGATGATACAGAGTCAATAAATTCCACTCCCTTAAAAGAAAAAGGGAGTAGGATTTCAGGTGCATCAGTAGATGCCAAGATGCCCAAAGGCAGAAATATCAGCTCTGAAGAACTGCTCTTCAGACTGAAAATAATAAGCATCTTAACAATGGCAACCTACTCACTGAATCTGAAGTACACAAAATTATTTACACACTTCAACTCATACATTTCATGTAGTTCTCATAAATCCTACCTGAAGAGCATTAGCAAGCAGCTTGTTAGTTTGACTGTAATTCTAAAAATGTATTTGGGATATTCTCACCTCCTGGTAATAACCATTTAAAACTAGCAGGGATGTTTCTGAAACAATCACAACGTTTTTAGCTGTTTTAACAGATTGGGGTATGTTAGACTTTAAACAATACCATGCATTAATTTTGTTTTGTCACTGTAATAAATGCTATTTAACTATTTGTATTCCTTAAACCTCCCTTCTTTTTCTTCTTCTGCAGGGACAACATAAAATTTCAGGATAACATCACCTCTAAAACATGGACAAATTAATTGAGCAGAATTATATTTGAGGTTTTCATACGTGCGGAAGACTAGAGTATGCAAAGGGATTTCTACTGAGAAAAAGAAAGAAAACAATGTAAGTCAGGATAGGTTGGCTAGCCTTGCAAGTTGTTACTATTTCAATAATTATCTAATGGGAAAAAAATAATGCATTTGCAGCCTCAGGGAAATTAATCAGTGTATTTCACAGAATCAGAATCACAGAATGGGTAAGGCTGGAAGGGACAACCAGAAGTCATCATTTAGATGCCTTGCAAGAAAGAGACATCAGGAAAAGTAAGTGACATGGTGAGCCACAAGATCATTTTGTTTGGGATTTGAAGTTATTTGAGAAATTGAGAACAAGAACACCTAAATCTCATTGCAACATGTTTGCATTCATTTGAGTTTTCTCAATTGTAAATTGAGAGCTGTAATTCTAATCCTTCTCTTAATCACAGAATTATAGAATGGCTTGTGCTGGAAGGGGCCTCTAAAACCATTTGGTTGCCATCTCCCTGCCACAAGCAGGGACAACTTCCACTAGATCAAGTTGCTCAGAAGCCCCATCCAACCCAGCCTTGGATCCTTAATGGATGGTCACCCTCAAGATTCAACAGTTTTAGAAGACCTTTCTTGGTTGGTTGGTTGGTTTTTTTCCTATAAACTAACCTGTGCCTCATGTGTCAAAACCAGCTCTATCAGCTGGCCAAAATACTGGGCAATGGTAGTGAGCGTTTCATTAACACAAGATTTCATGGACTTCAGCATCTCTTCATCTTCAGTCTGTAAGCACCTGAAGAGAAAGAGAAAGAAAAGGGGTGAAGGAAGAAAAGATGCAACAAACCCGATTGTTAGAGGTGAGACCCATGTTAGTCACAGGATATAACGGGAATTCAGCTGTTCACAAGGACATTTTCCGTGTGCCATTAGCATCTTTCCAGACTTTAATCAAAGCTTTGACTACACATGGTAAGTACCCCATGAAAGGATAACAGTGGCCACTACTGAATAATTTTGGTATCACAATTTACCTCACAGGCTGCAGGCCAAATTTTGCTGCAGATGCTGTGTGTTTATACAGTGTAACACTGCTCTTTTCCTCTTATGCTGGGTTCCAATCACTCTTGGATGCCTGCGTTTCAGCTGCGGCTGTGCGTATCCACCCATCTTTCATGATCAGTGAAGGGCTTTCAGTAATTTTCATGTCTTTACCTTCTTTGTCATAGTTTAATGATAGCAGGATAAGGATGAAGAAAGAAATGTGTGTCCAGATGAGTTAACAGTATAACCAAAAAAAAAAAAATTTGGCCCTCTATACAGAAAGATACATAAAGCGTCTTTACAGAGTTGGTATAGATATCCTGCAACCAGTGATGTTTGGCTATAATTGAAGAAATGAGATAAAGATGGAAAACTTTATACAATTCAAATAAATTAACTAATACTTCCTCACAGAAATGCATTCATTTGAGTTTTCAAAACATTTTCTACCCAGGCAGGCCTCTGTAATGGAAGATATAGTTTGAGTGATCAGCCTCTCTTACCTGCACACAGGTCACTTTTTTTTTCAGCTTTGCCTGTCTTTCAGCCACCTATACCAATTTTTTGTCAAAAAGACAAGGGAAAGGGCTGATTTGGGGCACACACTTTGAGTTTGGAGCCATTATTGAATCAGTGTGTCTCATAGTAGAATATAAAACTGAAGTCTGAGCTGTGCAGGTTTGGCAAAAAGCAATAGTGCTCCAAAAAAATGTTATTTCCTGATAATTAGATGGTGTCTTTTTCCCTGAGGATATCCCCAAAACAAAATGACTTGCACAGTGTTTAAAGTAAATCAAAAAAGAGTGATTGAACTGTGCTGGAGGAAATGGGTAACTTATGTCAGAAAGTGGAACTATCATAAGAAGAATTACAGAGATTTTTATTTTCTGGTCACAGAATCCCAGAGTGCAGGGAGATGAGTAAACCTACAACTACAGTTTAAAGGAATGTGTGTTTACTCTGGTTTGATTTACAGTACGTGGATCTGCTCATACAGGAACATGTAGTACGACAGTCTCACAAGCCAAGTTTTCACACCAGCTGAAATCTTGACTCCACAGAACTAGAAAGGAACCTTGTCACTCACATAAGTAGAGCCAGATTTTCTCTCTTGATGCCTAAAAGTCCTGAAAAATACACTTGCATGCAGCTTTGCATCTCTGTCAGGCTCTGTGCAACAGCAGATCCCATCTTTCATTAGGATGCAGTTTAAGTAAAAGCAACTCACTTCACCCACCAGAAATTAACATCAGGAACATTGCAGAGCTACAGGGGCCTAGTTCAAACAATTGAGGGTGCTCATGGATTTGCGCTTCTTATTAGAAGGTCTACAACATAATAAAACAGCAAAATTAATAATTCAACTACAAAATTTAAGTTACCTTTCTGTGAATGCTGTAAATTCTGAACACTTGTCTACTAAAAGTTTTTCAAGCTGCAGAGAGAGAAAGAGAAGGTGGTTTTAAAGTTATATCCATACACACAATTGCCTTACAAAAATAAGTAATGTTTGTTCATTAATTGAAAATCCTCCCAAAAGATAATATTTCATAAGAACACCTTTCATCTACTTTTCTGTATAAAACAGATAGAGATAAAAATGAGGTCAATAAAAAGTAGCACTTTCTACATTGTAAATGCAAAGGAACTCACTGATTGGGTGACAAAATACTTTAGTCCTGTAGTTCGCAAAAGCAAAACAGTTTTTTTAAATGCAATTTGACAACATTATTAACATTCAGAATCAAACTCATGATAAAATGGGATCCAAAATAAGTCAAGAATATTTCCATTGCTGAAATGGGATGGGAAAATCTTAAACAAGGGACCAGTACCAGTATGTAAGGATTTCCTACAGATTGTTTAAAGCAAGTTTTAATTATTACAATAAAATAAAAATTTAAAAAGCGAGAGAAACATGACATCAAGGCATCTTCTCACCTGGTGCATTTCTTCTGAAGAGCTCCTGGTGAAGGTGTTGTACTCATTTATCATGGAACGCACGTGGCAGTTGACTCTCACTGTCATGCTGTGCACCCTCTGCCATCTGCTCTTCTCCAGCTTCTGGGCAATCCTGGTCAACTCTGTGCTTATGATCCAAGCCCTCTTTAGCAGAAGCTGCAAGTTATCACAAGTGCTGTACTGTGAGGAAAGGATGAGTTCATTTTGTTCATCCTTCTCAATGCTGATGGGCTTGGACTGGAGAATGCACATACATTCACAGTCTGTCATCAACTTCAGGTCCTCCATCCATCGCTGAACAGAGTCCACCTGGATTAAGTGCATGCTGGAAGGCACAGAAGGAGAGGGAAGAATAAGGTAAAGCAAAAAACCTTGGAATAACCACCAGCAACATCATTCAGCTGCACCCACTATGAGGTTGCAACTGATTGACAAAAGGAAATAATTGAAAAAACAATTTGCTTTTAGTAACACAGTGAAATGTTTAGCTCTTTATTCCAAAAACAGGTTCTGGATTTCTAATAACTTTTACACTACATGCCCTGCTATAAAATTATATCTGAAAAATCAGTGGATATCAGAGACAAGCAAACAGAAGTTTAGATTATGTTTTTTGGGGGAAAATGTTTCTCGTACATTCAGAGTTTAATGTGGAGAAGGAGCAAAGCTATGAATGTGCTTTCTTGTTGTTTATGGGACTGTCAGGTTTTTCTAGACACTTGGCCTATTAAGTGCTTAACATAAAATTTTACCTTGCAGCGTGTCTCTAAAACACTTCCAAAATTACACAGCCAAACCAAGACAGTGAACAATACTGCCAGCAATATCTATTTGTTCCATGTCATAATCCCTGAAACTAGAGCTGGATTCTACTTCCAGACCAGACCTTTACCTTCTCCCTTATTCCTCACTGCTCTCTGTACAGTTTGCACACTGATTTGCAAGGCATATTTTTTACACTACAACAAACATGATGTGAACCAGCAAGGCTGAAAAGCTCCTTGACAAGTGTACCCTGACACAAGGGCAGTGAGCCTGCATTGTGCGCCCTTGCATCCTTCTGCCATTAAAATGTGGTACCTGAGGCATAAGCTGCACTGATTCTGAGTTCACCTTTTTGAGGGATCACAAATTTCAGAGTCTTGAGACAAAGAGGCCTAATTTTTTTCTTATAAGGTGCCCAGGTCCTAATAAAAATATGTTAATCCTCACCCCAACCATACTAAAAGTTTCTGAAGAATTGAAAAAAAAGGGTAGAGAAGAAATTAGATCAAGTGAAAGCAAGGCTGGATTTAACTATTTTTAAAAATGGATTTAACTACTTTTTTCAAACTTCCATTGGTATCCTACAGCTAGTCTGACAGTGTAGTGGATTGTTGTCTACTCCCTGGATACGTGTGCAGATTTTTATGATGCTATATCAGAAAGGACAAAAAGAAAGTTTGTATTATAGTCCCCATTCTTTTAATTCAGATACTGATTTATTGCAACTCAGCAACACAGCAGTAATGTTCTGTGCTGTTATATAAAGCCTTACCGCTAGAACTAAATCAGCAATTATATTAGCTAAGATAGGAAGGACCAGGTGGAAGCCTTTTTAAATTCTTGTGCTTCCATTTATACACTGGGCACCAGCTGAACTTGAGAAATCTCCTGCCAGACCACTCCAGTAATATTCCATAAATAAATAAAACGTATTTACATACACAGGAAGAGGAGGCTCAACTCAAGCATCATTTCATGTAAACTGACAGCAAACAAGATACAAGAGATCAGTTTCATTGATCCAATCTCCCTTTTCACAATATATGATGAAACTGCTTTTAATTTCAAACCTTACAGGCTACTGCTATTTAAGGCCTTTATTTCACTCAGCTCTGAATATTGCGTAATTGCATTTCATGATCGATTGAGGCCCACTTTCTCCTTGCTATGTGTAGTCTCCTTATTGCCTTTTTGGATCTGAAGCAAGGTTTCCTAATAAACAAAAATAACAACTTTAGAAGTTTGAGACCATGATTTATGACGATGTGCATAGTTTGCATGCAGAAGAGGATAAACTCATTTGACACAGAGTAATGTATCTTCCATTTCCGAAGTGCACTGTGATAATTGATTAAATCTCTGTTTAGTAAGTAGAAATAAACTTCTACATTATAAATTCACATGGATAAAAAACTAGAATAGTTAGTGAGGGGGGGAAAAAAAAAAAAAAAAATTCATATTTCCTTTAGTCCCAAAAGTCAATCTCTACTCTAAAGAGAAAAAAAGATAATGAGTTGTACAAAAAAAAAGCACAGATGTTAAAGAAAATCTCCTTGTTTGCTTCTGTTAGTACTAATTGCCAGAAGTACAACTGCAGAATGTAAGATATTCTTTCACTGAAACTTAGTATTCCTTAACTGACAACAAGAGCAAAAAATAATACCATTCATCTCTTTCTAGAGGACCACAGAAAACTCCCCCTGCTTACTGTGTCAGCTTTTCTGACATATTGTCCTTTAAATTAGATATACGTCATTATCACTCGAATGAAATACATAAATGATTCACCTTCATCCAAATCTTACTGTACTTAGAGAAAATCTTCTTAAGCATTCTGCAGATTAATTTGTAGACTCATTTTTTACATATTAAAATAAGGAAAGAAAAAAAAATGTGATCATCCCTAATTTGCTATTAGGAATCATATTCCATATGGCATTTGCTGAACTCAAAAAAAACAAGTTGGAAATTTCCATTTTGTCTCCCCATTACTGAAAAAAAAAAATCTACACCTACAAAATAAAATGAGCTGTAATGGTTCAGACAAAAAAACAAACAAACTCTGTTTAGCCCATTATCCTGGTCCCAACATGCCCATTAGGAGACGCGTAAGAAAAGATTATAAGAAGTGTGGCAAGAGCTGAACAATCCCTCCTTCCCATCTTCTGGCAATTAGTGGTTTAGGAACTTCCTCAGCCAGAAGTTGTGTCTGAGCAGGATGTTTTTACAATTCATGAAACGAAAGTAGCTATTAATCCCTTTTTGAACTCAGTTAAACTTTTGGCCTTTGCAACATCTAGTGGCAGCGTCTCACATTGTTTATTTTTTGTATGAAAAAATGTTTCTTATTGTTTGTTTTAAAGTTGCTGCCTGGAGACATGAACACAAACACTTTAGTTGCTATATTCTAAGAGATACTGTAAATGAAATGACAGCTCTGTATTTACCCTCTTCATGCAATTCATTATTTTATTTGCTCTACCCCACCTTCTCTAAGTTATTTTACTTCCATGGAATAGAAACTCAGTCTATCTAGTCTGTCCCCTTATAGACATCATTCCAACGCCCTGATCATTCATTTATTCTACCCACTTTTTCAAAAAGCTTTTTCCAGTTTCCCTACGTCCCAAGATGTGATGGGGGAAACAGGACACAATATACAAGATGCAGGTAAATTTAAACCTTTGAAACACATTTCCTGCACAGTCCCTATTTTCCAAAAGTTCTTAAATTAAATTGGTTTTAACTAAAGTGTTTTCCAGAGGGTTGTTTCATTTTTACCTTTCTGAAATACACTTATTTTGATTTCAGAATCTTTTCCATAAGTGATAATACATAATGTAGAGTTCACTATACACATGATGAAAGAAATTGTGCTTCAGTTCCCTTTCCCTCCTCACACGCACTACTTTATGTTCATTAACATATAATTTCTTCTAGTATTTTACAGTCTTGTATTGTTCTGCTTTTATAACTATTTTTCAGGTCATTAAATACATTAAACAAGATTTGTTCAAGCATGAGACCTTACTGGTGTGATTTTCCACAGTTCTCTCTAATTTAGCAAAAGTATCTGGTTAACTGGCTGAGGACCTGATGTTTATAGAATCATAGAACCATTTAGGCTGGAAAAGACTTCTACCACCACCAGTTCCAACCATTAACCCAGCACTGTCATGTCCATCACTTAACCATGTCCTCAAGTGCCACTTCTACACAGCTTTTAAATACCTCCAGGGATGGTGACTCAAACACTTTCCTGGGGAGTCCATTCCAGTGCTTCACAACACTTTCAGTGAAGAAATTTTCACTAACTTTGAAGCTAAACCTCCCCTGGGGCAATTTGGGACTATTTCTTCTTGTTCTATCACTGGTTACTTGGGAGAAGTGGTCAACCCTCACCTTGCTCCATCCTTCTTTCAGGCAGTAATAAAATGGGATATGTTCCTCTTCAACCTCCTTTTCTCCAGGCTAAATACCCCCAGCTCCCTCAGCTGCTGCTCACAGGACTCGTGCTCCAGACCCTTCCCCAGCTCCCATTTCCCTTCTCTGGACTCACTCCAGCCCCTCAGTGTCTTTCTTGCAGAGAGGGACTCAGAAATGGACACAGCACTGGAGGCGTGGCCTCACCAGTGCCCAGTACAGGGGGACAGTCCCGGCCCTGGTCCTGCCAGACACAGCATTCACCCAAGATCTGAGCAGACAGTTTCTCCAGTGGAATGCTGTGGGAAACAGTGTCAAGGTCTTTACTGAAGTCCAGGGAGACAGAAAACATTTACAGCCTTTCCCTCATCCACTAAGTGGGTCACCTTGTCAGAGGAGATCGGGTTGGTCAAGCAGGACCTGCCTTTCCTGAACCCACGTCTGATCCCCTGGTTGTCCAGGATGTGCTGCATGATGGCACCCAGGATGACCTGCTCCATGACCTTCCCTAGCACTGAGGTCAGGCTGACAGGCCGGTAGCTCCCTGGATGCACCTTCCAGCTCTTCTGGAAGACGGGTATCACACTGGCTAAAGAGCAGTCACCTGGGACCTCTCCATATAGCCAGACGTGCTGGGAAATGATGGAAAGTGGCCCAGTGAGCACTTCTACCGGGACCCTCAGTACCCTTGGGTGGATTCCCTCCATCCCATAGACATTTTTGATTATTTCCCCTTGGAATATGTGGGCTTCATTCTATTCCCTGCTCCTGTCTTCCACCTCAGGGGGCTGAGAAGCTGGAGAACAGCTGGTCTTACGGTTAAAGACTGAAGTAAAAAGGCACTGGGCACCTGAGCCTTTTTCTCAGCCTTTTTCTGTCACCGTGTTTTCCCCCCACATCCAACAAAGGAGGAGGTTCTCCTTAGCCCCCCTTTCATTGCCAATGTATTTACAGAAACATTTCTGGGTTTTGTTTTTTTCTTACAGCAGTAGCCAGATTAATTCTGGTTGAGCTTTAAGCCTTTTCATTTTCTCCCTGCATAATTCTGTGGCATCCTTGTAGCTCGCTGGAGTGGGTCTCCCTTTCTTCCAAAGGTGATAAACTTGCCTTTTTTTCCTGAATTCCAGCCAAGGCTCTCTGTTCAGCCAGGCCAGTCTTCTTCCCCATCTTTTGGCACATGGGCACAGCCTGCTCCTGTGCCTCTAGGATTTCTTCTTGAAAGGAAGATGTATAGATGCATAGATGGATAGTGGTTCCCCATTAGTTAAAACTACTGAATTTAGTACACTGTGGCATATTGACAAAAAAGCAATTTATCTAGACTCTACATTATAAAACCAGCATTTAATGTAAAAACAGTTGTAAAAATAATTCAGTGCAAAAAGAAAATTCAAGAGAAACTCTCCAGCATTTCTTAAAAGTCATTCTGTTTTAATTGAGGTTGTAAAGTATTTGACACAGTTTTCAAGAGCACTCGACTGAACTTGAGTAACAAGCAATTTGAATATTCTGAATTCTAGTGTGCTTGCTAAAAACCAGCCTTTTAAAAATTGTGTAATTTTGAAAAAATCCTCTGGTGTCACTGGCTGAGGCCATCTTAGAGCAACAGCCTGTTAGAAGTGAGTTACTTCAAAAGATGTTCAGACCTTGTTTCATATAGATGTTTCTGCACTACATAACACATTGCAGGCAAATTTCATCCTGGTTAAAGAGATTAAAAAAATACTCCTTTTTTAAATATCTAAGAAGAGACATATGATATTCAAAGTTCCGTTCCAAGCATTTCTCTTTTTTTTCCCTTTAATTTTTTTGCTATTTTCTATCATCTCAAATAGTTTGTTAACTAAAAAATCATGATTTTTAGGATAGACAAGATGGATTGATAACAAAAGGATTGATCTGTCTCATATTGGTGTTACACAAATACAAAAGTCAAGAGTTAATAACTAAATCATTTGTTTAAAATTTTCAGCTTGAAGCTCTTTACCACCATTTTACTGGCAGCACATACATTCTTGTTTTAAATTGCAAATGTTATCATGAAAAAGAGTTATACCTCCAATTTAGCACTGAGTTTCACTAAGTGCAAAAGTTTCATGTTTTATAACATTGTGGGAAGTCTGAGCTGATCAATTCACGTGAGTAATTCCAGTGGTCATATTTATAAAGTGTAAAGACTTCTGCTCAGTCAAATTATATTTTCAAGGCTTCTTAGCCTTTTTTTCCATTTTCACCTAATATGACAGATTTATTACCAATCCTAATGATAGCATTTAGTACTGCTTCCAGATAAGCCTATGGTAAAAGTCAATGCCAAATCTTACAACAGTGTTCAAATTTATTATTCTAATTAGTGGTAGGTAATTAATTGGCAACAAACAACTTATTGAATGAATTTAGCTCCCTTTTTGAACATAAATAATCTCTAATTTTTTTCCAATTCATCTTTTCAAAATTATTCATGAGTATGCAATATACCCAGGGCCAATTTCCACATCAATACAATGGCCAGCAGAACTCAACTCTCGGTGGAAGGAGAGTGAAGAGCCATGGAGACAGTGCTCATTTATCTTCAATTGCTTTACACAACATTAATCACATAAAAGAGCCCTGTAGATACATGATATTGTATTTGCACTGATTTTGGCAAAATTTTGTAGAGCTAGCTGGAGAGATAACTTGAAACATACAGAGTAGCTTTAAGGCAGATAAGAATCAGATTCCTGTTTTTTAAGTGCAAGCACTTGCTGTGTAGATCATTCCTAAGGTAATAGAATCCTACAGAAGGTTTTGTACTTGATGTGGCAAGATAAAAGTACAGCCAGATGGTTTGCAGGATGTTCATTTTTTTCCCTTAATTTTACCTATTCCATTCCCAGTGGAACACTAGCAATCCAACTTCACTGTGAGAAAAGGTGACTTTAGTCTGAATGATTTAAATTCTCAGAACACATGGATAAAAGCTAGTCCCTAGGTTTTAAAAAAGTTAACAGGCTATATTAAAATGATGTTTTAATTTGCCTCAGTGATTACTCAACTGTTACAGTTACCAAAGTCTTCCCCAAATTAAGTTAGTAACAGATAATGCAAACTACAGCACAAATATTTCTCAAAACAAAACAGCTTAAGGAAAGGTGCAGCTGTCCTGAAGTGTTTCATGGAAGGCAGAACTTTGTCAGCCAGCAGCGATTACCCTTAGACATTTTAAAATTTCCTTTTACTTTAGGAGTGGGTTTAAACGGCAAAGAAGTAAAAGAGGTATGACCAATAGCCTCAGGAAGCAGCGTGCCAATGGGTAGGATACATAAATACTGGCAACAAAACCAGAATTACTCAAAGATCATCAGTGTAGCAAAGTCTATAAGGAAAGTAAAAACACAGTAATCACTTGCAATGTATAAGGTATGATGTGTGAACTTACAGTTGTTTCACCAGGCCTCTTTAAAGGGCCATATAAATAATTTAGTGTTAAATGCTGCCCCAGCGTTCTCCGCAGATCTTTACGTTCTTCTGAGAAATCCCCACTGTAAGTTGTCCCTCTAAAAATGTCTGGAAATATTATACCAGCCCAGAGTTTCTGGCACACTACAGAACATAAGGAAGTCACTCTGTAAAATCACAGACTAACTCAGCTTGCTGATTAGTTTATGTAAGGTCTAGCACAAATTTATCATTTACTAATTTTCTTTACATGGGTATAGTTTTAAGGAGGTCCAGTCCTCTCCAGCCTCCATCAGCTGGGGCAAGGTTCAAGCTGGTTTCAAGGAGTTTTACTTCCTGCCTAGCACATTACATTGCTAAAACAGTATTTGTCTTGACAAACACACAAGCCACTGAGTTCCCAGAAATTAAGACCGCAGTAAAAGAACATCATTTCCTGAGAGAAAGGAGGAAAATGCTAAAAAGCCCCACTATCAGCAAGTTAATGACAGTATAAGGCTGTTAATTGCCCTCTTTTCAGGCAAAGCTGAACAAAGAGCATGCTAATATTGTCACAATGCTGATCAACCAAAATATGTCTGTTTTATATTTGTATAGTATCATTAACTCATACTAACAATGAATATTATTGCATTTGCAGTGTTGCAATAAGAAGTAAACCAAAGGAAGTTTTCAAAACCACTAAGCTCATTGAGCCCTGTAATATTGGCATACTCAGATTTAACAAACTGTTATGGACTCAAATCAAACTTAACGAGCTTTGACCCAACTTAAGGAGTTGGAAATTTAGAAACAAGCAAATTTAGCCACTCTTAAATTTGGACATGAGGGATGGGGAAAAAAATAATCTGCTGACAAAGCTTTGTGAAAGATATTGGTTCTTCTGTTCAGCCTGTTACCTGATGATTGGTAACAAACTATTCTCCAGCACACAGACAAAAGCAGTGCAGAAGATAAAAGATCCTATGACTCAATCTCATTGCAAATGATAGCTCAGGTCTTGCAAAAAGGTGCAGCAGTTACAGTTTTCCTGCGAGATGAAACAGCAGAGCTGAGAGATCTTAGCTTTGTGCACAGTGGCAGGATCCATGACTTTTGGCTTCATTTAGCCCAGTGTAAGAGGAACAGCACTGCCTCATGGAACATTGCATGACAGATCTACTCAGAACAGCCTTGCAGATTCTTCCAGGAGTTTAAAATCTGACATGGTGACTGAAGCATGTTGATAAACTTGAAGGGATGTTGCCATCAGCACACATTTAAATTGCAGATTCCTGAGTACACACACAGTTCTCACTCCCATAAAGGGGCATGTTTCCTGCATTGTGAAGGACAAAAGTCAACAAGGCCAGCAGCAGGAGAGAATGTGCTCGAGAGAGCTCATCCTGGTTCACTGCTTCCCAATGCTCGAGCTACGTTTGTAATTGTAGGGGACAATATTTCTCATGGCCTTATAAGAACAATATGCTGCAAGAGAGAGAGACCTGCCAGGCAGGGAGAACCAGAAATGAAAGTGAGAAGGAGAAAAACAACACTGGACATAATTTGGGGCCATGGACAGTGAAAGTGCTCAGACACAATCACAAGCAATGACTAATTTGGAGACTAACATGAGAGTCTATGAAAATAGCACCAGTGCCTCGTTGAGCATTGTTTTTTTCTTTCTCCAAATCTGCCTTAATTTGTAGTTTAATAACAAACACTACAGCTCTCTGTGCCTTATTCGAAGGAGTTATGACATGCATTATGAGCAGCAGCATTAGCCTTTCACCTTCTACTATTTACTCATTTAAGGTCCTAACCCTACTGATTAAGTAAAGCCTGGATTACTTAATGAAGGGAGCAACAAGCATTTTACAGGGAGCTATGAGATCAGTATCACTCAGGAGACTACAGAAATTTGGAGACCCTTGTTCACATCTATTACCAGCAGCTCCAGCTAAAACTGTCAAAAAAGGGGTTGAGAAAAGGACTGTCTGATGTTGGCTTTTCTAAGATTCCCATCAGAATATTAAACCTTCAAAAGAAAAATTAAAGAGATGAAAAGTAGCAACACAGTGTCACAAATACTGGAATAAGTTGGCAAAAAAACTTTAGGTGGTCTCATTCAAATAAGAAAGCAGTTTCTGATCAAACAAATTCAATATTGGTGCACAGGTTTATATATTTCTGTAGAAGTCAGAAGATGGAAAAGGAAATCTTATGCCAACAAACCTACACTTCTGATACTTGAAGCAACCAGATCAAATAACTTGTTCATAAATGGCTTAAAATCACTCTAAAAATAATTTAGAGGGCTCAAATGCGTTCTATTAAATGGCTATTCTAGAATCACAGTGGAAGTTTGGTTGGAAGTTTCTTGTTTTTAATCTAAATTTCTTAAAAGCCAGTTCATTCCCATTTGGTTTAATCTTTCCTTTTAAATAAGATTTTACTTTGAATGCATGTCTAGAAAGTAAACACATGTTCTCAGCTTCTAATTTGCAAGAGTGGACTAGAAAAATTCTTCAAATTCCTTTTATGAAACCATATCCTTTCCAGACTCTTGCTTTGAATAGATTTGTAGTTCTTGTAAAATTAATTTTTTACTGAAAGATTTGATATCATGTTTGATAGAAAACAAAGTCTAACAGTAATTTTCAGTGATGTTAGTACACCCTTATCTCCAGCAGAAATCTCATTTCATAGAGTCTAGGACTGCACTTTCTGCTTTCATCACCACATCCTACTGGCAAAGGCAGTCACAGTCATCTCAATCAACCAGCGTATGTAGGGCATACTCCTATTTTTTTTTCCCATAGAACAAACTACATGTTGTTGCAGACTTTCTGGTTCCCAACCCCCAAACGCATAACCTTGAGATTTCAATTACTCACCCCTTTTCTTCAATACATCAATAAAGTCCACTTCTAATTCTCTACTTTCAAAAGTACCTTTTGTCACTACCCATTTGTCTAATACCTAATTTTCTGCATTTAATAGTAAATACCATGTATATAATCACTGAATTTCCTTTATTCAGAGGGAAAATGATAAGGTAATTTTGTTTGGCCTAGAGAATAAGATTATTCATTACTATGCATCTTTGGCAGGTTCATTTATTGGCATTCCATTTCCTGCTTTATTCCTAACCTTTAACTGCTCTTTACTAGGTCTTCATTTTCCTTTCCAGTTAAATCTTATTTGACCCTTTCTCACTTCCTAGATACAAATATTTTATTTTGCTATTTTACACCTGGAGTCACTACAAAATTTTTTAGTAAGTTCAGCCGCCTAAATAGAGTAATTTTCCTGCCTTTTGTACATTAAGTCGTGTTTTGCTTCTATCTCAGACACATCTTTCTCCTTCCATTCACTAGACAGAGTCAAAACTAGGTGGTTAGTGTTCCTGACTGCATTTCATTTTCATTTTTGCAGGTGCTGAACCTAAGAAAGGCAGTCTAACTGAAGGTTTAAACACAAATAAAGCGGGTTCAATCATTACAAGCAACACAAAAAGCCAAATTCACACCATATCTGCATTTTAAGCCACATCTAAAAACAAAGACTCAGGCTATACTATCACTTTTTCCATCATGTTTTGCTCATGATGACAGTGTGCTTTATCATAAAACACTTGAGGCAAAAATATTTTCACAAATTAGTCCAGTATTTTTCAACTGAAAATGGGAATTCTGAGCCACCTTGCCATGAAACATATTTCTATGGAACAGCTGCAATATAATAGGTCATAGGCTTCTGGCAGATAATCGTGGATACTTGATGACTATAACATAAGCAGCAAATGTGAACCACCAGCTTAAAATGGGATCAAGAAATGCAGTTCCAACACTCCTTAAAACTGAAAGTAAATTCCCCCTCTGGCTTCAGTGCACTTTGGATGAGGCTTGGGTGTGTGGCACTCATGATTCTTTTGATGATGCTTATACTGTAATTCCACAAGGGAAACAATCAAGGATAAAGGATTTTAAGAACATCATAATCCCACATTGGAACTGAGAAGAGACACGATATTCACTGAAAATACCAATACAATTAATGGACAATGTTCTTGGGAACCTGATGGCTTAGCATCATCTCAAATTTAAAAAAAAAAAACGCGTCAGAATCTGTGGTTTCCCAGGATTCTATGACTCTAGTACTCCATGACCCTGGAACTCAGCGACCCTAGGGCTGTCTCCAAAGCAACAACAGAATGTTGGTGTCAGAGGGAGGTGCTGCAGCACAGCCACACCCACTGCTGAGAGGCATCTGCTGGTAAGTGACCTTCCACCAGCCCCTCAGGTTCAGTCAAGGTCTACTCCAACATCTCTAGGTTTTTAGTAGTAGAGGGAGAGCCTGGCAAACTGGCAAACTCTCACTTTTAAGATTTAAAACTCATGTGAACAAGTGAAAGTATGTGAGTTCTGTAGCAGCAGTTCCTTCACAGCACTTCATCATTCCTTGCCTCCCAGCAGAAGGTCCTGCAGTACCCAACCTGCCCTGAGCCACCCTGAGGCCAGCCAGGACAACTGGGGAATGTCTCCCCATCTGCCTGCCACCAGCTTGTCAGGCCCCTCCTCTCCTGCTCCTGCTTAGAGGACTTTGTTTCCTCTTTCATATAAAATTCTGGACTTCTCTCTCCTCAAACATGGCCATTCCTGTTTTGTGTCTCTGTGTCTCACACCTTCCTCACCTTCCCCCTCACCACGTGTTGATGGAGCCTCTTTGGGCAGCTGAGTTTGGAACTTGCAGCACCAGGCGTGCACCGAGGAGCACCTCTGGCCTCCAGCTTTTTTTCAGGGCTAGAAAGGATGCAAAATCTTTTATGCCAGTGTGACACTTCTTTTTCTTCTTGAAAATCTGAATCTTGGCTTGTTCCACCTTTCTTTCTCTTTCAAGGAAGGATCTGCCATGGTCGTGGGAATCTTCTGGGTGCTCTTTTTGCTGATGGCAGCTGTTGACATCGACCAGCTGCTCTCATCCTCTGAAGAGATGCGAATTGTTCTTGGGAAGGGAAGAAGGGAAGAAATCCTTCAGAGGTTGAAGGAGCAGGAGGTGAGCCTTCGGCTGCTATACTCACGTGTGAAGAAGGAAATTGCAGACCTGGAAGCCAGACAGGAGGGTCCGACAAGACCTGGATTGGCACTGGGGAGAAAAATCCAGCAGTGTGCATACAAAGCCCTTTTCTTTGTTGCCTTCATGCTGTTCAAGCTCTGGAAATAGCATTTGCGGGAAGTCACTTGTCAGCACAGTGAAGAAGAGATTGGGGAAAACATGGAAAGGAGTGGCCTTGCTGGACAAGACCCTTTTGCTAAGTAGGGGCATTCACATCCACACGGACAGACCTATAGCAAATCCTTGTTTAGTTACAAGGAGACTGGTTCCATTACCTTTGAAATTACTTCGCTCCACTAACAAAAACTTTGTGCTTTAATGTATTAAGAATTTCCTCTTTTTTGTATCGATCATTATAAATTCTAGACTTCTGTTAATGAAATAAGACAGATTAAAGCAAAGGAATAAACTTATCAGAATTGTTTGCTTGCAACCAAACAGCTTCATTTCATCTTTTGGCTCTGGCATTTTCCTTGCATTGTGCATTACTGTTACAGGCCAGACTACAAACACCACAGAAATAGAGACTGTGTTTGCAAAACAATACTATGGATGTGCAACACATCTTTACTATGCTAAATGGACAGAAACTTAGAGGAAGATGGTTCAGAAAGAGGCTAAATATACTTTGACTGGAAACTGGGGAAAAAACAGTTTAGCATTGTTTCCTCCAGCAACAATGCAGACAGAGTTGTTTTTTTAGAATGAAGTCTTATACTGTCATCCAATGCTGGCAAGAGAGACAAGAGTATAAATAAATAAAAATATAAAAAAATAATAAATAAGCTTAATAAATAATAAAATAAAAATAATAAAGAAGCTTAAATATGTTTAAAGCTGATGACTTAAACAATGACAACAAACCATTCCTAAACTGAACATTAAATCTCAAAACCATACAATTTTAGGAAGGAAATTTTTTGTGGGAAATACTTCACTGGTGTCAATAGGTTTTCCTACTCTTTGCAGTTAAGAAAGGCTTTCACTCCTTGAATGCATTAATGGACATTTGAATACATAGTGAATGCTTTGAACTTCCAGGGTTTGGAGGGTGCACTGCGGGGTGCAAGGAAACACTGCCCAGGCATGGTGGAGGTTGTACATCTGTTTAAACAAAGGAGATCTCAATAGGATTATTTCCAGGCTTGATTTCTTTCCATTCCATAAGCAATGCTTTCACAGAATCTATTTTTCAAAAGCAAATACAACACAAGTGATGGGGAATGTGCATAAGCAATGAGTGCTGGTTCCAAGATGGCCAGAATGGTGCAAGAACCACCACCCAACAGACTGAGGCACCCAGACAAATGCCTTTTTTCCAGGGGTTTGGGCTGATCATGCAGGTTCAGTAACAATGTACTCTTCCCACAATGTTTTCTGAGTGACTCTTGTTTAAGGTTGTAAGCTTTGTGCTTTATTTCGTATTAGAAAAAGAAATAACAATATTTTTCTCTTTTTGCCTTACTTATCTATACAGATGTGATGGGAGGCTACACACAGACAGACTTGTATTTTCTGAATTCCTTAAAGCTTTTGTGGCCCTCCAGCCACAATAATGCTACTCAGAGCAGAAGACCAATCTAGTGGATACATTCAGACAGAAATTTCAAAAGTTGAGCTCCAATATTTGCTTTCCTACTAATATTCTGAGAAGTTTTATTACCTCCTGCCATCCTTCTCTCCTGCTAAACTCTCTTCTGTCTTCTGCTTAGCCTAAGAAGGGACACTTCCTTGGTTTTGCACTGAGCATTTCACACAGTGTTCTCATCTCAACTGGAGCTTCCAGATGCTACCGTAACACAATAGAGGAGAAAGGCAAAAATCTAAAGTTTTTCCAAGCAATCCTGAGAAGAGTTCTGAGGGCCAAATAGGAAAAGGAAAAAGGAAATAGATGGTTATTTTTTAACCACTGTAGAGTTGCTTTTAAATGATGGGCAACAGCTGAAGTGTGAAGAATGCCTGAACCAGAACACTCTCATTAAAATATAAAACCCAAAGCAATTGGATTCCAAGACCTGAAATAGACAAGAGTTCAGGAGGGTCCTTCACAAGACTAAATGAGGTGAAGACACAAACACAGCCTGGTTTCCTGGCAAAAGTAAAGATGAGTGGGTTAGGAATCCCACAGATTGCTCATTCCTGGGAAATAATTCATTAGTGAGGACTTTTCACCTCACTGGCGTTCACAGCAGCTCATAATATCAGGTGTAAAAGAGGAGCAAGGGAGGGAGAAAATCTGGCTGACAAGAGCCCCACTGCACAGGTGTCAATCTCCACAAGGGAGCAAGTGAAAAGAATTACAAACCCCTGAGGATAGAACCGAGTGGCTTTTACACAGACTGAGAGAATCTTACAAATGATGACAAAAAGAAAAGACAGAATAAGGATTGCTTCTTTTTCCCCCTTCTTAGTGAGTAGAATGAAACAGAATATCTATTTATTCCTCTTCATTTAGCAAGAGCAGGGTTTGGGTCACTGTCAGTGAATCTCTGGCACAAATGAGTTATCCATGATTCATAAGGGTGTGCAGGCTCCACATTCTGCAGTGCATTAAAACCAGAACAATGATGTTTTCCCCAAAAAAAAAAAAAAGCATCATTCTGGTATCACTGCACAAAAATAAGCCAATTATCCCTCCTTAATTATTTATTTAGCAATAATAAACTCTTAGTGGTCATCAAAGAGCCTGGAAAACAGCTAGCAGAGCGTAAAAGTGTAGTGAACACCATTGTTTTGCAATAATACATCCCAGGTTCAATGAATTAGCCTCTGGCATCAAATATAAATAAATGGATATTTTATGGGCATACAGTATTTTGCATTAAAAAGACAATTAAAGGATGAGTGGAACCAGTTTTTTTTCCTCTTATAATCCTTTATGGTACCTCAGCACATCAAGCAAATCGGATTTGACAATATATCAGAAATGGAAGCAAGGAAATATTGCACCATATTAAGTCTGTTATTATCACCAGCTTTAGCTAAAGTAATTTATTTCATAGAAATTACTGTGAGATAACAAAACTTCCTCATGAAGGGAAAATACATGTGTGAAACCCAAGGTGCTGAGAAATAGTCACCTTGCACAGGCATACAAGATTCATTCAACTTTCTACCGTCATATTTCCTGAAAACCAAAGAAGAATTTCCCAAAGGAATGCTCTAGGTCATGCTGAATATTCTCTGTGTCACTCTACCATAGGTTAGGATAGCCTTTCATCACTTTTTTACACGTAGTTCAGTGAACCACTTGGTTACCCCTTGCACAGGTGCCTAACAGTGACCGCATTCCGAGCTTTCAGAATGTTTTTCAAAACACCCAGAGAAAAAAAGCTTGAAAAATAGTGTTGAGGCAAGTATCAGCAGCATTTTGCTGCCTATTAGCAAGAAGTTTTACTATTTCTGACATAAAAGAACGCCTGAAATCCAAACATGTCTTCTCT
>WEIT01033607.1:10181-22761 GCA_013389985.1 Dryoscopus gambensis
TTTTTTTTTTTTCTTTTTCTTTTTTCCTTTCCCATTCATTCATTAATAAGCTTGGACAAAACTTGCTCTAGATGTGATATTTTCTATATTGGCTAACAGACGGCTAGAAGGAAGCACTTCAGTACCAAACTTTTTTCTGACAATGAGTATTCACCAGTGTACTGTTCTTACAATTTTTAAACAGGTAAAGATTCCATCTTTGCCCTTGGGATGACTATTGAACAAGGCAGAACATATTCCCATGATAAAAAGTTCTCTGCTATTCAGACAATTTTTAAAATTTAATTTCATTACTTGAACTGAATCCTAGTAATACTCTTCTAACCCTAATGTTTTTCCCATTAAAATGTCCATGGTCTGGCATGTCCTTATATCAGAGACAATTAGCTCAAATTTACTTCAAACCTCTCCCTTCAAATTCCTTCCTTTAGACCAGAGATAGGCTGAAGAACACATTTCCAAAGCCAGTGAAATGATCAAGATCCTTTCCAATATCATCTGAATTTTGAATGGGGTGGATGTTAAGAAAGGAAAGAGCAGTGCCAATAACAAGCGGACTAAGGAATGAACAAGGAAAGAGGAAAAGTAGAGAGAATATATTAGTGAAGGAAGGACAAGAAAAGCAAACGAGTAAGAAATCCTTTATTCCAGCTTTGTTACATCTTTCAGAGACACACTAGGTTGGTTTCCTGTCTACTGGCCAATCCTTAATGCTTTGTTGAACCTTACTTGAAATTTCTCAAGCAACAGGGCTTTTATTTTTCCCTATTTAAATTTCTTCCTGTTTTTCATGTTCTCCCTCGAGCCACCATAAAGTATTTCTGTCTCTTTTTGCACCACTTTTCGAATGCCCTTGGAAATGTACCTTGCTCTCCCATTCCTAGGCCCTTGTTTACTCAGGCTAAACAAATCCCAGTCTTTCCATCTGATAATGTCTGAATGTGAAAGAGGGGGGATGGTGACTCCAGAATAGTTTAATTCAGAGAGCAAGGTTAAAAATATATTTCTGCCTGAGTATCTTGTTTTATTAATAGTGTTTAATTGATCATGGTAGAAAGGCTGTTACAGTCAAGTGGAGGAGGCTGTTACCTTCCAAAACATTTTCCAGCAAATTTACTTAATTGTTTCTGTTTACTGAATACCCATTAGTGCTCTATCACACATTAAAAGCAATGGTCAGGATTAATAACAGCCTGTTCACCCCCAAAATATCAGAGCCATTTTATGTATTGATGGCAAGTGACTCATTAAGCTTAAATGGATATAAGATACAATTTTCATCACATTCTTGGTTGGTTTTTTTTTTGGTTTTTTTTTTTTTGGTGAAAGTCAACATAACTCTAATGGTTTAATACTTTATAGAAACAGGGAACATCAGAAGATTTGCCAACTCCATTCATGAGGAAGGATTTATGCTTGGTGATATTAATGTGTAACACAACAACAGTTAATTAACATCTTTAACATATTTGCTGCGTTTCTTATTTACAGACTACACAGCACTTTCTGAAAGAGAATAAACAGTGTCTAATAGAGGCAGTAAGAAGAACAATGTTCTCTGTTGTTTTGAAGGCCTTGCAGAGCACAGACAATTGTTTCTTCTCTGGAAAATCTACCTGCTGCTTTAGATTTGAAGTCTCTGATTAAAACAAAGGGCTCAGAGACGTCTGTAACAATCTGTACTTTGAATAGCTTACATATTTTATAATAGCTAGCGAATTCCCCATGTCTGGCCAACTATTCCTTTTTTTAATGGAGAAAGCCAAGTAGAGCCAGTTTATCCACCCCTCTGCCTGGTTTTCAGTGGTCATACAACAAAAACAAATAGAACTACATTGCTACAAAGCAGCACTTCAATTTTTTTTTAAATTTTTTTCTTACAGACGGAAAAATTTTTATAACTGTGTCTCCCCCTAAGTGGAACTGGTCTCAGGCTACATTTCTTGAATCTGCCTTAGCATGTGAAATTCCAAGGCACTTTTCAGGATCTGAAACCATGGTTTTGACTGTTTACAAACCTTGAAAGCAGATTCAGGCTAATACTCAGTTACTTTGAAAAAAAGGGGCTTGATGCAAGGTGCTTCCAGCACTGCAGGATCTTCTGAAGTCTTGTCGTGGTTTGACGCTGGTTAGGCACCAAGTACCACTAAAAGTATTTATTTATTTTTATCTGCTACAGCTAAGCAGAGAAGGGGAAATTGAAACTTCATTTTTATGAAGTGAAATAAGGATTATTGAGGACAACGGAAAAACTTCAAGGCAAAACAGGCTCAAACTTAAGGCTCAGAATAAAGAAAAATTATTACTAACAATTAAAAGTAAAAAATAAGAATGAGAAAACAAAGTAAACTTTCAGTTCACCTTCCTTGTCCAGCACCTCCCTCTTCCCACTAACTTGCACAAGGGAAACAAACATGGGGGTTTGGTCAGTGTTTCATTTCTTAAGAGTCTTTCTATAAATTTAAGGAAAAGAGTTTCTTCCTGCTGTGCTGTGGTATTCCTCTCATGGAGGATAGCTCTCTGCGAACTTCTCTAATGTGGTTTCTTCAAACTTCACAAACAGTCCACCCAAATCTGCTGCAGTGAAAAAATATACCTCCCATGGATCTTGCAGTCTTCTCACACTGCCATCATGGGTCATAACAGTCATGGGGTTTTAATCTTTTAAGGATGAGCTATTCCAGCCTGAAAACAAAGGCTCTCTTCTTCTATCTCTAAAAGCCTTTCACAACATCTATGGCTCTGTCATGAGCATTTTTTCACAGGCTGCGCTTGGATGTCTGCATCCCCCCATGTACCTCATCTCATGAATTATATGGAAAAACAAATTGCTGTACTATAGTCCTCACCACGGCTTGCAAGGAGAATTTCAGGTCCGGTGCTGGGAGCACCTCCTCTCTTTCCCTGCGCCCACTGACCATGGCGCTGCTCTGTTGGCCTCCCCACATGACTTTTCTTTTCTCTCTGACTTGAAAGAAAGTTGGTATCTGTTTAGATGCAACTGAGAAGTTGATCTTGTCTGGGCGCTGCACTGGGAAAGACTCACCCTGCCTCTCATTGCTGGCTGGTAGCGTTTTTTTTTCTCCGATTCGGCGCAAGCCACGCCGGCTGCATGGAAGGGCCCGCTTGACCCTGTGCTGGCCGCCGCGTCCTCAAATGAATCTCGGCCACATGGTCCCAGCTCAGTTGGAGGGAGTTTTCCAGCCAGGTGGCTGCTCAGGGCTCCAAGGTGGCTTTCTCCCGACAGCCCAGCCCCATGCCACTGCACCATGCAGGGGTGCCCGGGCCCGCTCCCGGACAGGGCCCAGGGCCCCCCCTCCCTTGCCACCCCGCGTCAGGGAAGCGGAAAAAGGAACTTCCCATGTTTCCTCCTTCCTTAAATATGTACATCATGGAGGTGTTACCAGCTTATTTAACTGTTCTAACAACATATCAACTATGGGCTCTGTGCCCATCACAGAAGTTTTCCAAACTGCTAAAACCACTACAAGTCTGTATGGAGAACTTCCAAAATGACACCTTAGAAAATGAGACTCTTTCCACACAAGCTAGTGACTAGTTTGGCACAGTTTTTTGTAACGAACACATGTATTGCTTACTTTAAAATGTTGGAGAGGTATGCTAAAAAACAATAAACAAAAACCCCAGAGGGTTATTTGGATTATTTACAGGATTATTTACACCTGTGAGTTGTGCAGTGATTGAGTGTGCCCTGTGTTCTTCTTGTTGTCACTGTTTAAGGGTGCAAGAAGCCACGAGACTTAATCCACTGTCTGAGCTCCATTCATCTGTAGCCCTGAATATTTCTGCTTAAAGCCTGACTTTCTTACACATAGCATTTAAATTTCTATGTCTGGTGTCTAACTAAGAGTATTCTACTGTCTTGAATGTGATAAATCTTACTATAATTTGATGCCATAAAAGAGAATGCAGTATATATTAATATAGCTATGCACAGAGTTATGGTCAGCAAAATCTTTTAACATTATTAGTGCAAAAATACAACTGAAAATCCTGCTTCATTCTGATTTTTACTGCTGTTCTACCTGCTCCCTTTTTTTCACTGTGTATTTGTCCCTAATGCAAGACTGCAAAATGTATCTGCACACAGTGAAGCAACAGATTTCTATTTATCGTCTGCTTAAGTCAGATAAGATCCTGGTTGTGTATGTAATTTCTCTGTATCTGAAGACTCCTCGTGCCTCTCATTTTTCCTTTCATTTTAATGACTTTATTTTCAACTTTGATTTCACTCTCAGTATCTTTCTTAGTTACTGGATCTTTGGAACTCTTTACCCCTTAGAAAGCTAGATGATTAATTTTAAGACTCACAGAGCCAGATTCTGAAATTCATTTTATTCTAGTCACTATTCTTCAAGCTTTATGTTTTCAGCAAAACTGATAACGGAAGAAGCAGCAATGGTACCAAAACAATGATATCTTTTAGAATTTAATGCAATACCCACTGAAGCTCCTGAAACTCTTCCCAATAATTTGATTAAAAGTCATTTTCCAGACTCAAACACAAAAAAGATAAACACCTCTTCTTTTTCTTTTCTTTATGCTACTGATTGTGTGCTAAAAGTCTAATTTCAGGACTTTATCTTGCAAATGTTTAATACAAAATATTTGTTAAAGAGTTTAAGGTAATAAGAGTGTTAACCTTCCGGCTTAGTAACAAACATCCATACAAGGAAACTATTTCTTGAATTGTTTTTCATAAGTTAATGTCAATTTACAGGAGAGGCTGCCTTTCAAAACATGTGTTCTTTATGTGTTTATGTGTCCCTCTGCATTCATAACCACATGTGTGCATTTACATACTGAGTAGATGTGCTGCTTCATAGCATGAAAAATGCCCTTTGGATAAAACAGGTGCATATGTGAACACAACTGATGGAAACATTGATCCAGAATTTTGTTCAGTTTCAAATCACTCTCTTGGCTGAAAGAATCTCTAATAAAATATGCATAACAATATGAATAATAAGAAATGCAACCACAATATATGTGCAACTCCAGTAAATGTTGAAAGGTAAAATTCTGAGCAACTTATCTAACAAAACCTACAACATACCAAATTTCCTTGTAATTAGTATGTCTTATACTTTGAGTGGTGTGAGTGAGTGTGTTAAGTTAAAATTTAAAAACAAACCTAAAGCATAAAAAAAGCAGGTTCTGGAAAGTTTATTTGACAGAAGATCCTCTTAGATAATTAATAAACTTTTATGTACTTACTGGATTCTTTCTGTGTCGCTGTTTGCAGTAGGGACAGTCATAAAGGCGACATGAACACAGGACATGAAAAGGCGTTTATTATGAAAAAAACCACTCTTTTTATAAATAGGTCCACACAAGTGGCAGATGGTTATTGGTTCTTTGACCAACCACTTCCAAAGATCAGTGGCTGAGCACTACTGACACCCATTTCAAAATATTTTTCAGTCAATAACATGAAAAACAACAGGTGCAAGGTTTGTTTGCATTCTTTCCCTGGGATTTCTCACAGCATCCAGCTCAGAATCTGAGGAAGTTTTTCTGTTCCACAAACACTGGCTGGAAGCTGGAAAATTCCTCTCTAACCAAGCTTTCAGCATCCACATTTCTGGACCAGTGGTGACTGCTGTGGAGTTTTTCAACTGGTGACTGCTACAGCTTCTCTTCGAGGAGTTACTAAAAGTGTTCTGTATCCACATAACAGTTCTTAGCTTTGTGAATGTCCTGCAGCACCCATTCGGCACCACGCAATCTCTGACTTACATCCCTTATCTGTTCTTTTCAATCTGCCTCTCTGACACAGCAAATTACACTGGAATGTCCTCCGTCTGAAATGTGTGGTTGGCAGCACCTGGATGTGAGTTATGCTGGTTTTGGAGTTAAACTGGCTTTTCACTTCCTAAAGAAATCTTTCATTTATCTTATTCAAGCCACCAGTAGTCAGTAGCCCACATTTGTACTGACACCCTCCTGGAGCTTTTATAAGGAAGGGGCCTCATTGGAAAGCTTTAAAATAGTTGTGACCAATTGCACCCAGAGTGTTATAGCATAACACATTTGCTATACAAACTATGGCTTAAAAATTAAGAATGCAAGTAAAAATACAGAATAAAAGAACCTTTTGAGGTGCCACCCTTAAACACAATGACATGGTTTGTCTTCAGTCTAATCACTGCTCATTACAGCCTATTGGGATTTTTTTTTTTCTGATTACATTCTGAAATGGGCCTTCAAAATACTTTTACAACTAATATTAAAAATCGCTTTTCAACAGCAAAAAAAAAATATTCTAAGATCTTAGAATGGAAGAAATTGATTTTGATTCATTTAAATTAAGCTTCTTTACTATAATAATTTATGAATCATGGGATTAGATTCATCTAACTGATGCTAATCTTGCTCCAGATAACTGTGAAGTTTCTCTTCTGACCCAATACATAATTAAAAATCAAAATAATAAGATTTATGTTCATTTGTTTATTCATTTTGTAAATCTATAGGCCATTTTGCTGGCAAAATTTTGAGTAGAAAGATCCAAGAAATATTGATTTTCCTCTTCTTCATGACTATTTAATTGGTTAAAGTGTGCCCCATTCGCACGAGCCAGCAAGTTGATGCTGGTTACATTTTAATAAATGTACTCCTCACCCGATCGATACATCCCTGGGAAAAGAAGTGCTGCTCTATCATATGTTAATGGGAAGAAAATCTTTTTACTATAGTCAGTCATCATGACAAACAAGAATATGAAAAGTGTTAATGAAATGACCAGCTGTCTATAAAATGAAAGAGTAGCAAGACAGTTTCCTTTCTTCCTTTAACTCAATGAAACAAAATGGAAAATTACACTGGAGGTTGTTGAACAGGAGGTAATGCTCACAGTTGGAAATCAAATGCCATAAAGAAAGTCAGAATTGGACTTAATATGCCTGTGATCCAGAGAACAGAATGCACTATAGCCCTGTTAACATAGAATATATTCAGATGTTCATAATGGAGCAATTCAGGCCCAGACCCAAAGATGGATTTTAGAGTTCTGACTCTTATTTGGGTTTTAAGCAGCCAATTGATTTAATTGATTTCAGGAAATCAATCTGAGGTTAGGAGAGTTCTAAGTAGAATCTGAGAGCCTAAACATGTTGATAGATGTTACACTTAGAACCATAGTTTTTTTCCTTTATCATTTTTACCTCATTAATATTTCCAATGGAGGCTGTGGGACAGGATACGTAACTCATTATGACTTTAACCTAAATATATTGGATGTCATCTATATTTCACAGATTTAAAGATTTTTAACGCCACTAGAACTATTAAATAATCTAGTCTGATATCACAGGCTTCTGATATTTATCATTTGATCCTCTTGAGTGACATTTGCTTAATCAAATCTTCAGTAGCTGCAAGAAAAAGGATTTTTATATTTTTTATTATTATTAGTTACACATTTGCCATGTAAGTTTTATAATCCAGTTTGATTACCAAATCAAGTATGCTTGTAAGGCACCAAAACTTTACTATCTGATTTGATGTTGAAGATTAGATACAAAAAAATAAGTGATTAGGTATCTCATAACTCGAAATGAGCTGGCCAGTTCCTGGAAGTTATTTTAACTGTTAACTAACTGGCCTATACCCCCTACATAATAACCAAGAAAAAAAGTATAAGCAAGTGAGGTAAAGAATCTAGAGCAGCTGAGCATGGAAAAATCTCTCTGAGGCAATAATAATCAGAAAAGAGAGAGCGTTCGAAACTTTATTTCTTTTCGAGGTTAAGTCACTTGTATCAGAGGTGGTTAGGTCACCATTTTAAAAGGGAGTTTTGGAAATAAAGAAATCCTTAAATATCAGGCATCTGAGTCAATCATTTAAAAACAGAGTCTGCTGCTTGATTTATTTGTTGTGAAACATTATTCATGAGGTGTAAAAGATGTTTTTAATACCCTCTGTAATTTGATTTCTGAAATAGGTGCTCAAAAAACTTATTTAGTTTCTGGATTCTAGATCTTGAAACTGAAGCCTACTTAATCGAGGACTCAGGTAGGAATGAGAAGAAAGCAATTCTGCAGCTTGTTGACAGTTGAAACTGAGATTTATGGGATTTTTTTTTTGATAAATATTGTCTGTATTGCTAAAATAATGTTTGCTGCCTTTCAGTGCAATGGAGAAACCTCAATGTTGTGCTTCCTTTTGACTGTTCTTCTGCTTTTGTGATTTTTTTCATGTCTCATTTAACAGCAGCTTATAATGTTTGATAAAGTCTATGCAGAGCTACACCAGCATGCACTTGACTAAATTCTAAATAAATGTTGGAGTACCTCTGCATCGTCTGAGTAATTTGGATTTCTTTCTCCCAAAACATAAGATGTATGACCACTTTCTTCCTTTAGAGTCAGTTTCATTTGAATATTAGTCTGTCAATAATTAAAGCAAGTCATCGGGCAAAGCCCTCCTAAAAAACAGACACACTGGGAAGATGGGACAGAATAGGGAATATAGGACAACAGCTTTGCTTTTAAGACCTTCAAGAACCTTCTTTCAAGCCTCTGTTGTAAATCATAGAAAATTTCCCACATAAAATAGTTCTGAGGCCCTGGATTCCAGGGTAATTGCAAAGACAATGGCTATTCTTCTTCCCTTTTGCCTCCCCATCCAAAAAATTATCTTCAATCATGTGTTCTCAGAAAATAGTGTTCTTTTTTTTTCTTCACCTTTTCAGAATTTTCATTCCATTTCCAATAAAAGCTCTTTATTCAAATACTATTATTCTGGACTCAAACTGGATTGTATTTCAGAATCATTTACATTTCACCAATATGAACATCTACACATTTTTTCACGAAACAATGTTTTTGCTTCATAGCACTAATTTGAAGTTTCCACCCTTATTTTACAAAACTACTGAGAGAAGAACTGTCTTCTTGCTGGATATTTTTACTTTCTTTCTGCTCTCTCTACAGTGATTTTCTTTTAGCCCTTCCACTTTTCATTTTTCTCACCAGTAAGAAAAGTTTCTTCCTCCTTGACATTACTTCTATATCAGCATTTCTGTCTCATTTCAATTGTTTTGAAAATTCAGCAAAAACATATCTCATTTTACTTTCTCTCTATCTCCTCTGGTAATCTATTTACTTTTTCAGTTTAAGTGAGAGAAAAATATTGAAACATATTTTATCAGTAACTTGGATGAGTAAAAATCTAGTAAAGAAAAGTATTGACCAGATAATTTTCTATTAGGGCAAATAATTTTGGCTATCTGAAAGGTTAGCATCTATCTACCCTATGTGGGGAGAACAGGAAATATCTTTAGAGATCAATGAGATGCAGATATCTGGAAGTGTCTACTCCAAACTATAGGCTACAGGAAAAAAACCAGTTTTGACTAAAAACATTACTTTTTGAAAATAACATCAAGTGCAATGAAGTCTAAGTGTAGTAAGAATGTTGGCACTTTTTTTTAAATAAATGTTGCTTTTATATTAATATGTCCTTGTGTTTTTGTTAAAATGTTTTGTTTTGTTTGATTTTAAATATAAACCCCCCACAAATCCGAAAAATATTCACACAAAAAACTCACCCTGAACAAATAAACCAAAACCCCATGCAGTCAGTTTTGACTGGCTGATACAAGAAACCACATACAATGACTGAATCTTTCTCTGTGCTACTTACCTTGTTCCATTCTTTTATTACTTCTATGATCTTAACAGATGAATGCACCAATAGCTCATTTTGGTCTTAACTCAGCTCTGCCTGTCTGGTTTACTGCCATCAATATTGCAGATACAATATTGCATCTAGAACTTAAACTCAGTGAAAGCTTTAAACATTGCTAAGGTCTTGAGCAAATTCCTCACTGAGGAGACTCTCTGAACGTGAATCTTCCCCTTGATTTCGATAGGCTTATCAGGGCCTGACTGATAATGCACAGGAATTATTCACTAAATTCAGGTCTAAATTCATACTGTCTGTTAGTTTATAATTCATAGAAAAAAGACGTGGATAAGTAGTGCTTATACTCATGAAAGTGCAAAAGAAAGACAAAAAGCTGTCTAAACAAGGGGCCATTTGCAAAATATAATGAACCAGAATGTTTAAATGTTCACCTGACTGACGGCTTTAAGTTCATTTGGAGGAGAAAAATCCGTTGGGCCCACAGGGAACATAGTTTGCTGTGAGATGTTTTTGAAAGTATATCTTAAATTCTCTAAGTCAGGAGCCTTATACACTTTATTATGTATTCTGAGAAGATAGCTGTGTAAAATAAGTTCTTCCTTAGTTATCTTATTATTGCCTTTTTTTTTTTCTCCTTCTCTCTCCTCGCCTTTTTCTTTTTTTTTTTTAATTTATTTTTTTTCCCCCTAACTGCTGCAACTTTTCAAGGAACTCCATGGTGACAGAATGCAGAATGTAAAACCACCTGAAAACCTCAAGAGTATCTGAAGCCTTAGTCCTTAAGTGAGGCTTTAATCACAAGAGACATATGGGTGATTTTTTTCCACCTCTGGCAAGTGAACACAATAGAAGAAGAAACCTAAAGATTCCAGCTTAAAGAGATGGTAATTAATGAAAACAGAAAAAAAAGTGTCTTGTTATGTTGTGATAAATGTGGATCTTTTGGGAATTTGTCCTGCTATGTGAAAGAATTGAGTCCTCATTTTATTTTTAGGAGCGCCATGACTATTTTGCAAAGTGCTGCACATGGGTTGGGGCAATCCCAAGCACAAATACAGGCTGGGTGGAGAATGGATTGAGAGCAGCTCTGACTTGAAGGACTTGGGGGTGCTGGTGGATGAAAAGCTGGGCATGTGCCAGCACTGTGTGTGTTCAGCGCGGAAACCAACTGAGTCCTGGGCTGCATCCAGAGAAGAATGGGCTGCAGGTAGAGAGAGGGGATTCTGCCGCTTTTATCTGTTCTCATGAGACCCACCTGGAGCGCCATGAACACTTCTAGGGACCATGACATGAGAAGGACCTGAACATTCTGAAGTGAGCCCAGAGGAGGAACAAAAAGATGGTCCAGGGGCTGTAGCTCCTCTGCTACAGAGACAGGTTGAGACCAGGGGTTGTTCAGCCTGGAGAAGAGAGGGGTCTAAGGAGATCTTGGAGCACCTTCCAGGGCCTAAAAAGGCTACAAGAGAGAGACTTTTGACAGGGTCATGGAGTGATAGAACAAGGGGTAAAGGCTTCAAAGTGAAAGAAGTTAGATTTAGATTAAGCATTACAAAGAATTTCTTGTCTTTGAGGGTGATGAGATACTGGAACAGGTTGTTAAATTATGATAGGCTATGAAGTCAGAGAAAGTTTGGAATGAACACATTAAAAACATAATGAAGATATAAAAGGTAAAATTAGAAATTGACACTATGCATTACAAAATCAAACGCCTACATTTTTCGCCCTTTTTTTTTTTTTTGCAAAGACAATCCATCAAACTGCATATTATTTTGTGCAGGGAAAAGGAGAAATGCTAAAGTGTAAAAACATATCCTGCTTGAATTTATTTTATCCAAGTATTTGAAGTGACTTTTCAGGGAAAAAATATAGACGGACATTTTTAATTGTAATTGATTTTCTAAAAACTTGTATGAACCTCAGGGACTGAGGTTTCTCTATCAAGCAACCTCCTCTATAGGAAAGAAAAGCTTGAGGTTCTGCGTCAAGAAAAAGACACTGAATAAGTACAGGGTATACTGAAGAAGCTCTGGTAGAAGACAGATCTAATTGTAAGAGAAAAGGAAAATTATCTGTGTACGTTTAAGATAAAGATCACCTGGGATTTCATGTGGGGAATTCAGCATCAATGTCCTTTTTTTTTTTTTTTTGTCTAAGCAACACTGCTTTAAAGAAAACCTCAGCACCTTTTCTTTTTCTTTTTCTTTTTCTTTTTCTTTTTCTTTTTCTTTTTCTTTTTCTTTTTCTTTTTCTTTTTCTTTTTCTTTTTCTTATTTTCTCTCTTTTTTTTTTTTGTCTTTTTAGAAGAAGAAATTGTCCAGAACACCAAAGTTTGGTATATTAGAGGCAAAATGTGGGAAATACAGCTTCTCTATCTTACAGTCTTTTGTATTTTCTGAGTTAGTTAGTTGATCACACAATTCTTTTTCCACGAGTCAGTAATGAAATTTATCCATTCTAACATCATCAGCTGAGTAGTAAACTCCCAAAACTTAGTTAGGCTCCCTGTAAAGGGTAATTTTTTCTGAACAATTCCAGACACCCATCACAGAATCCATGACTTGCCCTCCAGATTGGTCTTTTCCTGCTCGCCGAAGTAGGAGGCCGTGGCTAAGTCACACTTACTGGGTGATGCAGAGCTTATTGAAATGGTGAGTGGCGCTGGTGCACGAATATGAGGTGCATTGGATGACTCAGCTGGACCTGAAGGTCAGTCAGCCCTCTCCTTCCATGGATACTTCAGAGTGATTCTCCATAAACTTGTCAAAATATTACATTACAACTTAAAAAAAAAAAGAATCACACAAGACATTTCTCTCCAGAAAATGCTCATATTCAGAGAGCTAAGCAAATTGAAAGAGATCGAGCTTATTCTTTCTCAAAAAGAAAAAAAAAAAAAAATTAAAAG
>WEIT01033614.1:340-21102 GCA_013389985.1 Dryoscopus gambensis
GCCCCTTCAGCCTGGTGAAAGATTAATAAGGAAGAATATCATAGATGTGTATGAAATATAAGAAAGGTCAGTATGTATCAATTGCTTACTGCTTCCAAGAGTAAAAAAAAAAAAATAAAAAGGATATTAGATGAAGTTAGAATGGGACAGATTCTACACAGAAACAAGAGAAGCTTGTTTGCCAGTAGCTTGCAATCAAGATGTGTAACTCCTTCCCTCAGGATGCTGCCAGACCTGGCTCAGAAAAATCTCTGAGCTGTCTGCTGCTGGAGATAAGCCAGTATCCAGGAGAAGCATTGTTAAAGCTTGACCCGATCTTACACTTTTCCAGCCTTTGCTACTGCCAGCATCAGCTGTGCAGGGTGGAGTTTTGTTTTGACCTGACACAGTCTTTTTTAAAAATAATTTTGATAAATTCAGGAACTGATTAAAAGAATATTGCTGGACATTTCAACAGGGTCTGGAGCAATGACCAGCCAAAGTTTTGTCCTATCTCCAACATGCTACCATTTCTGTAAAAATCCTTTACAAAGATGCTCACTGGTCTCAGCCGCTTCCTTCCCCATCAGGAACAGTTATAACTCTTGCTTTTCCTATCTCTCAAGTCCCACAAAACCAAGTTAGGAGGGAGCTGCACTGCAGCTAATTGAAAGGAAATGAAGGAGATTCAATTCGTCCTCATATTTCATTGCAAATAGAATTGTTCCAGTCAGCTTCTCACATGCAACGCTGGTGAATACGTGTGACAGAGCAGGCTGAGCCTTTAACTGGTGATTATTCACAAGAAACTGCAGACTTGGCTAGCGTTTCAGAGGGCAGGCTGTGCTTTCAGTGCTTTGTAGGAAGAGAAAAAAATTATCTGTTTACTTGCAAACTGAACATACTTTATGTGGAAATTATGGGTAGATAATCAGTGTGAAATCCCATGCCATGGTTTTCAGAATAAAGCCACAAAATAAATTAGCAAGGAGAAAGTTGGCTGTACCTTTGCCTTACCCACTTTAATGGCAATATTTTTACTGTTTTCTCAGTATTTTTAAGTTGGATTTATGATGCACTCAGGTTTGGTTTCATTTTGTTTTGGGGGGTTTTGACATTACATAAGCAGGAAGAGTTTTGATCTTCTTTCTCTCCTTTTTCTTTTAATCTTTTCTGTATATCAAGTTAAATTGTGACTCAGTGGAAAGATGTTTATTTATGACATGTCACCCAATAGGTCCAATAAATGTAGTTTCAATATTATTTGACAGTTTTGACTTTGAAGACGGCCATTATCTCCAAGTGGAGATTTTTTAAGTTACTTTGAGAAATTTCAGAAGAAGATGCAAGCTTTACTCTACCTATTTTTGTGTCCAAATACCAGATGCAAATTGCTACCCTTTCACTTAAAGCCATAACGTGTAATTAATGCAGAAAGGCTCCCTTTTTTAGTCATAGCATTTGTAGGTGCCAAGATGTACACCTGTTAGTTTGCTTGATCCTTGGAGCATAGTAGTTGATTTCTCATGCATGTTTAAAAAATTATCAACTTGAAGACCAAAACTAATCAGGCAACTCCTTTGGTTCCTGTGCACCAATCCTTCATGGCTATCTGTTATACAACGGATTTTAACCAGGACATTTATCCAGCATAGAAATTGGAAGCTACTGTAGAACTCTTCTATCAACGTTTGAAATATGTGCCTTAGTCTCCTGCTGTTCAAGCATTGCAAATTGTCAAATTATATGTGACAGACTGATTGTGATTTGTCTTTTTCATGACAGGAAAAAGTGTTTTCCTAATCCTGGGGGGAAAAAAACCCCACAACATTCAGCTACACTGAGAGATGGTTCTGATCCCATTTAGCTGTTATTTTGCAAAAGGTTAGTTTTCTTTTAACAGGCAAATTTAAATTTCTCCCAAGATAGTACTTTATAATTCATGTTGGTCTTTCCCATATTAATAGTGCTGTATAAATTATTATTAAAAAAAAATTTGATTGCAGAGCCTGATGACTTGTAGTAATGAATAAATTTCTCTATTAAGGTAAAGGAAAATTAAAATATTTAATGTTTACTACTTGTACTGGTGTACTACAATGAGAAGGCCATTCACTGGGAGCTACACAATATCTCACTTCATCTTCAAAAGAACATCTGTAGTTGTCCTTTGTGGAAAATACTTGTGGTGTGAACCGTGGATGAAGTAAGGCAGCACATTCCAGTGTGAATCTATTGAACACTGGGGATGACTGTGCTGGAGTCGTATTTGGGTGCTGCAGTTGCATATATGCACCAGAGGCATTACTTAGGCAAGATGATTCTTCAAATAATGACTGTGTTAGAGCTGTCAGGAAATATTCTCCTCTTTTCATCACAGTGTAAGATAGACAACGTAGACGATATCTGTTAAAAAGACCATAAGACAGAGCTGGTGTGAGATGTAAAGAGCTTCTAAAAAAATAAAACAGGAAGAAAGGATCTACTGTTTTTCAGACAAATTCAAGTGTCGTATTTTTCTGTATTGTTTAGTTAATGGAACCAATATATAGTGGTACTATTAAAAAAATCCAATCTTCATTACCCATTGTTGCTGTCATGTAGCACAAAAAGTAGCAAGTAAGCTGGAACAATATTAAAAATAAGTCTTTCAAATTTTTGTTAAAACCCCCCTGTTCAGGATCACATTTTTAAATAACTAATTGAATTAGCTAAGTCTACTATTTGCTGACATCTTAATTAGATAATTATATATATTCATTGTCTATAATCTACAGCTGTCTGTAGCTGAAATTCAGCAATCATGACTAATTGAGTATTCCGTAATGAATCTTGACTCCAAACTGACTCAAGTGTAATTTGCAACTTGACTAATACCTAAAATTTCTGATTCTAAAGTGTCTTCAGCATGCCTGTGATTTTTGAGAACACTGGGATGGACTTCTTTGGTCTACTTTACTGGTGGCCCTTCATATAGATTAATCTATAATTTTTTCTATTTCTGTAAATATACTTGTACTTATGCATGAGAAATAATGCAGAAAGGAAAAGGCAAATATGAGAATTAAAATCTTGTGGAAATTTGAGAACAGCATTAGCAATACTGAAAACATGACTTTTTACAAGAAACTGTTGTAGTTTAGACTGACATGTTTATCAATAATATCACTATTTTTATACCCCTTTATGAGTATTTATAATATAAAATTATAGACTAGTTGTAACAGATATTAAAGATCATCTATTTCCAACTCTCCTGCTGTGGGCAGGAACACCTTCCACAACACCAGGTTGCTCCAATCTCCATCCAGCCTGGTTTTGAACATTTCCAGGGATGGGGCATTCACAACTTTTCTGGGCAACCTGCTCCAGTGCCTCGCCACCCTCATAGTAAATAATTTCTTCCTAATAGCTAATCTAAACCTAGCTTTGGTTTAAAACAATTACCCTTAGTCCTGTCAAACTATAAATATAGTGTACTATGATAATTATACATAATATTTTGAGAATTCAGATCTAGTACTGGCTCTGCTTAGACTACTCTAGGCGTAGCTATTTATGTTCATTACCCAGTAATTTGTAATCTACTCTCCTCAGATTTCCACTATGGCTTTTTTTTTTTTTTTTAAATCTCATTGTGTCAACAAACTTCCTTTTACAGTTTTGGAAGGCTAAAATCTGACATTTGACCTATCTCCTGATGTCAGCATCCTTGATGCGCTCGTTAAAGCACTATAGCATGCAGCATCCCGAGCACCACTTCACTAGAGTCAAACACGCCATCACATCGCTCTCTGTGACTGAGAGAGGAACCCCCTCAAGTGAGCCACAAGCTGCCAGGCAGCAGTACACCCACGCAACTGAGAGAAGCTTAGAAACCTGGCTGTCATCTGCCTAGTCTTGATATCCAAGGTCTACCCCTTGGAAAGGGGATTTGATGAGACAATGTGGAGACAGTTGCATGAAACCCAACCAGCCCGCTGGGGAGGCATTCTGAGATGCTGATGCATTTCTGACACCTGCATCCGCTGGCCATCCGCGGAGGAATGCTTCACTTGGCTGGGCTCAGCCTGACCACACATAACCAGAGATGCTTTCAGCTTTCAGCTGCTGTCATTTGGACCTCTGCTTGTTAAGCCCTTATCAAGGGGAAGTGCTGAAAAATAAGAGAACTCTTGCTTGAGACGTAGTACGTTTTACAGAGAAAATTCATTTGACAAAGTTTGAAGTGAAAGCACTTGGAAATTAAAATGCATATGACCTTTTAATAGTTTCTGTACAACAGCATTTATAACTGACCTATTGTGTAAAAAGTAACTAACTGCACTTAATTCATGTCCTCTTACCAGTGCTTGCTCTTCTTGTCAAGAGTGCAGAATGCAGTTCTAATCAGATGGTTCAGGTCCTCACCTGCTGTGAAAGACTTGTCAAGTAGAGACTGAGCTTTACATTAACCAGACCATTCTCTTTTGGAAAACACCCCTGCTACCTGTTTGGGATAATTTTAAGTGTCCTTCAAGCCTACAGGTCACCATTATGGTTTAGAGTGCAGTTTGATTTAAAGAAAGAGTAATACCAAAAGCCTATAAATTTAAAAATATACCTCATGTAAATATGGGTGAGAGACATTCTCAGCCGATAGTGGAAAATGTCCTTTTCAAATGGAAAATGTTGTTTGTTCTTTTTCAGGGCAGGTGGTAAGCAATGCTCTTGAGGAGCAAAATTACTTTGATTTCCTTTCCACATGCAGAAGATCAAAAGGAAAGTAGGCAACTGCCAGACTTAATGAGCCATACTGAAGGGCTGCATCCTGACAGAATTAATGCATCATTTATAAAGTACTTAGTAGGAAAATGATTTAGCGAATCACATATGACTTTGATGTCTTGTAACACTACTGTGTTTTAATATTTATGCAAAGAATTTAGCAGTTACAAATGACAAAACCATGCATGCCAACAGCTGGAAGAACACATTGTGGGATCATCGGTGTGGAATGGTTACAGTTAGGAGAGTTTGGATGAATCAGTGCACACTCTAAGTTTTGGGACCTGCATATGAGTTCTTGACTTGGACCCAAATTAAGTGTCACCCAGTGTGGTGGAAAGATAAAGATGGTCCCTGGCAGGCTGTATGCTGCCTTTGAATGATACTGCTCTGCTCATTCCAGTTGTGACTAAAAGTCTCTGATCAGAGACCTGGCAATCCTGCTCTTGCCCGAAGCACAGGGCCCTGCAATGCAGATCAGCTGTAGAAGGAAACAAAGAACTAAATCATATCTGTGCAACAGACCTCTGTGAAGGGGACTGAGTACTCCCAAATCACCCCTGCATGCAGCTGCACAGGTCCTGTTTCCTAACACAATGTTGTCTTCTGTTGAGCAGAGGAGTAGAGCACCTCTCCTATGAAGAAAGGCAGAGAGAAGTGGGATTGTTCAACCTGCAAAATAGAAGGCTTCAGGGTGACCTAATTGTGGCCTTCCAGTACTTGAAGGGGCCTACAAGAAAAATGGAGTGAGACTTCGACAGGACAAGGGGGAATGGATTCAGACTGAAAGATGGTAGATTTAGAGTTGATATTAGGAAAAAAAAATTCTTTACTGTCAGGGTGGTGAGGCACTGGAACAGGTTGTCCAGAGAAGTTGTGGATGTGGTTTTCTCTAAGTGTATATGGCCAGGTTGGACAGGACTTTGAGCCACCTGGTCTAGTGGAATGTGCTCCTGTCCATGGCAGGGGAATTGGAACTAGATTGGAATTTCAAGGTCTCTTCCAACTCGGGCCATTCTATGGTTCTGTGATAGTCTGCCACATTTTCTTTAGTAAGGATTCTGCCACCTTTTTTCAGTAGTGACGTCTGTAGGGTACTAAACAGAGCAGTACTTTTCAAATTTTTCCTTGAGACACAGGGCTCCAGAATGCTCAGACCTATGCCTCAGGTTTCTCAGATCTTGCAGTGGCTCAGGTATTTTCCTCTGATTTCCATCCCACTCTAGGAACTCTGGCCTCTGCCTTAAACATCTTCAAATATAATTTGGCAAGCAAGCAATGAATATAGTTTTATACAAATTCTTAACGCTAGTCACTTTGCTCTTAAAAAGGCACAGATGAGTCAGAGGGCTCTGGAAGAACATGCAAGTCCTAAGGCAGAGCTTTGCTTAACCTATTCTTCATCTTTCTGTAGTGAACACCTCAGGCGAGGTGAAGTTCCTGTTCCCTTGTCTGCCCTGGCAAATTCTTATTAAACAACAACACACCTAAAGTAGCACCTTCTAAATGTGATCTCACTCCTTTCTCCATGTATTCAGACTGAGGACATATAGTTATAACATGCAAGTTATATTGTTTGGTTCAGCAATTAAATACAAATTCCCAATGCCTCTATATGGTTTTGCCATTCACTTTAGCTCAAAATCATTCTTTCTGGGCAAAACAACTGTCTGAAGTACTTCACAGCACATTGCTTTGTCTTCAAATGGACAGGATTCCAGCATATTGCAGAAAGAAGTGGAATTCCTACTTGGAGCCAGAAATATCCTAGCTTATCAGAGAGGAAATTGGGCACTGGGTTCTGTCTGGGTTCGTGGTGCATCCCTGGCATTTGTTCCTGAACCTGTGACTCTTTGCCAATATACTCAGTTTTGTGTAAAATTTGGCTAGAACTAAAGGTACTGGCAATCCTGGTGTGAGAAGTTCCAAAACTCAGTTTGGGGATCACTGCATAATTTCACTTCATCAAGAATAGCTTAAGAGGGACTCTTCTCTCATTGTTTTGGTACTTTGCCCTGGGGATGAAAAAGCCTTTCTCCTCCTCCCTCAGTGAATATGGGGATTTATATCTTTCTTGGAAAGATCTAGTTGATGTTGGAGACAGCTTTCATTTCCTGTGGTCTGCACTACTTTCTCCAGGAAAAGGGAGAAGGAAAGCTCTTGAACAAAAAACTATAGGTTATTTGGTACAAAAACACAGCAAAATTTTTCTTTTGACCCCCTCTGGCAGCCTGCTTTTTACTGATTCTGCCATTTTCTATTCCTCTGAAAAACTTGTTCTTTCAACAAGTTAAAAGTTTTCTTGGTTCGCCTGCACGCTCTAATGGAAAGATAAATATGCCTTCTCTTTTTCCTTAGTATGTAGCACGAAAATAGACAAGATCATTGGGATTTATGTGGAAAAGTGTGGCTGGCTTCTAGTATTGAATTATGAAATGCAATTTGGATTCACTAAGAACAAACATATATTTTGAAAACCTGATTAGGTACTTATTTTGGAAGGTCAAATATGACAAGTAATTTTTAAAACTATTTTTAATGGTGCTTTTTAATTTAAAACATTTGGCATTTCAGAGGAAATTGCATTCTACTGTATTTTGGCAGATAGTAGCGCAGGAAAAGTAATTTTAATGTCCATAATTGGTTGAGGAATACCATTATTTAATGGGTTTTAGAGAAAAATAACTGTATTTAGATGAGGGCTTTTTTTATAACTGCATTTCAGCAAAATCAGAATGAATATAGTTCATTCAGAATGTCTTAATCATGTAATATGTCCTAGAAGACTGAACAAAGAAGTAAGAATGTCTTATTATGCAATACAGTTTAACCTTCTGTGATATGACTAAATGGAGAAGGATTTTGAGAACTTAATTTCAAGTACTGGCTCTTTAATGATTTATTAAAAATCTCTTCACACTTCAGTAAACTTTACACAGTGTGGCTTTCATTCATTTCCTCCTTGACAGGTTGAATGAAAATATACAGTACAGCTATTGGATATTCATCTTTACTCTTTCTGGTTGTTTTTCTTTAAACAAACAAGTCTTACTGGCTTTTATTAAGGCTTATAAGTGAAAAAAACCCTGATAGTACAATTCAGGCAACACAAGAATATTACACATATCTCTGAATACATTTAGAGATAAAATACTTAAAACTGAGAACTATTCTAAAATCTGCTTATGTTAACAATCGTGTTTCTAGACCACATTCATTCATTTAATACAGCCAGTGTGTTACCTCTGAGTAGTAAAATTGTTTTTCCTTCACAGAAATGCATCATAGTAGGGCATTTCTCAGACAAATTGTTCTATTGCTTAAATTGTTCTGGCTTAAAAAAAGCTCTGTCAAAAAATCTTTAAATAGTACATAGGTTTATACTGGTAAAAGTGGATAAGTGAAAATACAAATAACTGAGAAACACTTTTACATTCTGTGTGAAACTAAATTATGTTTTTCCATTTCCCTAAAATCGTATATTATTTTGTTTCTAAGCTTTCTGAGCAGACTGGTGTTTTTCAAACAAAAACGTTACTGATCATTTTTAGAAAGCTTGTTTCATTTTATTGAATAATGGTAGTATTTACAAATCTACTCAGTAAATAATGCGTGTAACTGAAGTTTGTTCTGAGGTGTTTGGAAGAGCTCATGATGATAAAAAATATTTCTATGGGAGCACAGAATGTGAAATCTAGTTTGTTTGGGTTTCACTTAACAAACAGTGGGATACATCTATTTCTTTGTCACCTTTGCTGATATGTAAACAGAATGAACACAGTCAAATAGAGGTGCACCTCTTTTCATTCATGAGAAATAAGTTGAATTTTACTCACACCTTTTCTCCAGCTCCTGCTTATCCCATACTCTTCTGTACGGGTCACCAGCAACAAGAAGCTGTTGTTTTGTAAGAAGTTAATGGAAGACATCCAAAGTGAGAATCTTAGAAGGTTATCTATCTTCACAAGTTTATTTGGGATTATGACATTACTTTGTTAAGGGCAAAATGGAACTTTTCCAATATTTATTTAGGTTTTTTTACTTAATTAACCAAGCATGTTACTGTGTTACCTTACACCAAGAAACGGAGCTGTTCCTGTGGTAAATTACTTCTCAGAATGAAGTAAACACTGGGGAGATTAATTGTAAAACAGGTGTCATATCTGGGGCCAAATTCGGAGACAGTGTCAGCTGGTGTAAACCACACTTTGTTAAATGCACGTGCAATGCCTTATACTGATGAAATCTTAACCACAAGAAGAGGGATTAAGAATATATGAAAAAGCATAAATTAAAGGGTGCAGTTGTTTTCCTCATTTACTCTTAAATCTTCTAAAATCACTCTGGCAAGTGAATGAAGCATAAAGGCAAACCGAAGTACACCCCCACAATTTTCCCTTATGCAGGGGGCTTTCTCATCCAGGGCAGCTGCAAGAGGCTGCAGTGGACTGGCCCCTGACCTGTGGCACAGCGTAACAGACACATGGGTGTGTTACCAGACTGGCCTTTGCTCGTAAAGGACCCACAAGGAACAGAGAATGAAGCCAAGCAGGTATCTCAGCTTTTACTAGAGGTGGAGTAGACCCACAAGACAGATCAAACTGAGGCCATTCTTTACTTCTCTGACATCTCTTCTCTTTACCTAGTCATTCATGCACAATTTCAACTTTCCATCTCACAGGCTGGTTTACAGTCTTCTGGGATTTATCTCTCTTCATAAGAAGGTGCTTCAGTGCACAGTCTTTTCCTTCCTCATGGCCAGGCCCTAATTCCACAGCAACTGTAAGCCATGTTCTTGTTTGGCAAAGGAGCTTCCTTGAGCAAATGACTGAACTTCAGGCATTTTATAGCTCCTGTCAATTATTCTGACAGTTTAGATACATGAAAAAGTCTGGGGTTAGAACTTCTCCTTTGTTGCTGCAAGGTAGGGAAGATGCACCTTTTTCTAGCTAGCTACCTGGTTTGCATTTTGGACAAGACTTTCAGTCTTACTGCAGTGCAGAAAATTGTTGTTCCAACAGATTTTGCTGTAAACGTAGAGGGAAGGACTCGACTTACAGTTCCATTCCAACATCATTCCCAAGTAAATCGCCAAAAACCTTGTATTTCAGTCACCAGGTAAGGCTATCTGAGAGAATTTCTGCACCTTGGTGGCAGAGTGGGATGAAGTCTGTGTCTCTGACTTTGATGTGTGATGTTCATGAAGTCTTCTGCCATGTGAGCTTATATCCTTTTGAGGTTACTTACTTGGAAACTTGAAGGTCAATAGTAATTCACAATCACACAGAGCTGCCTTTTAAAGACAGCACTTGATTTTAAACTAGAAGGCTTTGTATTTCTATTCCTCAAAGCAGAGCAAACAGCAAGTCAAATGTGCATATTTGTCACCTGATGCTGTCCTCTGCTTTCTCACAAGGCAGTCATCTCACAGCTTCCCTTTGGGAGGCTGGCTTAGTACTTGCCTCAGAAATCTCCTAGCTTCACTGTTTCCTCAGTTCCACCCACTACTGCATCAAGGTCTATTCAAAACTTTGTTCCTTGTTTTCACTTGCAGCCACATTAAATCAACATGAGCTGTGCCTTTGGATGTAGAGAGAAAAACAGTGCTGGTCCATCAGCTCTCAAAGCTATGAGGTTCAGTTGGTGTCTGTCTAGTCACACAGGGACAGCCATGAGAGTGACCTACCTATGTGATTACTGCTTGTTCTTTGTATTGTTTTCTTCTTTTACTATTAAAAAAAAAAAAAACAAAAAACAAAAAACCAAAAAAGAATCTCTTAAATCCAGTTAGATAATCATGTAGAAGTGCATGGGGGAAAGCAGAGTATATGTGTGTGTGTGTGTGTGTGTGTGCGCATTATATAGTATATATTTATAACCATATATATTTGCCTTATATAATGCAAATAGTTCTTTGTAGGCCTGTTTCTGTCACACAAACTACGTCCTTCCCGTAGCATCTTCCCTGCATACTCTTGTTATTCTCCAGTTGAGGTTAGAATTAATTAGCCTTTGATGTCTCCTCTGTCACTTCTTGTGACAATCCTCTTGGGTTATTCTTTAGCATGGATCTATCTACTGCCAATTCCACTATCTCAGTGCTAAACAGATGTCATTTTTTGGTCTGTAACAAGAGCCCAGCTCTCTCACACAAAGTGGCAGCATTTCCAATGGATTTACCATTCTAATCAGAAGTTTAGTGATACAGCATCTCTACTGGTAAGCTACAAAAGAGGCTCCTTAGGGGGTTTTTTCTCACTAGGGTTCCAAACTGACAGATTATTTGATTATAAATAAAAGAGCAGAAAATTAAGAATAAAATTCATTCTTATTTTGGATTGAGTTTTCCTCAGATTATTTTTCACAGTTTGGGAACTGATGCTAACTATTTCAAACTTGTTGATCAGTTTAAACACAAGTATTTGTGGGCATATACATTGTGTTGTCATTCTAAATATCACCCTAGTTATAATTAAGGTGCAGTTATAAATAAGGTGCAGCATAACTCATGGACAAAGACAACAAAAGCAAATGATTTATCCTAGAGATGAAAAATGTCAAATGGAAATTCCTTTTTACTGCTTATATTTTTTAGATGGTCATATTTTACTTTAAGAAGACAAAATAATTTATTCATTTGAGCCTGAGATGCAAAACCAACTTTAGATGTAAGAAGCATGAACACAGCCACAATAAGGACAGTCCTAATAGATGTATGCTGCAGTCCTAAAGTAATGATGTCTTCTATCCTTCTCCATAGTTCCACTTTTATCCACTATCAGATTGTACATAGACATTTCCTCCACAAGCTGGTGAGTACAGTGTTTATGTTAAGTAAATGACGGTGCAGATTATTGACCACTGATGGTATAAAAGGCTTTTGCTGGATTATGGTCCTGTGGAATCTTTTAGAATTACAGTAATACTAACCAAGATAGTTGTGTCCCTGCTCCCTTTGGGCAGCTGGGCGTATCTGTATTCCAACCAGATGAAAGTTATTGTCCAATAAAAAGGAATTGACTAACTTTATCTTATCAAATTCTATACAACCCAGTTTTGAGTGTATTTTATCTTGGAAGGCTTGTTTTGTAATAAAAGGAGAGATCATTAAAGTCATGGAATCATAGAATAATGCTGAGTTGGAAAGGACCCACAAGGATCATTGAGTCCAACTGTCGGCTAATTTTACCAAGCTTTAAGTCTTATAATTTCTCTCACTAGGCCAAAAAAGTAGATTTACACAGTGTCACTTGGATATTCTAATTCAAATAAATCAAAAATACTGCAATGTTTTACTTATGCAGAAATCCAAAACCATTTTTGAAGGCAAAAATAAGGAATTCCATGTTTCAGTTCCTAGAAATGAACCACTAAAGGCACACATACTATAATTAAATATTGTGTACGTCATATTATAACAGTAATTATATTCCTAAGTAGATAATGTGAGTGCGAAGTCTTGTTCACACTTTTCAAATGGAAAATAGGTAGCTTAGGTTAGTTGATGCTCTGTAGCCAGAGGGATCATCATTGTTGGTGTTTTTTGTTCTACACTGTGACCTGGTGCCCTCTCTAAACCAAAATTCATTTATCTTTTTCAAATAGAGGAGTTTTCTTTCATTTGTTTAGATGAATCTAGTAATTTTCCTTCCTGACTTTCACTGGCAATCTGTCTATCCTTGTGGAAGGTATGAAACATGGGACAGCTATATTGTCTTTTTCCTAGCACAGCAAACTTTCTAGATGGCAGTTCTGTCCATTACCATGACAGCATTTTCATCAAAACATCTAAACAGTGATATTCACATGGATTTTGTTTTAATTTTGCCTACATTAGAATGAATTCTAAGACTTGGGATTTTATAATGCTACCAAATAGAACTTCCAAGGAGAACATCTTGTTTTTCCAGGGCCATCTTTCTTGATGTATTACAGCTCCTGATGATGTGAAAAGTACCCTCCCATTCCTATTGAGAATACATTCCTAGCAAAAGATAATTAGAAAAGCAAACACTTAGTTTTAAAATACTTGTCTTTTATAACTACGTCAAAAGCTGAAAGACTTCTAAAGACTGAAGAAAAAAAGATTGTTTTCTTAAAGCTGAAGTATTACCAATTCTTCTCAATAACTCAGATCTTTAACTCAGAAAAGTAAGTTCAGGGAACTCTAACAAGTACCAACTTTCTGAAACTTCAGCAAGTTATTTTAAACAGGTCTCTTAGTTTCCTCCACTTTGCTGAGTATTGGGATATTTGAATCATTTAACTTCTTTAACTGAATTATTTTGTGCACCACAAGCCAGATTTTGCAATATCAACAGCTCATCATGAAACAGAGCCAAAGCAGCACCAGGAAATAGCTAAAGCAAGAGAAGAAACAGATTTGTTTAATTTTGCACAGATATTCCTTAGAAATCGGTGATGAGGGTAAAGAAAATCCAGAACACGTATAAAGTTTTCCTAAAAAAATGTTTGGATAAAATTAATTTCATATTTGTGAAGTTTTCCACAGACTATTGAAGGCTTAGTAGCAACTGTTGCCAAAGCCTTAATTTCAGTCAGTTTTACTGCTCTTGCCTTATTCCTAAAAAAATTTTTTTCAAACAAGAGATTTAGAAGATAGTCAACACTCAGGCTTTTAAAGTAGCAGGAATCATTAAGAAAGCATCTTTTAGTGCTATTTGAGATGATGTTTTTCTCTCTTTGGAAATACAATTAATATCCATGCTTAAATTTATTAATGATGAGTACTGGGTGTATGTGTATTTGTTGTCTACCTGTGTATCTAATTCTGTAAGAGAAAATAGTTTTGCCTGAAAAATGCTTTCTGCAAGAGTTACAGAAAACAAGTACAATCTAGACAGTTTTCACATTGCAAAGTTTCACACAATTTCATAATTCTGTATAGTCATACATGTAGGGGTGTATGGGTAAGAGAGGATTTTCCCACTTGACAGTTTCCAAGTATATAAAAAACACTATGAGAGACATGAGAAAGATAACATACATAACTTCTATGTGAGGTTCCTTTTGCTCTTTTATCTGCTAGTACCAAGGATTGTCACACTTAGAATATCTAATTGTTTATTCTGAAAAAAAAAGTGATTTTGCAAAAGATTTTGGATCATATGACTACTATTTTTCTGTTCTGAAAATCTTAAATGCACATCTTTCTCACAGTTAGAGGGCCATTCTCACAGTTATGAAAATGTCTTCTCTGCATGATTTCTCTCAACTTCTGGAGTCTGTTTATTTAATGTGTGTATATCGTAGTTACAGTAAATGTCTCCTAGAGTACCCCACGGCTAGCACTACATTACAAGAAGCTTTCTTCAGTTTAAAGTGAAGGAAAACCAGAGAGGGATGTGCTCTGGAGTAATAAGGAAAACATGGAGATTGAAAAGTACTTAACATTACTTACTGCCTTGTTTGCAAATGTCAAAGACCATTCACAGATGAAGGGGTTTTCCTGTGTTTTAAAGACTTTATTGTCCACAAGAAAGACATTAAATATTTCCATGAAGATGTCAGGGGATAACAGGATGGTCATTAATACCGGTGTACTGAATGGGAAGGAAAAAAGGCAGAGTCAGGAATGCTTGTAATGCTGCAATGCAAACATGACCTGCAGCACAGAGCCCAACAGCAGCAGGGAAAACTAGGCCCACGAGTTAACTCATTTTCTGCCACCTTGGTCTCATCCCTTTAAAGTGCCTTTTAGCACTGTCCAGCTGGGAGAAGCCAGAATTTCAACAACAAACACACAATCTCAGATATCATAGCTGTAGAAAGAGAAAGAATTGCTAAATGTCTGGTTTGCTAGCCAGCAGAGTGAGGGTACACCTGCTCCCACATCTTTTATAGAACTCTTCTAAACACCAAAGATTTTAAAGGAACAGTGAGATTTGCCAACACTTTTTTACACAGTGTCATAGCACCAAAGGCAGGTGCAGTCAAGTAGAGTTTAGTTTTTACTGCTAAACATAGGGAATGTTTCAGAAACATGATCTCCAGGGAAGTTGAACAGCCCAAGACTCAACTCCAAAATATCTTCAAGGCCAGTTGCTTCTGTATGGGAAACAGAAGGTCACAAAATCAAGTCTTTAGACTAAATAAAAGCAGCTACTTCATCCAAGAGATCTGTTTGATGGATACACTAAAATACAGAACAGCACTATCCAAACACTAACAATGTCCTATCAAAAAGGTCAAGAAGGGGCAGGTGAGCAGGTTTTAGAATTATAGGATCATTTAAACTGGAAAAGACCTTTAAGATCATCAAGTCTAACAGTTGCTGTAGCACTGGTACATCCACCACTAAACCATGTCCCTAAGTTCCACATCTAAGTACCTCCAGGGATGGTGGCTCACCGACTTCACTGGGCAGCCTGTGCCAATGCTTGAAAACCCTTTCTGTGAAGAAATTTTTCCTACTATCCAATCTAAACTTCCTCTGATGTAATTTGAGGCCCTTTCCTCTCATCCTACTTCTTGTTACCTTGGCGAGAGGAGACCAATCCCCACCTTGCTACAGCCTGCTTTCAGGTGGTTGTAGGGAGCTATAAGGTGTCTCTTGAGTCCTTTCTCCAGGCTGAGCAACTTCAGCTCCTGCAGCTGCTCCTCATCAGACTTGCACTCCAGAGCCTTCCCCAGCTCTCCTTCCCTTCTCTGGACATGCTCCAGCACCTTGATGTCCTTGCAGTCAGGGATCCAGAACTGGACACTGGATTCGAGGTGAGGCCTCACCCACGCCCAGTACAGAGGGACAATCACTGCCCTGGTCCTGGTGGCCACACTATTACTGATATAAGCCAGGATGCCCTTGGCCGCCTTGGCCACCTGGGCACATGCTGGCTCATGTTCAGCTGCTGTCAATGAGCACCCCAGGTCTTTTTCTAATGGACAGCCACTTTCCACTTTCCAGCCACTCTGCCCCAAATCTGTAGCAGGGCATGGCGTAGTTGTGATCCAAGTCCAGGACCTGGCACTTCATCCTTTGAATCTCATAAAACTGGCCTTTGCCCATCACTACAGTGTGTCCACATTCCTCTGCAGAGCCTTCCTGCCCTCCAGCAGACCAACGCTCCCATATATGCGCCGTGTCATGACACTCAAGATAATTTGTTCCACATTATGTTGGTTTTCATCTTCTCTTAAAGACCATAAAACAACAAGACTTGATTATTTCAAACTCTGATGCTAAAACTCAGTTTTTAAAGGATGGACCATCAGTTGCTTTGGTATATACTACCTTTTATTATTGGACAGGCATTTCTTGCCACAACCTTTATGTGGGTTACAATTGCACTTTCATTAGCATGTTTTCTCAGTGCCTGCCAATAATACTCTGTGAGACATGAGTGGCACCTGCCACATAGGGTTTTTGTCTTCTTATCCTCTCCCCAAAGCAGAAATTGTTCATTAAGTAAAATATTTTTCTCTGATAGATTTTACTTTATCATATATACATGCAGCAACGTGCTTGTGCTAAATAGAGCTAGGTCAGAGAAATGATGGCTCCTAGCTCTTGTGGGAGTTCATTTCACTGTCTTGCACTGTATTTGAAGATCTCTTGTCTGCTTTAAAGACTCTTATCCTTGAGGAAAATAGTTGTATTGCAATTGAGGGTCAACAACTTGAATGGGAATATAGCTGTTTCATAAGACACAGCAGCTTTTAATTTAATTACTTAATTCATCCTTGTTCTTCAATTAATGATCAACCATTTTATTCCTCCCCCCCCGCCCTTTTTTAAACAGAAGATATTCCATGAGGTTTTTCTCCTTTTTGATCAAAGCATCTGCATGACTGGGTATGACATGATGAAATTTTACAGCTACTCAGTGCTGTTCTGCAGAGCTGTTGGTCTGTCAGTTCACAGTACTTTTTTGTTATTTTAAAACTCACCATTCATTTTGGTTTACTCTCTACTCTTTTACAGGAGAAAAATATATCTCCTAAATTAAAAAGGTTGAAAGGATTAGGGAAGGAAACAGTTTCAAGGTTCTGAAAAGATATAGCTGAATACAAGATGAAAAAGATAACTGAGTAAATAATTATACTTTCAATACAGATTTGTCATGCTTTTTGCACTGCTTTTTATCCTGAGCATTAGCTTTCTTCTACCAGTTTGCTTATGGTTCCACACGAATAAAGTAGATTCACTTTCAGTGTGATTTACTGCAATCAGTAAAGATTGATTTCATGTGCTATTAAGCCAATTGTATAGTTATGTTGAATAATTAATGAATCAAATCACTGAAATCCCAAGCGTAATAACAATGCAAATATTTTTATTGGAGCCTAAGTACTGCAGCTGTGAAGAAATATTGGGATAGAAGGACATTAGAGTTGCCTTTCAGCTAATGAAATATGGGCAAATCCCTAACAAAAAAAAAAAAAAAAGAAAAAGTGTGAATGAAAAAATATCAATTAATCTAAGGGATTTTGAGTTCACGGCAAAGTAGTAAAATGTAAGCAGAATGAGCACAGCTAATTGTCTCCTCAAAGTCCTAAGTTTACCAAAAGCAAAATTGCAGACCCCTGAATGTAGGCCGTACACTGGGTCAGGGAACATTTGTCTAAATGAAACCATGCTCCTGTATCACCTCTGCTTCCTTCTTTATCTTGTTGACAGGTTGGCTAAGAAAGTTAAACACTGCCGTCTTCCTGTTTAGGAAGAACCTCCACAGTCAAAACACATGTGGATTTGGTCTAATATGTTACACACAAACCCCTCACTCTATAAATGAAAAATAAGGCAGAAGAATCAGATTTACTTTGCATAGGCAGAGAACATGGTGAGACTGAGTGATACACCTTAAAACGCACTTCATACAGAACCAAGACTAGCAGGCCAAAAGAGATGATCCTCCCTGTCTTCTACTCCACTGCTGTGATAGCCCACCTGGAGTACTGTATCCAGGTCCAGGGTCCTCAGCACGGGAAAACACAGACCTGTTGGAGCGACTCCAGAGAAGGGTCATGAAGACGCTCAGAGGACTGGAGCACCTCTCCTATGAGGACAGCTGAGGGACCTGTGGTTGTTTAGCCTGGAGAAGACAAGGGTCTGCAGAAGTTTTATAGCACCTAAAAGGGCTACAGCGGGGCTGGAGAGGGAGTTTTTGCAAGGGCATGTAAGTAATAGGACAAGGGTTGATGGCTTTAAGTCTGCAGAAGTTTTATAGCACCTAAAAGGGCTACAGCGGGGCTGGAGAGGGAGTTTTTGCAAGGGCATGTAAGTAATAGGACAAGGGTTGATGGCTTTAAACTGGCAAAGGGTACGTTTGGGTTCAATATTGGGAAGAAATTTTTCTCTATGAGGGTGTTGAGGCACAGGAACAGGCTGCTCAGAGAAGCTGTGGATGCTCCATCCCTGGAAATGTTCAAGGCCAGGTAGGGTGGAGCACTGAGTAACCTGCTCCAGTGGAAGGTGTCCATGACGAGGGCAGGGAGATTGCAAAGAAATGATCTTTAAAGTCTCTTCTGATCCAAACCACTCTATGATTCTATGAATCACTCCAGCTTTGTAACATATCTCTAATCAACATATTAGCAGTGAATCTCCTAGATGGACTCTAATCTTACTTGGAGAAGAGGTTCTTGCATTTATACCAGAGAAAGGAATTATGCATTTCCTTTTGAATATCTCTGAAAACATAACTTTGAACTGTGTCCTAGGTTACAATATAAGATGTAACCAAAAGTATGTGTTCTATTATCATCTTCACAAGCTGTTAAAACAGGTGGGGCTGTGCTCGTTATCCCCTTCCATGACTCATCCTTGATAACTCCCTCTGGGAGCTATCTCTGCTTAATGGGCAATCAAGGACCCACCGCATGACTCACAGAATTACATCAGCCCATTGTGAGATGCTCCGCCCAGGGGGAAGAACCAAGCATTCTCAGGTGGATATAATCTGGGATTTGGAACAGCACAGGCAGCCTTTTCCACTGGATTTCCAGAGGAAGACCAGACCCTTCTACACCCCCACTGGACCTTCAGAGGAAGACCAGACCCTTCTACAGAATCACTGCTTCAACAGAACCATCGCTCCAGGAGGACTGCAGCCACCATTTAACCGGACTGCTACCAACCCCCCGTCGGGGGTTCAGGTTGTACTCTGGCTCTGTCAGTGGGTCGTGGTTTTTTGTACTATTGCATTTATTTTATTTTTCCTATTAAATTGTATTTCTGACTTGAAGTCTCTCACTAGTTTGCTTTCAAACTAGTACAAACTGTGAAACAAATATATCACAGACACATATAAAATTGTTTTAAAAGTCTGCTTTTCTTCCAAATATATCAGTGATTTATGCATCTATACTAATGACACACCTTTAAACTTTGATATATTTAATTTTGGGTAAATACCATTATTTTAATCCCACTGTCTACTAACAGTTTTGATACTGGTTACTTTAATGTAAGACCTAGGGAAAATGAAGCAACAAAAACTTCATTTTTTCTAGGACTATAGACTATGTATATCTATATATATATATATATAGTTCTAGATATGTAAGAGAGGAGAAAGATGAGAATAAGAGACATAAGAGGGGGAAAAAACAGAAAAAATCCACAAACCACAGTAGTTATCTTTACATTGTATTTTGAGAGATGCCCAGATAGTGAACATGGAAACATGGCTCTGGGTATTGCTTCCCTGACAAGATGAGACACCACCTCTCAGGCACAGTTAGAGGTTCATGTACTGTTGATGTGCTGTTAGCTCAGCGTTAGGCACTTTGGATGCTCTCAGGCACACCTCCGTATTGTATCTGCTGGCTGCCTGCAAGCATTTCTGCAATCACTCTAACTGCTGCCTGGGAGTTGTCTGCATATACTGGAGGCAAGCAGAGCTGGAAATATGCCATGTTTCTGGCTTCTTCAAGGCTCCACTTTAAGACTGATATTGACAAAGCCGAAGACTGGTAACATGATCCTGAAAAAACTCCTAACCCCCTAGTGAAAATACTCATGTCAGATATTGATTGCCAGAGATTTGGTTTAAATTATGAGGGATTTTTAAAAGTAAAAATATATGGACAAAATAACCTGAAATGAAAGAAGATCCTCCTTAAAGACAAAATGATATGAGGCCAGGAGAAAGAAAAGGTGTGTAAATAGCAGTAAGAGTGGCAGATGTTTTGAAATACAGTGAACACTTCTTAATGCCATCTCTCAAAAGCAATAAGCAGTAATAATGTTTAACTGACATAAATAAATGCTGTACCTATCTTAAAATATTCATGTAGTGCAAATCTGTCTACAAGTCTGTGAAAAGAGAGCTGCATCCTCAGGAGAGCTGTGCACCTTCAGAGACATGCAAGACCTACAACCAGGCAGGCAAGACACGTCTTGTCTTTCTCCAGCTCTGCTCCTGCTTGTGGGTTAGCAGAAGACAAAGGGATAGCGTTTTCTGCCCTGTGATTTTAAGGCATGTAATTAACCTGCTTCTATTTACTGGATACACAAATGCTGCTGGGAGAGTGAACAGCTCTTCTTTGAGGAGTGTAACAAATAAACAAGATGGACTGGCTGTTTAATCAAGTAATTGCCCTGACAATGCCCTCCTAGGCACAAACACTGGTGGGTTTTGGAGAGAGCTTGAGTGTTGTTGACTTTTGGTCATGTTACAAAGGCCATTTATTTACTCAGATTTCTCCTCAGAGACGAGCTAAATGGGCAGAGTTATTTCCTCTGATCATAGAGGAGAATTTTCGAGATTTGGAACAATTTGGTTATATTTTACCACTCTGTAGCTTTTCTTTACTTAGTTTATTTAAAAAATTATATTTTTGGAGATGTATTCCAGCTCACTAATCAAATAAAACACTTTTAAGATAAGTGTACATTTTTTCCAGGTTTAAGAATTAAGTCTATAAATGAAATTACAAAGAAAAATTAAATGTTAATTCCATGAGTTGCTTAATTTCAGATCAATACGGTCTTTGGAGGGCTGTATTTATAGGGAATTCACAGAGCCAATTTTGGGTTCTCCCCCCTGGTTCCC
>WEIT01033615.1:2436-15884 GCA_013389985.1 Dryoscopus gambensis
CTGTGAGAAAAATAAAGAATGTCACTGTATCCTGTGGCAGTCACTCCATTCTGTGCCACTTTTGTGATTCTAAACGCCAAATGAGAGACTCATTTGCAGCTCCTGCCAATAAAGCAGTGGTACAATATGAATTTTATGAACTATTCATACAAAGATTGCCATTCAGTAAGAACTGGATGAGCCAGAGAGGTTCCAGATAGGTATTATCAAACACTGAGAGAGGACCACAGAAGTGGGATGATTATTTCCCTTTACTAAAAAAATGTCAAGCCCCAGCAATAGATTGAGGACCACTGGCATACTCACCACAGTTCGCTTCATCTGACCCATCTGCACAATCTGGGTCTTCATCACACACCCACAGCTTGGAAATGCAGTGTTTGGTTGTTTTACACTGGAAGTGGTCTGGAGAACAACTGTTTTCAGCTTTAAATAAAAGAATTCCAGATCAAAATTAGAAATTTCTGCTAATATTTAAAACATATGTTTTAAAGAAAAAATATTAAGGATTCAAGAATCAGAAACTGGATTTTTCTAGGATCATTTATGTAATATCTGTAAGAAAACAGCTTTCAGGTTCATGCTGTTTTATATTTTTGACATTTCCATACCAGGTAAAACTGCATTTCTAAAGTGTAGCTGACAAGATTAGCGTACTGTCTCTGCATCTTGTTTACAGCATAAAAGTTGACTACCCACAGAGATAAATAATATCTTTCATCTTGGTCTCTACAAAAATTTAAATGTCTGGTAAAGGCATTTTTAAAATGATTTGCTGTCAGAGACTGGCATTTCAATACTTGAAACTAAAGGTTGGGGATTTGACCAAAAATCAAAGGAATTAATTTAAATTGTTACGATTTTTGAGGTAGGAGGTTGTCATTTGTTTTTCCAAGCTAATAAAAATTAATTATTATTAATAAACATTAGACAATTAGCATATGCTTAAAAGATTTACAATGGCTTCATAACTAATGCATATCCTAATGTTACACAGAGGGAATACGAGAAACCTCTTCATACATATTTACCCTGAAGACCAAAATTAGTTTAATGCACTTCATGGCACAGTATGCTATTCTCAATATCTTACGCAAAAACTAATAAGAACAGAAAATTCTAAATCTGCATCACTGAATACTACATACACTCAGATCATGCAAATAGGTGACTTCATTTCTTATTCATATTCATATCATATATTCTGTCTTCAGTGATAATAAGGCCTAAAGACAAGCAATAATAGAAAGTTCAAGACCGATGCTTCATGAGGCACATCAGCAGGGCAGGTTAAAAGCATAACAAACTTAACCGTGGTGTAATGGTGTAACTCCTTAAGAATAGGCCTCATACTCACTTATCTGAAGAAGGTTTCAGTTGCACTTGTAGAGAGCTACTTGCAATTAAACCATGAAACAATGATGCAGTTAAGAGCATGACCAAAAGAGGCACCAGGTTTAATANCAGGTTTAATACTCAAAATGTCTGAGAAACTTCATATATAAGACAGATGTGAGACTCTTCCCTTCTTCCCAAGATTTCTGTAAGTGAAAGCTCTTTGTAAAAGTTCTGTGCCACATCAGTCCAGACAAGAGTGTCCTACAAAACTTTGATGTGTTCTGCAAGTTGTAGATATGTAGTCAGGTGTATGAATTTAAACAGGCAATGTTTGAGACACACAAACTGGACTACAGTTTGAGGCAAAGGAATGCCAGAGTATTACCAAATGTATAACTTTGGCTATCAGTTGTGAAGATTAATTTGTATGCCTCTCCCTTTTCTCTCTTCCTTTGTGCCCACTCCTCACTGTAAATGTCAGCAAAAGGTATCAAGCCTTTTGTTTCACTGAAGCAAAGATACCTCTTCTTGGACCACTGAGAAGGAAAATGACAAGTGCTGTGAGACAGTTTACCTCTTTGACACATGAAAAAAAAAGGTTTAAAAGTAGTTCACACAGCTCCAGGGCCTGTTTCAAGCTTTTCTAACTGTATTCTAATACCAAGGTCAGCATTGTATTTTTCATTCCACAAATCCCATTCTCAGCCTGAATGAACACCGAAGGGTTTTTATGCTGCAGTATCACCATGATTTATCCACCAGAGACTTCTTTCCTCACTTATCTGGACTCAACCTGGCAACATGACTAAGCATTGTCTTTACAAATTTGCATAAATATGCAAGGCTTTTTGTCTCTAGGGTTTGTGGTGAGTGTCCATGAAGGCACTGATGCTTTTGACAGCCAAGGTCTGATGATTTAGTCAGGTTTGAAGTAAGCACCCCCATCCTAGAGACTGAGGATGTACAGCAGTGCTCCAGGTGATGCTGTCTTATCTGCTGCCATTCTGGCTTTGCGGATCAGTTTGGGGTCTCTACTGTTAACTAGAGATTGCTTTAGCACTGTATCACAGGACTAGTGTATTCTGAATGGCAAAGGTTTGTGGAAATTACACCTGTTGAAACTATGGCATGACCAGGGACAAAGGTAATATTTATTGTGTTCATTTTTCACAGGACATAGAGTCTGAAACTTGCAGATTTTGAATTTACCCCAAAGTGGCTAAAACTAGCTTACTGTACTGTATGAAATTCATGAGCAACTTTTCATTTGGGGTTAATAGAAGATATGAAGAAAGGGGAAAATGTTAAGTGTATACACAGGAATTAAGAAGAGAAGTTTTGAAAATTGAGTAAAATTATCCAGCTATAAAATTTTGGTTTGACTAGAATATTCCCTTTCCACTGACAAGGCAGATTGGGATATGAAATAAATGTTGAACCTCTTACTGGGATGATATAAGCACAAATAAGGTCCCAATGCCGCTATTGAAAGGAAATATCAAAGCCATGTAAATAGTGATTTGAAGACTTCCAAGACTTGAGTCAAAATTGAAACAAGGTCAGATATGATATTATGTTGGGTCCATTTTTCAGAAATGAGCTTTTGTCAAGTATGACATAATGCAAATAAATCTACAAGCAAATAAAATTTAAAAACTCAAACATTAATTTGAAGAGCAGAGAACTACTAGTAGATTTATTTTGCATTATTATCAAAAGATCCACTCTCCCTTTTATAATTATATTTCTAAAACTAAAAAGACATTGCTGTCGTAGTCACAGAATCACAAAAGGGGTCAGGTTGGAAGGGGCCACAGTGGGTCATCTGGTTCAAACTCCCTGCTCAAACAGGGTCATATAAGAGCACTGCACAGGATTGCATCCAGACAGTTCTTTAATATCTCCAGTGAGGGAGACTCCACAGCCTCTCTGGGCAAGCTGTTCCAGTGCTCAGGTACCTGCACAGTAACGATGTTCTCCTTCATATTCAAGTGGAACTTCCTGTGAGTCAGTTTCTGCCCCTTGCCTCTTTGCTTATCGTTCAGCACCGCTGAGAAGAGCCTGACAGGGTCATATAAGAGCACTGCACAGGATTGCATCCAGACAGTTCTTTAATATCTCCAGTGAGGGAGACTCCACAGCCTCTCTGGGCAAGCTGTTCCAGTGCTCAGGTACCTGCACAGTAACGAAGTTCTCCTTCATATTCAAGTGGAACTTCCTGTGAGTCAGTTTCTGCCCCTTGCCTCTTTGCTTATCGTTCAGCACCGCTGAGAAGAGCCTGGCTGCATCCTCTTGACACCATCCCTTCAAATACTTACATGACTCTCAGTCATCTTGAGTTTGAACAGGCAAAACCTTTCCAGCTTGTCTTCCTAAAAGAGATCCTCCAGTTCCTTAACCATCTTTGTCACCCTCTGCGAAATATTCAACGTTTGCATGGCTAAGAACAGGAACTAGCAAGGGAGAGCAGAGGGACAAATCTGACAGGGTGAATTCTGCCTCATAACTTCTTAGCCTTGAGAGTGGATGATCAATAATGACCTAACAACACCAGCTGATATCAAATTACGCTTCATTCATTAGAATAATTTACTCACTTTGATGGCAATCAAGAAAATGCAACATATATGGATTTTCACTGGGTGTTCATTGGGAGAGAAAAGTGGTATTACAAAAAAATGAGTTGCACAATTTCCAGATGTCTTTTTTTCCCCTTTCTTTATGTTGTTTACATACTAATTATTATTTCTTATTTCCTGTTCTGGTCAACCTACCAATTTTCTTCCCAGGAGGTTTCATTTTCTTTTCTTAAAAGTAATTTCTTTTAAGTACTAAAACTCTCACAAATGCCGGACACACTTCTTTCATTCCCTGAAGAATTTTATGCCCCACTTTAAATTTATACTTCCAACCCAATAGCACTGCTTACTGATGACTAGAAATGCATTTACTTATTTTCCATTAAATGAAGGTCCTGTATAGCCAGGTAAGAGAAGAGGAGGGATCAGGTGAAAGAAATATAGGAAAAACACTTGGATGTCAGGCAGCTGCCAATTATTAAGAGCAGTACCATATACAGTCATAAATATGCATACATTCCTTTTCTAAGTAACATGGATGCCATGAAAGAAAAAGTTGCTGGAACCTTCATAGCCAGCAGGATACAGGCCAAGCACCTTTTTATGTATCAGCCAGCACATTCATTTATAGCAAGTTTGACACTGCACTGTTTGAATAGGCTCTTATGTCACAGATAAATATTCCATGTTTGTAATATGAGCTAGCCTATAAAGAGAGACTTATTTCCTCTTTCAGTGAAAAATGGGTTAGTAAAGCCCATTATTCACCACCTAAATGGCCACCAGCCAGTGACTAACAGCTAGCCTATTTGATCATGGAGTTGTAGCTTACTGATATGAAGTCATATTTCATGGCAGCTCTTGACTGAGAAAGAGAAAGAAAATGCAGGGCTCACAAGAGGGCTTTTGACAGTTGCTGCCATGAAATGTTTTCATTTGTCACTGTGACAGTGAACAACAAGATACTGACTGAAAGAGAGGGCATGAGGACACAGCTGTCTTCATTTCACTGAGCCTTGACACACAGACACATAAACACACTTGGGGTTACTTAAATTTTCCTGATTTTGCTCAATAGCCTTATTAACCACTTGTATTTTAGGCAAAATATACAACCATGTGTTATTGATGCTGCAGTCATGCATAAAAACTATTGATGCAGTCCAAATGTCATTAAAAACTGTCTAAATCTACAGAATTGGGGTCTTTAATGACAAGTTTTATTATGACTTCTGGCTTACTTATTTCCCATGATCAACAAAGTTTTCCACACTCTTTCCCTTGGTTTTTCTTACTATTCGGAGTCATCTCGAAAGCTGCTGTTTTGTTTTTGGGGTTTTTTAACTAAAAAGAAGAAATTAATTTTGCATTTCTAAAGAAACATCTTTCCCATTCAAGTTCAACAATGCTTTTTTTTCCTACATTTGAAGTAAGTCCTAACACAATTTACTGTCCAGATAATGCTAAAATCAATGAAATAATCAAGAAAGCAGTAACCTTAACCAGATATAAAAAGTCTATGAACTTAAGCATGGAGAAAACAGGCCTATCAACTCTTGAATATCCTTAGCATCATGCCAACAGCAGCACAATATTTAAAAGTTGACTTACATGTTCCTTCCATTACACTTTGCATTAGGCAAAACATAAAGCTAATGCAACCCTTATATTTTAGTAACATTTCCCACTCAAAAAATCAGTTAAGGTAACAATAGCCAAGTTTTAATTCAGGGAAAAAACCCAAGGAAATTTATGAGTCATTCTTGTCCTGTAAAATTGCAAAAGTTAATTTAATTTCCATAAGGACAAAAGCCAGTGTCTGATGTCATTTAGCTCAGCCTTATTTCTAAAATATCTTTTACCTTCATTAATCTACTGCTAAGAGCAAGCCCTTGCCAATCTCCTTATTTTTTGCTTTTCTTTTTAAAAATTTTCCCTCAATAGGACATGATCCTGTTCTAAAAGTAGTGATCATACCTTAAAAACATCCATTGTTACATCACTAGTCTTCTTAAAAGTTTAGAAACAACCTTATTTGTTTTCCTGAAATACATTCAAAAATGTCATATATAAGCTTGTAAACAGAGGCCTAGGAGAAAATGATTAACAGAGGCCTAGGAGAGACTCTCCTATACAGAGTCATAGAGAAGAAAATCAATTGAGGTGGTCATGATGTCGTGAAAGGGAAAAGAATAAGACTAATGAGCAGATCTGAAACAGGCAATTAGAGCTTTGTTTACAGAGTTTTAGGGAATTTCAGTTCTAACAGCTTAAATTAAAAGGAAATTGTCACTAACCTTTATGATTGTAAAGCTACATGAACATCTGAGCCAATTAAGTATGCCCAAATATGCCTAGGATTAATATTTGCCCTAATCTACGGTATGTGTTTGCGTTGGTTTAACACAGCCTGGGTTTTGGTGGGGGCGGGAGAAAAGCTGCTTGAAACTTCTATGTCCAGCACAGAGCCAATCGCTGAAGGCTCTGACAATGGGCAGGTTACTAGCCCAGTTGGAGAAGTTGGTAATGCCTCTGTGATGGCATATTTAAGAAAGGAAAAACCACAGTAAGTTCTCTTTTTTCTCCCGAGAGGTGATGAGGCAGCCACCAGGGGTGATCCCGACGTGGGCACCAGGGCCCATCCTGGCGCGGCCAGGGCTGTGAAAGGCCGGGGCCTGCTCGGTGCGGCCACCAGGGCCCTCCCAAGGCTGGGGCCATCTGTGCGGTGCCAGCGGGGACCATGCAGCCAATGACAAAAACATGGCGAACAATTCCCCGACACGGAGCACGGACGAGATCAACCTTTTCAGCACAGTGAAGCTCTGTAAGAACTCTTCAACTGATAGAACTTGAGAACAATAATACCTACGGACAACATTTTTCTTCCGAGTCAGAGAAAAAGAAGTGAAGACATGTGAGTTGAACCAACCTAGCAGCACCGAGGTCGGTGAAAACAAGGAGAGGGACGAGGTGATCTGGGCATCAGAGCTGAGATTTTTCTACAAGCTGTGGTGAGGACTATAATACAACAAACTTTTTCTCTGTAATTCATGAGGTGCATGGGGGGATGCACAGATCCACTCGCAGCCCATGAGAAGAAGTGCTCACACTGGAGCAAATGGATGCCGAAAAAGCTGTAACCTAGTGAGAAACTCAAACAGAGAGAGAGGACCCTTGCTTCCAGAGACAGAGAACCCTTGCTTCCAAACTAGAACAGCTCATCCTTAAAAGACTAAACCCCATGAACTAGAATTACCCACACTGGGCAGTTTTGGGAAGACTGCTTGGCCCATGGGAGGGACTCACGTTACAGCAGGTCAGGTAGGAGTGCTATTTTGTGAAAATTAGAATCACGTTAGAGAAAGTCACAGAGAACTGTCTCCTGTGGGGAGGACCCCATGGCACAAGAGAAGAAAGAACTCCTTTCCCTGAATGAACTGAAGAAAGATTCTTAGAAAGTGAAAGACTGACCAAAACCCCGTATTTTGTTTCCTTGCACTCTCAGTGGGAAAGAGGGAGGGGCTGGGAAGAAGATAATTGTTCTAAAGGTTTATTTTAGTTCTTGCTGCCCTTTTTATTTTTAACTCTGTTAATAATAAATTTTCTTTATACTGTTTAAGTTTTGAACCTGTTTGGCCGTAAAGTGTTTTTCCCCTACTCCTTATCTCAACTCATGAAAATTTCATTTTAATTTCTCCTCCTCTGCTTAGCTATAGCAGAGGAAAATGAGTGAATAGGTTTTTTGGGGGGCACCTGGCAATTAGCCAGAATCAAACCCCAACAGTGTTGCAGATATGGAAGACAAAAAATCAAACTGAAAAGCAGCCTGCTTAGGAGACATAATTTGGAGGAACTGAGGCTTCTTACAGGTAGGGTTTTCTTCGGTACGGGTATATTATTTCGATCTTGTACATTACAGCAGGTGTTACTAAAACAGAATAACTACAGAACAGGACTGTGAAGGCTGTCCAAGCAGGTAGCTGGGCTTGGTGACAGCCAGATGGTGATAAACTGAGCTGTAAGAGTAGAAGCGAGATGGGCATGAGTGACCAGCTGCCTCTTGGTGCAAATGATGCCTTGGATAAAAGGTAGGGCCAGTCAGAGGATACAGGGCATGACAGACACAAAGTTTGAGTGAGAGCTGGCCTTGAAGATGAGCCATAGAGAATTTTAGACATACTTTGGAAACAGAATATTCACTAGCTTCTTTATCTTTCGGCTAAATGTATTGAGAAGAAAAAAAAAGAAAAAAAAGAAGAGGTCTGTTGTGGTTTGTGGTTTCTTTGCGATGGTGTGGCAAGCTGCAGACCTTCCCAGAGAGTGCAGCAGGGCTGCATCGGGGAGAGTGGCTGTTCTGCTTCCCGTAGCCCTTCCGAGCTGCCCGACACGGTGCTCCAGCTAGCTGTCAGCTCCACAACACAGTGGCGATAAAGAAGGCAAGAAGGCTCCCCGCGTGGGGACCTCAGAGGATGTTTTATTCACATGGTCCCAAGGGCAGAGAGCGCCACATGGTAACACACTGATTCCCCAAGGCAGAGAGGAGGTCACATGGTATGGGACCTGGTTTTATACGGGGATGAGGGGGGCAGAGAGAGCACATGGACTAATGGTCTCAGGGAATAGGGACAGTACATGGGTGGGATTAGGGTAGAGAACAAACGGGGAGAACCTGAGGGAGTGGCTAGGAACAGGGGCAGGGGAGGGAGGACAACATGGGGAGGGCAGGCAATTTAGCAAGTAAAGGAGTGGGAAAACACAGCACCACATCTTGCCAGTGTCTCACAATGTTTCAGCTTTCCCGGGATGCTATGTAGGAGTACAAAACTGTGTTTATTTATAGAGACGTCCAAAATCTGTATCTATCTTTTGTTCTTCCCAGTTAAGTCTTGAAGAAAGGTAATACAAAGAAATCCCCAAGATGATAATGTTCTTGATCCTGCAGTTCTTTCTTATGTGAAGTACTCCATAAGCAGGAAATTGTCATTTACCAGAGGATAAATACTATGGATGGAAAAGATACTGAGTAGCGCACAGTCTTAGGGTCCAACTGCCACTGTTGTCCTGCACATCAGCAGTTCCAGGAGACCTTGCTCACCTAGTCATGGTCCCAGCTTCAAAGCTGGAAAACTGAAAGTAAATGGAATCTCACATAGGATTGAGCATTTTCCTTAATAAAGAAGATATCTGAAAATGTCACAGATATCAAAATATTCCATTAATAATACTTTGTTGCTTATAAATTCTCCTGAACTCACCCAGCAGAATTTAAGTCTCACTCCCCTACCATTAAGCTTCTCAAGAAGTGGATGAACCTGACATTCTCTCCCAGAAGTTGATCCACAAAAAGGTCAACATAAAAGTGCCTAAAGCATGGCATGGCACTTGCCTAAATAACTTTCAAATTGTCATCATTATTCTGCCAATGAAAAATGTGGTCATCACTCCCTTCACACACTTGTGCTTCATGTTCCCATTTCCTCAAATGATTTTACTGTCTGCTTCCTGAGCCTGTCTCTCCCACACTTTCATCAAAAACTCTTTTGCTCTGCACTCTTCATTTCCTTGGATCGTTTACTGTATTAGAGCAGCTTTCCATTCCAAATGGAGAGAATATGGGGAATAATTTCTCCATTTCAATAAACACTTCAGAGAAAGCCATTTTAGAGTAGCAAATAGCTCCCAGAAGCACAGACCACTTTTTCTTCAAATAAAATCTGGGTTAGTAAAGGGGCTGAATTATCTTTAATAAATTTATTTAGAAGCTGATATAGAGGGGGGAAAAGGAAAAAAAAAAACCTCTATGATCAAATAAATATATCTCTACCTTGATTTTCATTTATCTTACCTCCATAAAGAAACTGGGCTTGGTGCCAGCATTACTATGTGAAATGACTTTTCCTCACATTCAGCAAAATGTCTCTTGATACTGTGTCTCAGAGGAATATAATATGGATTCAGTCTTCCTCAGCCTTGTTACTGATAACCTGCAGGCATTTCCTTTTAAGTAGTGTCAAAATCCAATAATGCTAATAAAAGGTGTAAATTCCTGGTACAAAGTAATGTGAAGTCTAAAACACACATACACAAAACCAGCCCACAACTTGCACTATAGTGCAAGTTAAGATTCATTACCCTGAGTCTATGGTTAGCCAATACTTGCCTGTCATTACGGTGGTGTCCTCAGTTATGGTTATGCAATCAGAAGTGCACTTTGAAATTTCTCATCCTCAGATTAAATGCAGGTCAATCTCAACAGAGGATTGGGACTTGGCTTAATGAATTATCAATGTTGGGAAAAAGAAGTCAAAATTCAAAATCCAAGGGCTTGGCGCTGCTAAAGCTACTGAACAATCACTTAAATCTCCTGATGCAGAAGCTGCACACCTAGTGAGCAGCTTGAACTCCACACCATCACCTTCCTAGTCAAGGGTTCACCTATGCTAGCAAAGGCTTATCATATGCTTCCCAGTGCCAAGGCACTGCAGGGTCTGTGGCTCTCTGGGACTAGGAATGCCAGGGACTTACCAGGGTGGGTCATGACAGGGTCTGGCAGCCAGTATTATAAACCCACTGGGATGTTTTAAACATTGAAAATGTATTAATGCTCTTCCAATTTTCCTACATTTTCCCAGAAAGAGAAACTTTGTCAAAGCTGAATGAAAAAAATTGTAAGGTAGCAAGCTACTTTTTGCAGCATGGAGCCACAGAAAATACTTCAAATTTCCCACTAATAAGCATGATTTCAAAACAGATTCAAGATCTTCTGTCATGCAAAAGCTGGATATCTGGACCACAGTGCCAGTTCATGCTATCTCAGCACAGAACCCTATACTTGGACACTGTGAATGGCAGCTTCTGTTTGAGGCCAGGCAAGAGTTAAGTTTCTTGCTGTTAACACACCTTAAGTCAAACTTCTTGAACTTTGCCCTCAGAAAATTTAGCAACAGTCATTATCCATCTATATCTGCCTGGCTTCAGTTTATACTCTTGCTTTGTTTGCCAGTTTAAACATCTGCCTCATTACTGGTATCATTATCAGTGGTGGAAAAGAAATTCAAGCAAGTTCTTCATCCTCAGAAACTACCTACATTGGAGTAAGCAATGGTCATCCAGATAACAGCAAATTGGAATTGCTTCACTAGATTTAGTTCTCTAACATAACATTTATCCAGTCAACGTACTCTTTGTGTTGTACACATCTTCTGAGACACTCGTATCTGCATATGAATAAAAACAACGCTTTCACAAAATACAGTAAGACTGAAGAGCTAATACAAGAATAGTGCAAAGCACAGACCTTTTTCCTTAACTGTTTATTGCTAGCTACATAATTTAAAGATATTTATTACTGCCAATTTTTTTTTCTATTTATAGACAGCCTATTAGGGAATTATAACTTCCTTTTACTTTTAACTCTAATGTTTGGGTTTCATTTTAAAATACATATGCCTCATTTTTAGTGTTGCATGAGAAGTGCAAAGAGTCAGTATGTCATTTTTTAAAAGCTCTAGCTAAACATGTACTCTAAAGGAATGAAAGAATTTTGCTTAAGCCCCAGCTAAAGCTACTTTTCTTATGCAACAGTGTGTAGAAGCAATACAAGAGGATAATCTCCAACACATTCAAAAGTGTGACACCCTTAATACGGGCAGAAGTACGTTTCTTTAGCTTCTACAATACAACCAAATGACAGAGGCAGATTTTCTTAACTTCTGATTGAAAGATAGACTATTTAAAGCAGCCTGAGTGTTCCGGATGTGTGAACATGCACCTGTGCTATGAGCAGAAATGCTAAATCAGGAGCTTAATGCTTACAGAGGGATTTCACCCACTTAGATTAGCTTGTTGAACGAGATATATGTAAGATCTGAGGTTAATGAATCTTGAAATGGAGCTCCACATGACTCAGCAGACAATACTGTGCCTGTTAAAGCCGTGTAAGCAATATCTTCAACACATAGCATGCTTTTCCTTTTTAGTAAGTTTTATTACTACTGAATGAAGATGCTCATTCTTCATTGTTGGTTCCTCTTTCCAAATGTAAATGACTATATCTCTGTCCATCTGAAGTGATGGTGCAGCTCTCAGAACCACTTGAGCCTCCATACTTTGTCTCTAAATCTGCATAACACAAATCATCAGAAACTCAGTCCCCACCCATTCTTCTGAGGTAACAACAGGAGCAGAGCCACTGGTGACACTCAAGCGTATATATACCTTCCACATATAAATGTTTCTTCTTGATGCAGTAAGCTTGCAAAATACACTTGCTTCTCTTCTTCAGAATCTCTATCATGCAACTATGTCTGTCTTAGAAATAAACATAAACCATCTGCTTTTGCCCCAGTCATGCTGGTCTCTTCATAATCTACTGATGCTGAAAAGCAGAAAGATGAAACCTTGCAAAATACAAGTAACTAAAGGCCAGTTCTGATGAAATCAAAGCATCAATATGTGAGGAAGATCGTTAGGCTACTGAAGAGTAAAGTAAACTTGGAAAGACTATTTCCTCACCTTCTGCCTTGATTTAAAATGCACACAATTTTCAGTCTTTCTCCCACCCTTTACTTGCTTTCTTTTGCATCAGAGAAATGTAAGCAATATTAAGCTTTTTTTTTTGCTGCTGCTGCTGCTGTTCCAATAAAGATTTTTCTGTGATTAGTCTACAAGAAAGATTGCATGTTTTCACACAACCTGTTCCAAAAAAGGAATTTGTGTAGCTATTTCCAGGTTTTTAATATAACAGCTCACTTAGTCTGTCATGTACATGGCATGTAATCAACCACTGCATTTAATACTCAATCCCAGCAATAATCATCAGCTTTTTAAAATCCCTTTCTCACACCTGATTTAATAATTAATGATGTTCATGATAACTTAATGCATATGTTATAAAGAGCAATGTAACTATACCAAACCTTCCCTTCCTCCTTGTGGCAATTGAGGCCAGCATTACAAATAAGCACTCAGCATCAGTATCAATGTTCAGTGGCACAAACAGCAAGAGGCTTTATGTCAGCAGCATCTGATTTTTGTTACTGCATGCACCATTACTCACTTAGTTTGTCGCTTTTGCATCTAAGCCTTTAAATTTGCAAACTTGCCTTTTCCACTGTGCATTCATTGCCATTTGCTGTCACTTCAGCCTTATTTGGTAACCCTCAGCACTAGATAATTGATTACTCTCTTCACTATCTCTTTGTGCAAAGAGTTATACTAAATCGAAACTGCCACCTTTAAATTATTGTGCAGCCTTCACACTTAGGTATTGGTATGTTAAAGTGCTATCTCCAATCTATACTATAAAGTTTATTGTTTTAATTAAAATGCTCCCTATGCTCTCCAAAGGAGATGATCCTTGCTTTCCCCTTGCTCCTCATTCATGAGTCATAAAATTTTTCTAATTATCCCATATGAATTTTGGAATTAATTCACCTAATTTTACTTACTCTGTGTTACGATGACTTCATGTATGTACAAGTGTATAGACGGTTCCACTTCATCAGTGTCATGGTTTAACCCCAGCCAGCA
>WEIT01033622.1:0-17390 GCA_013389985.1 Dryoscopus gambensis
AAAATAATCACGCAAAGAAACAGAAAGACACTGCTCCTTTTTAGATGGATTCGCATGTACAGCATGACTCGTAACCTGAAAACTGTATAACTTCTGGCCATTTTAAAGAAGGGAATTCTTAATGTCAAATAACTACAGGTGTGAACAATGATTAATTAAAAAATGTAGTATGAGCTAACACACACGACTTTGACAACAACACATACAGTATCACATATTCAAATTGTGGCCACTTGGATAAAAATCCCCCTCTTTTTTGCCCTGTCAATCAATATCACAGAATTGAATGATGCCTTCAAATTTCGAAATTTGGTTTTGGGTCACCCTGGATACATTTTTCTAGCTTTGAAAGTCCCAAATTAGAAATTTCAGCCCAACCCCCCATTAGTCATACTACACTGATTCTAAGTACCATTTTCAGTGACAGGAGTCAAATTCTTGTCAAACGTAGATGGCCAACCCCTTAGTGCTATATGACCTTCTAATCTACATATTTTATTCAAGAGATCATATAGTTGATTGCTCCTGCCTTTTAATGTTTGAAACATAAATGGCATATATTATACAGAGCTCTAAATTCCTTCATAGTACTTTCACTGCATATAGCCAGCTGATATTACTGCATTTAAATGCAGGATACAGCACTTATTTTAATATTCTCAAAGCATCAGACTTGAAATTGAACATGTCATCTCACTGATTTATCTGTAACTGCATAAATCTAAAACATTCCCTCTAAAGAAGAGTCACATCCAAACTTTCTCATTAAGGGATCTGGAGAAAAAAAACCCCAACATTAAAAAAAAAGAAAAAAAACACATATACAAGTTTTTGACCTCATTATCCAAAACTAGAATGCTTTCTATTCCAAACCCAGGAAGCTTTCTTGCAGTGCACAAAAAAGGCACCATTAAGCTGCTGGACTAAAAACGAGATAAGAAATGTTTGTTTTAATTCCTTTTCCCGTCTCTCCTTCATGTTGAATTTATTTAATAGGAGGCCAGATGCCAGAATTTGCAAGGAATTAGCATACAATGATATAGCACCCAGCAAACACTGAAACACTGGACATACTATTTCTGAAGAAGTTCCAATATAGTAAGTCAAGAACCCATGATACAGTGGTGCACTGCGTTTATTTCAAGTCAGCTGCCTAAATTTGAAACCTTAAGAGCACTCCCTAACTGCATCCGCCTTATTAATTATTGACTGTATCTACTGGCACTTTAAGCCACTTCAATTGTCAGTGTACCAAATATGATTTCAGATTTTAAAAAGGCTGCAAAGCCTTGGAAAAGTCACAGGGCCATGGAGACAGGAAATGGGACTCTATGTCACACCAACATAGCAATGAATATTCATTATAATATGCTAAGGGATTAACTCCATGTTGTTTTTGACAGGCAAAATCAGGGGATCTAAGGTTACAAACTGCGCAGTAAAGTAGCTGCTATTTTATGCAATCTTTAATAGCAACAAACGTCTTGTCAATGAATGCTAAAAACAGATTTAATGAACCACTGAATTTTTACTTTGAGTTAATATCAAAATTGTGATGTATTTTGGCAAGACAGAAAGAAAAGCAGTGCTGTAAATTAGGCTGCACCCAGCAATAACACTGTATAGTTGCAGTTGTCTGAGTAATCTGTTGCTGCAGAGTGGGTTAATCAAAGTTAAATCATCTGTGAAATGGGTGGCTGTTGTTAAGCCAAATGTCTTCACATCAAGTTTTCCTATGTGTATTTCTGTACATTTAAAGCATGTACTAAATAGTACAGAATCACAGAATATTCTGAGTTGGAAGGGACCCACAAGGATCATACATGAATATACAGTGGTCTGTTATTTCTTTATAAAATATTGAAATTCATAAATCCTGCATTCACTATAACAGCATCCAAGAAGCAAATCCTATACATCATATTTTTATTACTCTGCTTAATATTTTAATTCTGTCTTGGAGATGTTAGCAGATTATTATTCCTCAAAGAGTGGAGTTAATGCAATAATACTGTCTGCAGTCAGCTGCAATTGCACATGCACAGTTTTGTACAGCAGCACTAAGTAGCAAGTATCCAGTTAGCCCTGGAAAGCCTTAATTGTGACAGCTGAGCAAAATCATATTCCCCTACACACCCATCTTTCTCTGGATTAACTGATTTCTAGGAGAGATCCCGATTTTATTGTTTTATAATATAGAAGAATCAATCTTCCTAAGGCAGTTTCTCAAATACTTTGAGGTCATAATAAATCAACATATTAGTACTCAATAAAATAATGGAAGCTGTGAGAACTGTTAGAACACTAAATGCTTCATCTCCTAAGGAAGCTGTCACATTTCAAAATTAATTTAACTGTTACATGAATCCAAAACAGGCATTTCCAAATGCCAAGTTTTATTTGAGGACATGAAGTCTCTCCTATATAACTCACTTGGTATGTGTTGCCACAAATACTTCCATAACAACTAGAAATAGTTTTAATCTAAAACTAGTTTACTTCTACTTCCTATCTGTCCCACCAGACAGACTGGTTTGAATGTTTCCTAATTCAGCTTACAATGTAACTACATAACCACTGTAAGCACACAGAACTGGAACAAAGAGAACTATTTAGTTTGATGATTTGTTGTGGGTTTGTTGGCTTTATTTCATGTGCTGTCCTCCCCCACCAAACCAAGCGTTAGCGTAAGTGGACCTAAACAAGCAGAATGACTGCAGAGTGTATCTAATAAAACTGCTTCTATTTTCCTTATTCAAAAGCACAGCTCTGACAGTAGTTTAAAATCTCAAGATATAGTAAGAAGGGTCCAGTTCACTTCACTTTTTAAGAAACTGTGAGTACTAAGCAAACCTAACTCAGATGCAGCTTGCTGCTGTATAAGGGAGCTGCTGCAGGTGTAAGTTCAGTTGCAAGCTCCACTTTCAAGTGTACTTCGCAAGGTTGTTTTTGTTTACAGTATATGCACTCAGATAACTAAGCACAACTCACACTGTGAGAAGAAATAAGAATCAATAAGATATATTTTACAGAATTTAAATTTATCTAATTACACCCTGTAAATTCAGCATATTGCTTTTGTCAATTGTTTTAAAAAGTTCAAAATTTTCTTCCACCAACAATAATCTCTTACCTAGTAACTCTTCTTTTGTATGCAGCATGATTTATTCTTTTTTTAAACTTACATCCTATTTCAGATATCATTGTAAAATGGGAACACAGAGCTTTATTATGAATGTATTCAGGTAGTCTTAAGATAGACCTTAAAAAGATTCTCAACACTGAAATGATGAAAAGACACCTGTGAATTTTGTGAATAACACGAAATAAATATATTAAAAAACTTTATGATGGCCCTCAAGAAATCAGTATTTGTAAGGTGGAATGGATCAGGAGACAATACATGTATTGAGACAGCTTTCTGGTAAATGCAGAAATAGAGATGACTGCTGTTCCACTCCACTACAGTAAACCTCAACTACAGCCTATCTACTGTGGAACTCAGATCATACAATCCCAAGCAATTTCCACTGTCAGCAGGCAGCAGAAGTAAAACTCTTCAAGTCCATAAACTATGAACTAAGTCTTCAGATTCCACAAACCTGATAGAGGGAAGGAAAAAAGACCTGACAGGTTAGAGAAAGGAAACGTTGAGGGCATGGGAGAAACAAATGCAGGAAAATCCCAAACACCTACCTGTGCAGGGATACAGATAAAATAAAAAACAGAAAAGAAACACAGAGAAAAATTGTATCCCCTGGCTCACCGAATAATGACGTTTCAAAGATATATCCTTGCATGAACACCCAAAAGTTCACATACCAAAGAGCAGGAAAATGCAAACTTATGAATGTAGAAGTATGTCCTAAAATTGCTAACATAGACACATACTCAAAGTCAGTCATATTAAACAACAAGAGATTTTGCTGTAGAACTACACATAAGCTAGGTCAAAACTAATACTTTCATTTGCAGATAAATTCAAGTGTTTCAACACTGAAAAGCAAATCTGCTAGCCAATCGTATTTTCTTCGGAAAAATTTATTTTTTGAGAAGTAAACAAGTCATGACTGAAAGAAAGCCTATGTTCAACTGCTGAAAACAGAAACTGTGTAAGTTATAACTAAATTAGTTCCTTCTTTTAAAACTCCAAGTATAAGCTTCAGGTATAAAAATTAAAACTTTTAAGAAGTAGATGGGTTTAATTGCTACGTTTGTTACGGCCTTCAAGTAAGTTCAAAAAATACTAGAGTTTGGAAGGGACCTTAAAGATCATCTAGTTGCAACTCTCCTGCCCTGGGCAGGGATACCTTCCACTAGGTCAGCCTGCTCAAAGCCCCATTCAAGCTGGCCTTGAACATATGCACGGATGGGGCAACCACAGCTTCTCTGGGCAACCTGTTCCAATGCCCCACCACTCACAAAGCAAAGAATTTCCTCCTGATATGTAATCTAATCTCTTCCAGTTTAAAGCCATTGCCCCTTGTCCAATCACCACATGTCCTTGTGCAAGGTCCCTCTCCAGAGCTGGATGCAGCACTCCAGGAACAGAGCAGAGGGGCAGAATCACCACCCTTGACCTGCTTGCCACGCTGCTGAGGATGAAGCCCAGTATACATTTGGCTTCCTTTTGGGCCACTTCTTGAGCTTGTCCAGGTCCCTCTGGGTGGCATCCCATCCTTCAGGCATGTCAACTGCCCCACTCAGCTTGGTGTCACCTGCAGATGTGCTGAGGGCGCACTCGGTCCCTCTGTGTGTCAGTGAGGAAGTTAATAAATAACACTGGTCCCCATATGGACCCCTGAGGGACACCACTTGTCACTGATTACACCAGGACTCTGAACCTCTGACCTCTGGATACAACCATTCAACCAATTCCTTATCCACCTAAGAGAGTCCACCCAGCAAATCCATCTCTGTCCGATTTAGAGAGAAGGATGCTGGGGGCGATCATGTCAAAAGGCCTCGGAGAAATCCAAACAATGTGTAACACTTCCCTCGTCCACTGATGGAGTCACTCCATTGTAGAAGGCTACTGGGTTGGTCAGGCAGGAGTTGCCCTTGTTGAAGCCACGCCAATTGCCTCAAATCACCTTCCTGTTCTCCACGTCCCAAGTTGTGTGTGGACTCTCAAATGTCATAAATGCAAAATATATCCCATTTATCAGCTGTCAGCTAATTAAGCAACTCTGTGTTTCATTTGAACATTTACTAAGAGTGTGAAAATACCACATATTAGTAGCAAGAGTGGTGTTAAAAGAGATGCAGAATGACAGCAATAGTTAAGCAAAACCTATAAAAATTTAGTACTAGAATTGATATAAATTACCTCACATATCAACCTTCATTTACCTTATTAAGTTTCAAGATCACAAGTGCTAGTTCTAATTCAGCCAGTCATTATTATTATATTAAAAGAAACCAAAAATAACTTAATAGTAATAAATTAACCATTCACCTTCCTTGGGCTGAGTCATAACAGGTGTTTGCGTCTCCTTCGTGTAGGTAACAATTTCTCGAGGAGGAAAGTCAACTTGTGTAATTTTGGCCATTCCAAGTTTAACAGGTCCACGTCTAAATAAAATTGATTTTAAAATTAGACAAAAACCATTTAATTTTATTATTTCACATTTTGCCTAGAATAATAACCAAGTCATTATGTCACAGCACTGCTTAGTCAAACTTAAATCCAGTGGAAACTTTGAATAAGTCACATGATTATGACTACTATTTTATCATTATTATTTAAAATCAGCAACTATTTATACATCTGTGACAAAAAGGAAGACGTGCACATATAAATATCTGGACATTAGGATATAACTTTAAATTTTTGCTCTTTGTGCTTGACCAGAATACTGCCACATATATGATACATCTGTATTACTAGGTGTACAGATCTACTCACAAGTCATGCTGGTACAGCAACAGTTTTAGAATTTTAAAGCTTGAAAACCAACTTAGATATGCTGAAGGAAAAATTATTTCCTAGTCTTTTAACTTTGCTGTCCTTTTTTGTCCACCTCCAAGATACTATTTAGAATGCAGAACTGCCAGGCTGACCTGGAACTCACACAGACAAATGATTTATCCATAACACATTGTTCCAGAGCACAATACTGAAAACCTCTGAGCTTTCTGACTTTATTCAAGGTAGATACAGCTAGCATCATACAACACATAATACATTCCAAAACCTGCACAACATTAATTCATTGTAGCCTCCTATAAAACCTAATTGCAGTATGCACTGTAATAATACTGCAATGATCCAACAATTTACCTATATCAGATTTAGTTTCTTACTATCCACTCCTCTCCCAAGATAAACATGAAGAATAACTCCTTTTGAAAGGTTTTGGTGGGCAGAATCATAATTCTTAGCACACAATACAGGTTTTAGTTGGTGCTTATTATGAGCTATAGCTTTTATAAAAATATTTGTAAGAAAAGATGGGAGTTGCTGTTTTTAAATACAGTCATGCTAACCTTTTTTTTTAAATAAATTACTTCTTAAAGTTTACATTTTGTCAAAGAAAGACTCAAAGAAAACAAAACTTACTTGTGTTTATTAGAAATAAGCATCTAATGTATATTAAATGATATAAAAATTTCCCATTGCAAGCAAACCATGCTAAGTCTAGGGACGGTGAATTTCTATTACTAAAAAACAGTTTCTTAACAACAACAACAACAAGTCTTAAAGGAAAAAACGCTCATAGTTATTATTCATAAGCACATGAAAGAGGGAATATAAGAAATCTATGCAATACCCCAGATCGGAATCAGAGTGGAGCTGAAGAACTGATGGATCAGTATCCCAATGCAGCGTCCTGGTACCCCAGGTTGAACAATCATGCAGCATTAGCAAAAAAGGCCAGAGATTAGTGAAGCAAATATATACTATGAAATTCTAGAGTTACAGCAAGATTATAGTTTTTTCATTGTTCACAAGAAACAAGCCAATGCAACATCAGTTAAGGGAAATTCAGCAAACATTCAGTGCAATAACACATGCAGTAAATACAAAAGTTAAGAAGCAAACAGTATTCAGAGCTATTAGCAAAGAATTAAATTATATTAATGACTGAAAATTAATGGTCTGCAAACAGATGTTGCCTTAATGAAAGGCAAATAAAAGTATTTTAAATACTGACAAGACTTTACTGACACTAAAAACTTGAAATTCCTTCTAAAATACGTTCAGATTTGTTCAAGTTATATGAAGACAGATCTGTTAACATAACACAAACTTGCCCAGAGCAGTAAATATGTGGAGGAAACTGTCATATTGGTAAAGGAAATGAGTCAACACATAAGCCTTTTGGTAGTGGGGCAAAAAAGCATTTCCACTGGGATAGAGAACTGCTAGAGTTTCCAAGATGTGACATTGCAGTAATTATGGGTTAAGCATTGCCTTGGGCTTGTTAGTGTCATCTGAGTTAGAGCCAACTCCATCTAAGACACTTAAAATCTCTTATAAATTGTGGGCTTTATATTAATAACATGTTTCAAAGTCATGGGGAATAACAAACAGAATGGATCCATTTCAGGTTGTACCAGAAGAAATAGGAAGGAGAAAATCAATATTCCCTCTACCTTCATTTTTAGCCTTCATCCCTTCTTCAGAAATTTTTATGTAGTCTACTGGCTATCAGGCTTAGGCAGAATTTTAGAAACACACTTGAAAGAGATTATCAGATTAACCTGCATGTTTTTTCTGACATTCTCAGATGTTATCTGCATTTTTAAAACTAACATTTTTGAACAAAAAAATAAAGAATATGCAAAATTTTACTATGACAAGTCAATAAAAGATAATTTTACATTTTCATCCCATACATGGTAACTTTTCTATAGAACAGGTGCAGAATTCCTAAAGTTAAAGTTGATCTGAAAAAAAACCACTCAATGCCATAAAAGCTCATAAATATGGCTGTGTCATGCACTACCTTGTTATAGTGGAAAGTATGCATTAGGACTATTGATCATAATTTAATTAGGAATTACAAATCCACTGTCTCCATATATAGCCAATCAACTGCATCCACAAAAATAGCTTAATACCCAAATCTCCAAAACCTTTTTGTATCTTTTGTGCCTCAGAGAACATATCATTTTAGCCTAAAGTTAATTACTTTGAGCATACTTATTCATTAGATCTCTGCTATCTTTCTTGACCAAAGAGATTTAAGCTTAAGAGTTTAATTTGATGCCTTAGACTTCAAGCTGGGTATTGCTTATATGTTGTTCAATCATAAGCAAAACCAAGCCACCTCCCCAACCTTCATGTTGCAAAGAATACCTTAGCTTCAGATACAGATGCTGCATCACCACAATACCTGTCAAATATCTTCTCAACTTTTTCAATTGTGTTTGAGAGGAACTTGGGGAAAAGGCTATAAATGTAAAAGGCTCCAGCTTTTGCACCTTTTTAAGATCTACCCCTTAATGAGGTTGTTTTCCTGCTTTGAAAGCGTTATTTTCACTTTGAAAAGTTGCTTCAGTGGGACCAGGGACAGTCAGTCTTTTAAAATAGTTGAAGCCAACAAGTAGTACAGGAGATCCAGTTAAATATTTCTCAGAGATACTCTTTTAAAATAAAGGTAACGTTCTAAGATAAAATTCACCTATTATATATGTACCAAAATGATGCAAAGTATTGTTCCTTTTGTTTTCCAGTTTTTTATTTTGCCTTAAGTTAAATGAATTTTTCTACAGTCTTCAGTGAACAGAAGTTCCTATTCTTCCACATATGCCCAGATTACCCTGTATCCGGGCACTTTCCTAATACTTCCTGTATCTCTAAAAATGTTTCCTGGTTTTAAACTAATTCTATGAAGCATCCAACCAGCCTAAAAGTAAACCAGCTGTATTCTTTCCTAGTGTTGGACTTACACTCTGGACTGAGGAAAAAGAGAAAGAACCAGGATCAAACTAGGAAACAAAACTCTTCACTAATGAGAATAAAGCAAGACAGATGGAAGTAACAGCAGGAGCACAGTCTGAACACTGCTCTACTACTTACTAAAAGAGTTACTGACAAGATTCAGCATCACAGAGGAGGCTTTATAATACATCTCATATTGGTAGGAGTCACCTGTGAAATGCCACATGTAATACCAAGGGACATCATACACCTTTCATGTTCAAAATGCATGAACTTGTACTAATAAACCAGGATATGGACACCCACTTACTGGGGGAAGGGAAGAATCCACTGGGGGGTGGGGACTCTAACACAGACTCCATAATGCCTCCAATTTAGCTGTACACTCATACCTCCATGCCTTAAAGATGACAGTCTTGAGACAGATTTACAGTTTGAAAATGCATGAAGCTATTGAGACTTGGGATATGGGTTTTCTCAAGACTTCATAAGAAAATGCACGCATACAACATTGCATTACTATGTTTGAGAACACACAATCAGAGTGCAGTGCACCGATGAGATGGAAATAAATTTAGTAAACATGGCATTCCATTACAGGTATGTGGCCTGTACATACTGTTTCATACTGAATTTAAATTAGATATGAATGAAAAGAATTTTTTCTTTTAAAAAGTCAAATACCACTTGGTATCATCAAATACCACTTGGTTTTTTTCTTCCAGTGAACATAAATACATATATAAATATAAAAAATGATGATTTAATAAGCAATAACCACAATTTAAAATAACGGAAATTTCTTGCTACTCAACTAAGGAACAAATATACTGTTTCTTAACTAACATGACAAACAAGACCATACCTGAGCATTGTCAAGAAAAAGTCTGGGTTCAGTCACATCTGCTGCCTGATGTATTCTCTGCTCTAACTTAATGATCTCTACTTAGAAATAGGCACCAGATCATTAGTATCCTGAATATTTTCAGATTAAGATGCATATAGTTATGCATGCATAATCCACATGCATACAAGATGTTACTGAAGTCTTTTAAAAACATGTTTCAAAGTGGTCTAACCTTTGACTCTTTTTCCAAAACAGCTACTAATACAACAAGAGTAACTGATGATAACTCCTGCAGTTACTGTGCTTTAACTAAACTTCACCCACAACGTATAGTTAGTAAATTTGAAGTACACAAACTTAACTTGCTGAGGATATCTTACCAATATTACTAGGCAGCTACTGCTCTTATTTGCAGACTGTGTGTGGGAAACAGTAGAAATACCCTTTGGAAGTAGTGTTTTCCCACCTTATCACCCATGTATCTCCACTTGAAATATTTAACAGAAATATTTATCTGACTCTTCTTTAAAGCAGCATGTCTCAAACCATCATGCTCAAAGAAATGGTCAAACAGATGTGGCAAGTACTGGCACTAAGAAAAGACCAAAACAATTGTGGCTGTTCTAAGACAGTTATGTTTGGACAAAGTAAGAGATTGCAAGTGCTGTAGTTGTGTTACACAGATGAAGTGAAATAATGAGAAATATGGTTCTGAGTAAGGGAAAAATAAAAATCAGAAGTAATGCAAAGTTTATAGACAGTATCTTTTATTAGATCAACTAGGTAAGGGAAAAAGTAAATAGCCTGTCATCCATATCCACCCTCCTCTAGAAAAAGCTGGGAAAAGAGCAAAAGTTAAAGACTTTTGGAGTTTGTTACTGTCTCAAGACATTCATTTACTTCAAACTTGCAAGTTTAAACAACTCCACATTAATGCTGGCAACTTCAAATCAGGAAGTGTAGTTGCCTTTCAAATTTTGAAGTAAAGTATTCCTGCAAAACAGTCACTCTTGACAGATTCAACACTATAACCTCATATTATTATAATCAAGTAATTAACTTTGATTTCTTCTAAAGCTTAATTATTCAGAATACAAGTACTGAGCAAAGGAACATGACAAGGAAAGTGACATACCTAGATCCAACAGCACCATCCCCAGAGTCCTGGCTCCCAGCCTCGCTTGGCGTACTCACAGATTTGGAAGACGGAGAGGTAGGAGGAGGGACTAAATAGTGAAACAGACAGGTATCCGCTGTTACTACTCGCAGAGGTTGCACAGCTTAGGATGTTTTCAAATTAATTTAAAATGAAGTATTAAAAAAAAGTGATGGCAAACAAAAAATACATGGATGAAAATGAACAGTAGAAAGAGAGGGGAAAAGACAATGTTAACAATTCATGCTGGACTTCCATGCAATTGTTTGGCATTTATGCATCTGGAGCACACAAAAAAGACATGGAGGTGAAGACATTTAAGAGAAAATGAATTGAAAAAATATTTTTGAACTGAACTTCTGGCAAATGATGACATTGATTTTCAAAGGGTCATTTCCATTGGTTCATGTTGCTTAAATGTACAAAAAAAAGTTGTTAATACAGCTCTGACGTTAGTCTTTCTTAAAGATTAGACAATGAATGTGTGTAACTGGCAATGTTATTTCAAAATATATAATCACCAAAGCATAGACCAAAAAAATGGCTTTGTCATACAGTGTCCTGTTATTTTTCTTCTAGTTTGAATCAAATCAACATAAATCTTGTGTATTACACAGCTTCTGGTGTTAGGTCTTGAAGATGACTTTTTTTTGCTTGACAGTAAACAGTCTAGTATCACTGTATTTAAACTTCTTAAGTGTCAGTTCATTTTCTGCATGCAGATGAAGACTGCATTTACCATTTAAAAAGTAACATGCTTTTTGTAAGTGATACCATGGAACGATATCATGGAATCCGATACAAATACAAAGTTCCTTTGATATTTCTTCCAACTTTCCTTTTTAGAAGTAGTAATTTTGTAATGAAACTTAGGGTTTAAACACAAGAATCAAGCACTGTTTTGAAGGTCCTTATATGCTTCATTTTTCAGCAAGATGTAAAGCATTCACTACTTAGCAACCCTTAAAAAACCCTTTAACCAACTGAACACAAATTATGTCTATAAACTGCTGGCTACTCTGTCAGCAGTTAAGCATGGAAGAACTCCGAATTTAGGTCTGCAAGATTCCTACAGAATTTCTTGAAATCACAAGTATATTGTGAATTCTAAGGAATTTTTCTACCCCATCCCAACACGGTTCAGACTGACAAAAATTCTCCCTTAATTTTACCAAAAATAACAGTGAATTCTTCAATTTATTAAAATTTCATTCCCCCTAGGGGAGAGACCTTTTTTATAGGTCTTCAGTTGTATTTCATAAATGCATACATACACACATTTAGACTTTATATTTATGTAACTGTGGGCTTGTAAGAATATATAAAGTCTTCAACTCATCCTCGCCATGTACTGGTTAATCTACACTGAAGGAGATGCCCGCAGGCCTTTGCATTGCCATTTGTGTGCATTTTCGGGACACTGCGATGTCGCGGCCCCAGCGCCACTGGCAGGGCCCAGTACTGGTGCTGCAGCGCTCTCTTGTGGGCAAAGCGATTCTCGAGAAACCCTTCCCAAAACTGAGGTGAGTCCCACTGAAAGACTAACAGTCTTATGAAAAGACCATATGGAATTTCACCTACCCCAGAGGATTAAACTATAAAATCTTCTTGAAAATAATTCTGGTTCACTAACTTAAGGCTTCAAAAACATACTGACATTGATACTGTCCCTTCTCCTGTAAGAGAGCTATCTCTCTGGCTGTTAACAGCACAGGAATTGCCTTAGGAATCAACACAATTTTCCATGAAAGAATCTTAATGTCAAGCTATCCTCCTCCACTGACAGTGCAAGCACAAGCTACCTGCACACCAAGCAGCTCAGCAATCAGTCCAGCATCAGTCCAGGCATATAATTACTGTATTTGCCAGCATCCAGTCAGCAGAAAAGGAGCTTGTGCCTTAGGCATGCTAACTGTGCGGTAGCAAGCAGGACACTTTAACTCGATTAAGGATCCCTATCAGATCTGGTTATCTTGAAAGGAAACAGAATGAATTTCCTGCGTACATTGAAGGGTGTGATTAAGTAGCAGCTCAGTGAAATTGAGCACAACATGCAGGGGCATGCCCCAGTCCTGCACCTCCAAGTTTTTCACGAACACCTACTCTAAGCATATGCATTAGCTTGCTTTGAGGACCGGCTCTTCTGTGGTTTTTAGATTCTCACCCAGATTTGAAAAAAACCAACAACCACATACATTTCTACAAAACTTTCATCAACTGCCTTAGCACAGTATCATGCAAGAGAAGTGTTCAACTATTAGCCTAGGAAAGAAAATCTGTAGTAGGTCAGAACTGATTAACAGCTGCACACTAGCACTAACACAGCCAAATGGAGTCTTGACTATAACAGTTTGAACCACCAAAAATGACTGCTGGGGCTGATGGAATGTGAGCAGCTATAATGGTGTTTATTCCATGTTCACTTTTGAACACTTGAGGATTATACAAAAGCACTTATGAAAATATAATCACAAATATATCTGTAAGAAATTATTATTACTTTTTATTTACAAACCCAGTTGAATAGAGCCTCACCAAGAAGCCAAACTGATAGGCTTTAAACCCCTTTGGTTTCAGAGTTAGGGACAAAAACTAGAGTTGCATTGTCATCCTCCTTGCTTTCATCTTCCATAGAGATGTGCCTATGTAAAGGCAAAAAGCAACAGCCAATATGCTAACACATCCAAGAGCTACACAGATACCAATCATCACCCTTGGAAGCTAATTTTTATATTTAGTGTTGCTACTGCTTCATCAAAGTCAGTCAGGTATTTGAGATAAGAAAACCTAGGGTGTAAAAGACGTGGAAGAGAAACAAGCCAACTCCATACAAAAATATCAGCATTAAAGTTTGGCATTACGGAAAAGAGAAAGGAAAAAAAAATACAGGAGAATAATGAGCAGGAAAAATAGAGGGGGGAAAGAAAATGCACACATGAAACTTACATATGTTAACTAATATACTTCAAATAATCCAGTAAGTGTAAATGGTGTTATTTTATAAAATAATGTTATGTAATGTGTACTGAAGCACATCATTTGTCATTTGTAACAAAGACGACAAAACAGTATAAAACCCAAACATGTATACCCCCCAAAAGTGGCCAGAGAATTATTATGTTAGTTATATAAATGCCTCAATCCTAACAAAAGCAAACAAACCACCACCACAAAAAAACACAAACAAAACCCCACAAAACAAACAAACAAACCAAAAGAAAACCCCCAAAACAGACCAAAAACCACAAACAAACAAACAAACACGACAAAAACCACCAACACAAAGCCCTGAGAAACACTTCACCCCCCAAAAAAGTAAACAAAAAACTCCCAAACATTTATTTCAAACAAATAGTAACATTCCTACCAACAGGAGACTCAGGTGTTAACCCCATGCTCTGAAGTAATGCTTCAGCTTCTCTTCTCTTCTTTTCAAGATCAGATTCTTCTTGTACTGGAAGAACTTCTTTCTTCTGGTCAGTCTGAAAATGATTCAATAATTAAGTTATAGCATTTAACATCATTTAACCTTTCATTTATTTTGAGACCCCCCAGGGTTTTTTGTAATACTGAAATCTATCATCAAGTAGGTTAGATATTCAATTTTAATAATTCTGATGGTTCTTTTTTGTAGATAAACAGGCAGGAATGACAACATTCTGAAGCTTTGGTACTGTCTTTGAAGGACATATATAAACAAGCAAAAAGTGTCTGCTTATTTGCCAAAATAACTAACACTTCATAAAATTAAGAGTACCTTTTTTACACTAATCCTAAACACTGTAAAATTCAAAGGGTGAAAAAGACATCCTGTACCTGTGTATAAAATTATTTTAGAGACAGTCACATGATTCCTATTTAAAATTACAATAACTGTATCAAATAAAAGTAGTTTTAAGTTGTGTTATCTGCTAGATATAAAAGAAGTACACCCCCACCCTCTTTCATTTAGAAATAATGCAAGCTCTATTGCAATAGATGCTGAATACTCCATATCTTTCTACTCCAAGTTAACCGCTTTTTAAAAAGCGGTTCTGGCAATACATTGTTACAAGATCATTAGGACATAATTTGAGCTATTTCCTTCTCCTTTTTGTCTGAATCACGTAGTTGGCAGCTGCCCAGTCTTCAGTCATACGCTGATTTAGAACACCAACTAGATCATAAGCGAAACACAGAGAAGTAATGAAAAAGTATCTCAAAACATTTCAGCAAAAGCTTCTTTTATGAGGTATAATTTGCATTCAGGAGAAACAGTAATATATCGCTGATTGTCACATACCTGAGCAGCAAGAAATCCAGAAGACTGTTAACAAACTAAATCTAACACACAAGTACTATATACATCCTGAGTGTTACTCTGATTTTAAAATTCAGCCTATAGATAGGTCAAAGAGCAGAAGAACATAGCACATTGTTTGTACAATGATAATACTGACAGTCAGACAGTTCCTATGGACAGCCTCAGAACCATACTTCAGAAATAAGTTCTCTAAGTAACACCAATCACAACTCATTAAGCAGAGCTTTCATGCAATAGATCAGAGTGATCTGATTAATGATGGCACATGCACACAGGTAGTTCTAGAAATCTGAACTTTATGCTAGTGTAAGATACTAATTTTGGGTGTTTTTTTTTAAATCCAACTTATCATACAGACAGTTATAAAGAAAACAGTAGGTGTTTATATTATCAGAAAATGAAAGTGCTACATTTGTATTAGCACCAACCACTAAACAGACACTCCCTGAGCAGGACACAGAAAATGATTATGTGAACCTACCCTTAAATTTTGGGCAAGTTACATATGCAAAGTCAATTTTCAAAGTCAATTTTCAAAGAAAATTATTTCTTACTTCTTTTTTCTTTCTTTCTTCCTCCTTTCTCTTCTTCTCCTCTCTGATTTGAGCTAATCGTTGCTTCTTGCGCTCCAACTCCGCCTTCAGTTCACTTTTGTCAGACATGGCTGAAACACTGATCAACAGCAATCATGTCACTGTTTGGCTTTTGTTTGCTTTTTTTTGTTTTGTTTTGTTGTTGTTGGGTTTTTTTTAAAGATAGCAGCTTTTGTCTCCAAAAGGTATCCTCAAAGAAATTACACTAGCTTACCAAAACCAGCTAACCAGAAGCCTGAGAAGTCAACAATAATTGAAAAAACCCACATTCCTATTTCTATTTTTCTTTCACTTAACGTATTCTCAATACTAAAGTGATTGATTTAAAACAAACAGACAGAACTACGACATGGTGACGGCATCCATTTCTAAGGTAGGTCTGATGCTCTTTGAAGGAACTACTTTGAAAGAAACCTTTGGCACTGAAGATGTGAGTATTTGATCTTGCCATAGGATTTCGGCAGCTACAAAGCCTGTGAGACTGAAAACTGCAAGGAAAGCAGCAAGACAGTATTTCTTTCACTTTTCATTTCAACAACTAAATATTGGCATGCTATAACTTAACAGTATGTGAGCTGCATTTCCTTTTACAAACCATTATATGATTCAAAATAAAGATTTACTAAAACATTTAGTAGGATTACTATAAATTACAAGGCAATGTAAGTACAAGTGTGGTGGTCAAAGAAAACTGTAAAATATACGCATTATATTTTTTTTTCTCAAAACTGCTACACTGCTAATAAATTACTGGATCTTTCAAAGACAAAAATGCTACAAAAAGGTTTTTTATATAACTAAGTCAGATACAAACAAGGTCAACAACAAAAGGTGGAAACCCCATAACTTTAGAAATTCAGAAAGATTTAGAACAAAGGTATGAAAAACTTTGTGAATGGGCTAGATAAAGAAGAACTTAATTTTACCGTTTTAAGCAAAGTCAAGTCGGCAAAGAAAATGCTCAAGTGGTCCTACAACGAATGAGGGAACTATAAATGCTTTTACACTAAGCTTGACACTGAGGATACAAGATTAAGTGTTAGTAATATGACTGTGCTAATTCAAAATGAAGAATACTTTCAATATTGTATAGCACAGCTAAGCACAGAAAGGGATGCAAAATGTTGCGAGCCTCATACGTCTAATCCCATATCTTAGTAATACGTATATTGGGGTAAATGTATGTATTCCTTCATGTCATCTTTAAACATTAAAGTGCCAATAAATAAATTATCTACGGTCGTTATTTCCAAATGGCATTCCGTGTCCCTTTAGAAGGGCACTAGGAAAGCGCGTTGTCACACCACGGACTGCCGCTCGTCCAGTGCCAGCCCGGGGAAGCGAAGCAGCGCAAACCGAGCGAACCCGAGAGGAGGGGAGCGCATCCCGCCCCGCCTGGAGCTGACCGCGCTACCAACCTGGTGCCACCTGAAACAAAGTCCCCACCCAAATCCTACGGGGGTTGTCCTGGGGAGAGCGCCCGGCAGCCGTGGCAGGCTCCCACCACGCCCCGCGGCCCGGGAGAAGGCAGCGCTCCCACCTCTCCCACGGAGTGAGCCCCGGCGCGGGCCGCCCCTGGCCCCACCCTGCTGCCGCGGCCC